>JARQOC010000002.1:142401350-142875036 GCA_033576535.1 Allobates femoralis
ACTATTTATTTCCTTTACTTTTATCATTTGTTTTTTACATTTTTATTTAACACATATGCAATAGTACTGAATTTCCAGCATCTGTATATTATTATTATTATTATTATTATTATTATGTGATATTGTTTTATATTACTGAATCATTTTTAAAATAAAGTACTATATTGAAGAATTTGTAAAATTGTTCTAATAAAATGATGAGGTTGAGGTGTGGGATTAAAAGATGCGCTGAGCTTTCACCTTTTAGTGACCTAAGTCCCAACATGTGACCTTTGTTATATGAATGCCCATGTCATGCTGGTTCTTAAATGCATTTCAGATAAGTAATGTTTTGTAATAAGAAAAAACGTAAGTGGCCTTATTGTTTTCAACCTGCTCTACTATAGTAACATGATGCATGGGTTTGTGTTCATCTGTGAGACCGGTGAGAGCTACGGAAGGAATTGCCTTGTTTAACGAATCTATTGCAATTGAATGAATAGTTTTTTCATCATGTTTTATGAAATATAAATATTTGAATTTAGAGATTCTGTATAATGAGTAGGGCTATGTCTACACAAACTATTTTATCAACTATTTTGGCTTCACTGGTGACTAAAGAGGCTTTGAATTGCTGAAAACATTTTTTAGTATGCCTCCTTATAACCATGTGATGCTTGTTTTAAACCCTAATGAAATCTCCCACAAGTACTTTGTATATGCAGCCGCATTCGATGAATAAAAATGCATTAGTGCTAGGCTATTGCAATTAGTTTGGTAACTCACCATGGTGGCTTACTTGGCCTGTTTAACTGTGTACTCATACGAACAGACACTATTATTTAACCATTTGTTGACACATTTTCTCGTACATTATGGTATGGGTGCTGACGCAGTTGAATGATTTCATTGAAATCTGCATCTTCTCCAGCTCAAAAAAAGTCACCAGAAGCTTTTTTGTTGGAAAATAAGGGAAATGTAAAAATACAAATGTTTCCAGGCCCAAGGGATTAATCAGAGAATCTTCTAGTTAAATTAAAGACATTTTCGGGGTTTTTTTGTAATGACTAACTAAAATTTTAATGAAATGAAATATAAAAGTTGTCATTACTTACCTTTAAAATGTCAACCATTCCACATTCATTGTTTTGGTCATTCCTGCTGGTCTTTTAGATTTATCATTCTGTTAATGGGTAATATCCGTTGTCCCATACATGGTGAATGTTTCACAATCAATGTAGTGGGGACCACCAGAAGAGTGGCACTGTAGGGACAAGGGCTTCCAACAGCAAGAGATCGTTATCCCTTTGTAACATTCCCCTCCCAAAATCCTGGACAACTTAAAATTTGTTACATCTTTATTCTTCTGGAGCTCATTGCTCCTCTGCCTCTCAGCTTCCTTCCACAAGCATTTGGGTTTATTTCACATTTTGGATAAGTTTCATGGTTACACTCCTGGCCCACAAACTTCTATGTAGCAAATAGATGCAACTTTGCCTCTGCAGCATCAGAAGAGTGCATTGGGACTGATTCTGACTAGTCCCAGCAGTCCAACAGGTTTCAGAACACTGCTTGCAAGCTCCATATCAAAGAGCTTGTAAGTACTACACTCCTTGCATTGGAGAATGGCTACTGCTGATACAGTATAGCATAGGCCAATGGCTTAGGAAATGACAAAACAATATTACATTTTTAAAAAATCCTCTCCTTTCTTGAAAATAGAACAGCTTTTTATTAGCAAGCATATATTAAGGCTTATAGAAACTTGATTTCAGCTAACCCAGTTGCTCTATGCTCATCCACCTGGGGCTCAGACACCGGCCTTGCCCTGGCCTCACATCAAGGATAACAGAAAAAAATGGAGTCCGGCTCAACAGGACTGGATTTTCCTTTTCTTCTTATTTTTCAAAAGAAAATATAGCGCACACAAAAGAAAAATATACATTGTCAACATGACCAAGTCGACATGGCTCCTTTGGCAACAGTATAAAAAAGGTGTACACCTATATACTATACTTTGAAAACTGGGAGACTTTATCTACAGAAAAGCTAACCCAATTATAGAAGCAGAGTTTTTAATTTTCCTGTTGCACTCTAGCTCTGTATTATTATGTAACGTGCCCATAAATATTACTACAATCCAACTCATACATATGTAAATATGATGATTTCTATATTTTAGTCAGACATTTACTGTTTTATTAGCGTTGTTATTATTATTATTTTTTACTGTAGGATTCAAGGATGAGCATTTTGAATCAATTCTTCATGCTTTCTTGTTAGTATTCAATGTTTTCACGCCTGTGAAAATTTGCGATGTAAAATTCTTTGAATAAAAAAAAAGTCATAAATATTTAATTTTTACATTTTAGCAGAAAGAAAGACTTGTGGTGGCAGATGAAAAGAAATTCAGGTTCGGATGCATGCCTGAAAGCAGCAGGAGAACAGAAGTACGAAGTAGGGAAATTAAACTTTAAATTCTACAGGATAAAAGTACAATAGATTCAATTAAGACCTGCATTCTGCAAGGACTTATTGAACTGGGCTGTAATATTTGGTTCTTTGAAGAGAGGTAACATAACGAGGAGACTATATAAACAAAGTGATATAAATGAAGCCAGAGGATGGACCGGGAAGGAATCAACGGTCTGTGTCATAGAATTCTTGGTACAAAAGTGCATCACCTGCAAACTATAAAAACCCAGTGCAATTAGCGTTTCTGGGGTTATACTTTAAGAATGCAATTACTTACATATTAAGCTGTACAGAGAGAATTCTTAACTTTTTTTTCTTATTGCTATTTAGAGATGCCGGCACTTGTAAAGATGTCTCGAAAGTAAACTAAATTAAACAGCTATGTCAAAAATGACAGTAGCAATGTAGTCACATACCATGCCATGTATTTTTTAATGTACACATCTATAATCCATATGATAATAATAATAATAATAATATAATAATGATAAAAAAATCTATATTTATATAACGCCAACATATTCTGCAGCACTTTACTATACAAACGGTCATAGTTAACAAAAAATATACAATACCGTAAGTAGAGAATCAATATAAAAAAAATACAATACACTATCCAGAGAATCAATGTAAAAAGTACAATAAATAAAGCAGAGAAACAATGTAAAAAATACAGTACAGTAATTAGATACAATACATGATAAAAACGTGCAGGTTTTCCTCTAAACTGAGCAATAGGGAAAGAAAAGGGTAAAAACATATGAACTCAAGATCCTTTTTATTTTTCTAAAAATGTTGGATATTTTAACACTATTAGAGGTTTAATGAGACATTGAAGACAAGTACAGACAATGTCGACTATAAAGATGTGAAACATATTTGGCAGCAAGTGAGCAGTTAGTTATTGAAGTTATTATGCTGCAAGCAAGTAATATGGCCAAATGGGTTGTCCACTACTTGGACACCCTTCTCCATTTTTGGCCCCATTAAGATAAAAAAAAGCTTATACTCACCTCCCTTGCTGGTGCTGTTACAGCGATGCCTGCACTCAAGTTCCTGAGCTCACGTTAGGGTGCAATTCCTGTGTATATTTGCCACTGATTTCTCTTTCCACACCTTTAGAAATATACGTAATCAACAGAAGTTGAGCAGTCAGCCACTGTTCTCACATCTTATTGAGTACTCTTATCTCTGAAAGCGGGGTAAGAGAAGCCAGAAGAGGTCTGATGTGGAGCTTGTGTGATGTCACATCTTTATGCGAGCCCTGGAGAATGAGTGCTGGAACTTTGCCAGCATGGAGGTGAGTATATACTGTTTTATTTTAATGGTACCAAACAAGTTGAATGTGAATGGGTTATCAAAGTAGAACTGAGCAAGATTGATTATGAGCAAATTGTGAAAGGAAAGGGCATCTTCAGAACAGTTGGTTTTATGGAGTACATTTGTTAAACAATAATAAGTGCTTGCCAAAGGTGGCCCCAGAAAGGGTAACTAGTAAGCTGAACACAGAGTTATGGGAACTCAAGTTTTATTAATGCTCATGAACAGTGAAAGGCTATCCTATCTCCAGATTCCACAAAAGAGGCCATGAGGATGAAAAATCCTAGCTCAAGTTAGGTGATTAGGTGCTTGTGACTAATTCTGGTCATAAATAATTGAAGAATGTCAGCTTAATTTCACAGCTTAATGTGTATAAGGTTTTCTCAACTCTCCCCAGGCACCATTAGCAAAGTATCTGGTACAGATGTGGCAGTAAAATGATGGACAATAGTAAAAATTCCAAGCATAGTGCTGCCGATCTCACGAAGGCTACTTTCAGATTAGCGTTTTTGAATGCTGCATAAATTGCAGAAACGCACGCCAAAACGCATGTTATGCATGCATACGCAACGTTTTTCTCCCGAAGCAGTGTAGCAAATCTGTAGAAATTGCAGCGTATGTAAAATGGACAGCCACGGATCCGATTTGGCCCCCATGTATCACTATCGGCCACGGATCGGATCGGATTTGGCCTTATTGCCATCCAATTTTAGTCAGATCTGATTCTGTCTGATTTTTAGCTGTACCCAAAATCGGAGACTGTTCCAATTTTGGGCATAGCGGATCAAATTGGACAGAATCTGATCTGACATGATCCACGCCTCCACGCCCATTAACATGGGGGTCTATGGAACACGGGTCCGAGGAAACACAGGATCGTTCCTCGGACCCAATTTTAATGTACTGAGCATGCTCAGCACACTCCATACCATCTAATTTCACTTACGCAATTTATATACGTACATTGCGAAAGTGAAATTTAGTTAAAGAAAGGGTTAAAAAAAAAAAAAAACATGCTCACCTGTCCGATGGTGTCCTGTGCTGTCTCGCTTGCTCCTAAGACTGAAGGACCTGGGGTTGCCTGGCAACTCGATCAGCTGAGCGGTCATGTGACTGATAAGCTGATCAGGATGTCACATGACCGCGTGGTTTAAATATCCCGCCCGCCGGTCAATTTTGGTGGGCGGGAGATTTAAACCGCGCAGTCATGTGACAACCCGATCAGCTGATTGGTCATGTGACCGCTCAGCTGATCGGGTTGCCAAGAAACCCCAGGTCCTTCAGTTCTAGGAGCGAGCAAGACAGCGTGGAACACCGTCAGACAGGTGAGCATGTTTTTTTTTTTTTTTTTAACCCTTTATTCACTCCCGCAATGTTATATATATATATATATATATATATACATTGCGGGAGTGAAAGTGCCCAGCTTGCCTGCGCTTTGCAGGCTCGGGCTTTCTGTGTCCGGAACCGTGAAAATCACGGTCCCGGACACAGAAATAGATCAACTTCTGTGGTGTCCGTTCCTTTCTGTGGGGTCCTACAAAAGGTAGGATCCCACGGACAAGAAAAAATATGTAATGTGAAAGCAGCCTTAGCTATCCTTGCTTTGTAAACAATAGGTTAACATACAAAGCAAAGATTTTGCATATTGCACTCTTGCAATGTATACTTCTTATAGAGAATGGCGGCTAAGTGGCTACTTTCATTAGCCATGTTTTGCTGAAACAAGCTTTCAAAATCAGTTTCATAATTTTACATTCTGTGAAACTGCTTAGCATTCAGATCATGTGCTGCTTTAATTGCCTCTTTATAGTTAGCGAAGATGTTATGTAGTTGTAAAATACTGAGCTTTACTGCAGCTAAAGGAATATTTTTCTGAACAGATGCTATACTGGTACAGTAAATAATGGGCACATTGTACTTTATCAGCAACCAAGGGGAAGGTTAATGGCTATGATGCATCTTTTATGCGAAGCTTGAAACATAGACTTTTCTGTGATTTGAAGATTTACAGTGTGACAAAAACAAAGCCTTCCCTTTGTTAGCAGCAGGGTACATTTATTTATAACACAGGAGCGTAAGGCACAACCGCTTTAAATGCAAACCTGCTTTTTATATCATGGCACTTTAAAGTGCAGTAAATCAGGCCAGCCTTAAAACTTTACGTTGCAATACTTGCATCTAACGTGTTTGCAAAAATGAGGTCTACAGGACACAGTTATGGGTGAACAGTAATGATATTGAGAACAATTTCACTGTCTCCATATCTGTAGCGCACATCCCAACAATTTAGGTAGGTCAACTAAGTGCATTGATTTCAGGTTTCATTGGTGCTTTAGGTTTAGTGTTTATCATTTAAAATCCAAATTGTACTATGGTGAAATATGAAAAAATGGAATATATTATATCCAAATAAAAATAGATTCCAAATCACAGAAAGGAAAACTGATCTTAGAATTATGCTTTGGATTTAATACATAGTAGGTCAAAGCATATTCATGTGACCATGTCCCTTCAAACCTTTTGCTATGTATAATTTGAAAGAAGAAAGTCCATATTATAAAATGGAAGTTGCAAAAATAAAATAACTTGATGTTGTTCACCAATTTAGAAGATAGGGGGCGCTATTATGGATGTGTAAATCAATTTTAAACAAATCAAATTTGTTTAGAATCTCCAGAAATTTGAAGATTCCAGTGAATTTTAATGTTGGAGATTTTGTATCTTGTCAATCCAGTGAAATAGCTTCCAGTGGTTTTGCTAGATTCATAAAGGCATGGAAGGACTTAAAAACAAAATAAAAAAATATGCTCACATAGCTTCTCATCTGTCTTGCCTTTCACCTGACAGTTTTCATCCTAGGCAAAAGGTCAGCTTTGGGCCCTATTATCCTCTTCAGTTTTTGATAGTACTCCTGGTACCAGCTAGACAACTTCACATCTGATATCAAGACATGCTGCTCTATGTCTACATGTTAGAAAGTAATCAATATATAATTAGGTAAGAAAGGGATTAAGTCAATAAAAAGCCCCACTCACCTATCCCTCACCAGTACAAGGTGCTGCAACTCCTTTCTGATCCTCTGCCGACTACCTAGGTTTACATGTAATGAGCTTATCAGGTACTTTATGCCCCCCTCCAGCTACTGCTGTCTTTCCCTGCAGCTTCATAGTACAATTCTGAGCATCTCTGTCTGAGCTAATAGTGTAAAGTTAAAGGTGAAAAAAAAACATTTTTACACTTACATTTTCTTATGTGAATGAGGCAGTGTGTAGTCACCTTGAAGGATATAGCCACTCTGGCAGATTAATAACTAACTCACTGTTAACTTCTCTGTATAAAGGACCTGAGTGATGTAATGATCATGTGACTACAGTGGGCACAGCTAAGCAAGCAAAATCATTATTGGAGACTTAGCTTTGCCTATTATGTCACATGATCGTTACATCACTCAGGTCCTTTACACAGAAAAGCGAGTTAGCTATTAATCTGCCAGAGTGACTACATCCTAAGGTGACTACACACTACTTCATTTACTTATGATAATGTAAGTGTATAAATGCTTTTTTTCACCTTTAACATTACACTATGAGCTCAGACAGCGATGATTAGAATAGTACTATGAAGCTTCAGTGATAACTGGGGGGTATAAATTAGCTGTCAGGTTCCATTTTGTGCACTTTCTGACTTGGTGACATGGAGCAGCACCCATCATTTTGTCAGCGTATATCTTTTACCCTGGCAAGTAACAGAAATTCCATCAAAAAGTCATGAGGAGACCAATATCAATGCTTGAACAGATTGGGGACCTAAGAAGCCAGCAAAGGACAAGCAAGGAGCTGCATGAGCAAGTAAGGGATAGGTGAGTATTTATTTGTATTCTTTTTAAGCTTTTACTGACTTATTTGTTTAATAGTATTGCTTTGAGGTTTTAACAAATTGTTTTAACAGCAATAAGGGTTTATTTGATTTGCATCAAATATATTTGGTGCCAGTTAATTTTGTTGGTCAACGTTGAAAGACTCCTTCAAATTTGAATTTTGGAAGATTCACTCATCTGGCCAATAGAAATCAGAATATGGCCCTTTGTCAACCCGGCGCTAAGTCTTATAAGATGCAAGAAAAGGAGGCCAGAAAACATTTGCTTCCTAACTTCCAATATTTTGTTGGAGACGCAGCATGATACCCTATATCTTTTCCAAAAAGTGAGTTAGTTAACGGCATGGGGAGTCCTGTTCAAAATCACATATCCCACCAGGTAAATGGATAAGCTAACAGGTGCAGTAACGGGTACAATGCTACATAGACACTCGTATCTTTCATCGATTTTGCTCACATGCTTTTGTGTGCAGAATATAGTAATGTTGTTTGTTTTACTGTCACACAAAATATGCTAAGAAGTCATGTTTTTATTATTATAGCATGCTAGAGGAAAATTTGTTTACAACGCAAATAAGAAATTTGTACAAACTAAATGTGAAGATGAAAAGGTAATTTTGTAATTTTCTTGTTCAGTTCCATTACTGGCTGGGAAGTAGCAGAACACAATGAATACAATTCAGCATGTAGCTAGTCATTACAACCTGAGATTTCTTTTTATTTAAATCACCAGCTTCTAAAATTCCGCCTATTGTCTTTGTGCTGCCTTTTAACAATATAGCTATTTGATGTACAAAAAGTCATTTTTACTGATAATTGGATGTAATGTGCAGTTATATCAAATTTTCTACTGTAGGAACAGAAAGCCTTATTTCCAACAAACCAATATTTACTATGTGACCTCCCTGCCGGGAAACAGTACATTTTGCAGTATACAAAACTCTATAAACCCAAAATTGTATTTAAAAGGAAGCAAAGGAGATTTTTTACCATGGCTTTTCTGTAAATTAATTACGGATATATCAATAACATTTTATTGAGTGCATTACACACAATTTATTGTGCAATTCAAACAGTGTAAGATAATTGTCTATTGAAATTTGATTAACATGAATGCTTTGTTGAAGATGATGGCAGTGATAGTCATAGTGACCCTGAACGTAGTCATTCCTATGTGAATAATAACATTCTTTATAAAAAAAATTTCACCATGCTTTAACCCCTTTATTTCCTATTTCTTTAATTGTACCTTTGTTTTTATCTCCCTTGGTTCCAAGAACCTAAAAACCTGTCATAGTCCGCCATAATCCATCAAAATAGCAATAATGTTACATAAAGATATGGAATTCAATCCTGCGCTGCCAATTAAGAAGAACAAGAGTATTCTTCAGATAGTTTATTGGCCTACATGTTTCATAGGCTACATGCTACTGCCTCAGGGCAAAACATACCATCGTGAGACAGATTAGTTTTACCCTACTGATGATATGTTGCCGCAATATCAATCCTGCTCAGCATGAGAGAACCCGCAGGTTCAGACATTAGATGTGTGTGCTTGGCTGAGGAACCAATTAGATGAAGCTACCATCTGTAGGATTATGACTGAACTCCTCTAAATCAGAATCTCCCCTAAACGTGATGATACCGCATTGCCAAGGACCACATCCCGGCTAGGGATAGCTGGGGGCCCTTAAGTCTCCAGCAAGTAACACTGCACACCTCGTGGACCGGAGAGTGGCCAGAAGCTCCGCTGCCTTTCTCCCAGAGTGCATCGCAAGTTTCATTGGTAACCTGGTGCTAAATCATTCATAGACAACTTGCTTCTGTCTCGGGGTTTCGTACGTAGCAGAACAGCTCCCTTGGCTGCGATCTATTTAGGTTATGTTCACACATAGCACTTTTTTTATGCTTTTTTGTGTGGGTGCCTTTTGCCACATTTTGCGGCCGCGCAAAAAAACGCCGTAAAGAAACATGGTGCATTCACACACCGCATTTTTTATGGGTGTACTTCTCCCCAAAAGCAGTGATGTCACACAGAGGAGGAAGAATCCTTTTTGGATTCACAGTGTATTAATTTACACTGCGTAGCCTAAATAAAAGTTATCCAAATGGTATTAAAAATAATAAAAATTTAATACTTACCCTCCGCCGGGTGTTCGTGGAGCCAGGAGCCAAGACAACCACATCTACTCTCCTTCCAGGACCTGCCAAGATCTGTGATTGGGTGCTCGTGATAATGTGATATGTGACGTACAATCACAGTTCACAGGCCCTGGAAGGAGATCAGACGTGGTTGTCTCGGCTCTCCGAACACCCGGCGGAGGGTAAGTATTACATTTTTATTATTTTTCATACATTTGGATAACTTTTATTTAGGTTTTGCAGTGTATATTAATACACTGTGAAACCTAAAAAGGGCTGTCACACAGGGGATGAACACAGGATTCTTCCTCCCCTGTGTGACATCACATCCTGCAGCGCTGACATTATAAGTGCTGAAATTGCGCATTGTCTGAACGGCGATGCGTAATTCCAGAAGATATATTATGGCTCCTATGGGAGAAAGCCTGGGCGCACTTGCATACAAAATTGACATGGTCATTCTTTTTACGCATGCTTTCTCCCGTAAAAGCGCAGTTTATATTTACGCAGCATCTGCACGGCAAATGTGAAAGTCCATTCACTTTGCCGGTAGACTGAGAAGCGCGTGCAAAAAAAGTATGCAAAAAAGCACGATGTGTGAATTTAGCCTAAATGTTATTCCTCAAGACAAGCTTTTAAAATAACAAACGGAAGATTTGTTTGCCTCGAAGAAGTAGAACGTATGCTACGAAATGTGTAGACCAATAAACTACCTTAGAATACTCTTTAAAGAGGACCTGTCATTCCCCCTGCTGCATGGCAATCTAAATGCTGCACCGAATGCAGCATGTCTGCTGCATTCAGGGAAGAGGTCCCTCATGTCTGTGTGCTGTGTACCCGAGATATAGCCTTTGTAAAACTTACAGTTAGAAGCCATGGAGGCAGTCACTGTGGCAGGAGGGAGCTTGATTGACAGTGGCCATTCCACCCCCTCTGCCTCTCTGTGCTGCTTCTGCTGTGCTGGCTCTGCCCTCCTCCTCTCTGTCACTCACAGCATGCAAATCATTTGTCCTGAGTCAGCTCCAGATTCCAGCCCTGACAAAGCATAAACAGCACAGTAGAAGGTGGCACACAGAGGCAGTGAGGGATGGAATGGCCACAGTCAATAAAGCTCCGTCCAGCCACAATGACTGCCTCCATGGTTTCTAACTGTAAGTTTTACAAAGGCTATATCTCAGGGTACACAGCACACAGACACATGGGGGACCCCTTTCCTGAATGCAGCAAACATGTTGCATTCAGTGCTGCATTTAGATTGCCATGCAGAAGGGGGGTGACAGGTCCTCTTTAAGGGGCAGCGCAGGATTGAATTCCATTTATCTAACTTTATTTCTGAAATTGTGGAATTTTTGCAGCAGTCTCTGACATTTTTGTGGTGGTTGTGACTGGTTCAAAACCTGCTAAGGTGACCAAAATCAAACAAAATCAAAAACTTATTTATCATATAAGACCCTATTTTGTGCTTTTTCCTTGCTAGAAATCAGTATATGCTGTATGAGGGCTTATTTTTTTGCAGGACGAGTTGTACTTTTGAATGAAAACATTTTTAATACCATATAGTGTACTGGAAAACAGGAAAAATGCAAATGCATTGACATTGCAAAAATATAGTGCAATTCAGCAATTTCTTTATGGTTTTTTATTTACCATTGTTCACCATATGGTAAAACTAACCTGGCAGTGATATAACCTGTTTAGTTTTTTTTTATTAACTGGTGAAAAAAATTCAGAATTGAGTAAAAAAAAAAAATAAAAACAGAAAATAAAAAAATGGCCCAATTTTCAGAGAACAATCTCAGCTTTTGGAATCTGGTTCTAAGAGAGATCTCATTTTTGGGCCCTTAGCTGACATTTTAAGAATACTATTATTGACACATATGAGGTTTGATCGCCTCTTATTGAAATTTATTGCAATGTTGCAGTGGCCAAAAAACATAATTCTAGCAATTTGCTTTTTTTGCTATGCTTTTTACTGATCACACTAATTTATTTTAAATTTTGATTCAATTTTCTGAATGCGGAGATACCAATTTCTTTTTTAAACTTACATATTTTATGGGGCGAAAACCTTTGTATTTTTTCTATTTTTTCATGTTTATAAAACTTTTTTCACTTTTTACTCTACTTACTACTTCCCTTAAGGGAGTTTAATCTCTGATCACTTTTGCTGCTCAGAGCGGTACATCAGCACAATTGCTGATCTCCTGTGAATGCCATTTCTCAGCCAGCATTCACAGGAAGTAAATCATCACAGACACAAAGGTCATCAGATGAACTCCAGATGTCATGACAATCCATCAGTACCCAATGAGAACATCAATGGGCCACCGATGGTAGCAGCAAATGGTACTTTCCACAATGGAGTGTGTTAAATTCTGCCATAAGAGATTGACAGTGGGACTTAACTGATTTACAGTAGGAAGCAGATCTTCATTCTGCACGCTGTTAAAGGCACATATTGGCTGATCAGATCAACCAACATGTGAAGTGAAATAGGCGTGGTCAACAATTTGAGCGTGCATTAAAAGTAGGGAGGCTACCTTAGACCTACCAGTACATTCAAGGTTATGAAGGAGTTAAAGTAGAAAATGTCCTCATGAGGCTATTGTACATGCTTTGAACATTATTCATGATCTTCGCTATGTGTTAAAATTGATGTGCCAGTATGATGCCTCTGGTCAATACGAGTTTGGAATTATCAACCAAGTATATTTTTACTTTGATCTAAGTGGTAAAAAAAATTCTGAAGTTTTTGAAGAAAAAGAATTGATATTTTGGACCCATTTTCCCCATAGCATTCTTATTTTTTAGTATCTGGGGCTGTGTGATGGCTTATTTTTTGCAGCTTGAGCTGATACCAGCTAATGATGCCATTTTTTTCTAGTGATGCCATTTTTGGGTAGATAACTCTTTTTTGATTTCCTGTTATTGCATTTTCTTGCAAATTTAATTTTGAAGTTTTTACTTTTTTTCCTAAACACAGTTTATAGATCTGATTGATTGATTTTATGGCTTGATATATCAGGTGATATTAAAAATATGTATTTTTTTTTTAATAATTTTATTTTCAATGAGGTAACAGAGGGATGATTTGAACTTTTAGGATTTTTTATATTTTTTTTATATTTAAAAGCATTTGTTTTTACTTTTTCTTTAGTTTACTTGGCCCTTTAGGGGGCCTCAGCACTGCAGAGTCTGATCGTTTCTCCTGTTCACAGCCGTGATGCTCACAGCTCTGAACAGGAGAAATGGGCACTTTCTGTAAGCGATTCTGCTGCATCATTGCTTACAGGAAATCAATCATGACAGTATCCAGGGTCATCAGCTGACCCCATACTGTAAAGGTAATGCATCAAGGCCCCATGATCGCATCACATGGCCACCAATATTGGTGGGAAATGGCATGATCCTCACCGCAGTGCTTTAGGTTCTACTGTCAGTGGTTGACAGCAACATCTAAAGCAGTGGTTCTTAACCTTGTGTGAGGTACCGAACCCACCAGTTTAATATGCACATTCACCAAACCCTTCTTTAGTGATAAATCAAATATGATGTTTTTCCAAATTCAAGACATAGGTATATGTTTTTTTACTGGTACACAAAATGAACCGTGCATGACCCCTAGGGTTTGATCAAACCCCGGTTAAGAACCAAGAACCACTGATCTAAAGGGTTTACAGTGCTGACTGTTTTGCTGGTCCAATCAGTCCTGTTAGCTGCACCTCAGCTGATCAGATCAGCTGACATGTGTAGGGAATTGTACGAGCTCATCATATGAGCTCTCATGAAAGGGAGGGAGGTGCCCTTGGATGTACTGGTACATCTAAGGTCGTAAAGGGGTTGAAATAATTTTACCATCAAGATTATGCAGCCATATAGCTGTTGTGAGGCACCGCCGGCATGATCCTCATGGCCGGGGCGCATCACATGCAGGATCCTGTGCACACTGGCCAGTTTGACTGTGATAATGCTGTGTGAACCAACTTTGAACACAAGGTTTCATGTTACTAATGAGTGGCTCATAAGATTGAGGAAGCCCTAAGGAAAAGGGATGTAAGGGCTGAGTGCTGACAACCCGGAACACAGGGAGTTAACCTGAGCTGTGTGAAAGGCTGATTACCGGCAGCTAAGGGGGTGTGTCCATGTGGGAGTGGCCGGCACGATAAGAGTCAGCCAGCTGAGTGAGTGAGAGATTCATTCTGAGACCAGAAGTCATGCTGAGAGATTCATGCTCAGCTAGACACCAGCCTGAGAGCTGAGCAGAGCCAGTCTGTGTGAGGGACTGGAGATCGTGCTGAGACCAGCCAAGTGCAGAGCAGTCCAGATGATGTGTGAATGAAGGGAGCATGCTAGCTCCATGCCGGTGCCAAGGTCCGTGTAATGGACCATGGAGGAGCCACAGTCCATGGATGATGGGCTGTGAGCGTGTGGAAGAAATGTATGTGATCCATGGACGTTTGAATGATGGATCACACATGGTATGTAAGGCCCGGTCAGGCAGGAATCCTGACTACGGGGTAATGTTATATCATCATGCTAGGTGACTAAAGCCAGGCGGCAGGTACCGCCATTGGGACCCACAGGGCCCGTTGAGGCGTATGTAACGAAGGTCAGAAGCAGGGGTTAAAAGGGCTCCTAGAGTGGGGACACCATGGTTGAACCAGGTGGACTCTGACCGGGACGTAGGCGGAGATACGTCCAGGAAGGAGCCCCTTGGGGATACATGATATACCCGGTACTCAGGTTGCTCAATCCCTGTTATGAACCCGGAGGGGTCATCGTCGAAATATAACACATGTATTTATTATAAATGTACTGTAAGATGTGTAAGTAGGCCGGAGGCCGTAGCTACCCCGGGAGCAGGTGTTAGAGCTCCAATGGGGAGAGAGTCGTGGTTACAGGTCCCAGGTTACTGTGAATGTATATGTGCAATGTTCTATGTAATGTATGATGTATTTATGTAAAGTGTTTAGAATCAATGTGATATGTGTCCAACATACTACCCGGGTTATGTTATTATATGTGAAAAATAAACGGGTACACATTGGTTAAACTTATAAACACGTGTTTTGTCGTTATGCAAGCGGGTTCCCGGTTGCTACCTCACACTGTGTACATTCAAAGTTTGTTGAGGTGAAAGCATAAACATGTCATTCAGGTTGACGCAGTGTCACAAATCACAATTAATGACAAAACTGATTTAAAAGTCAATCACCTACCCTTAGACTTTTTTGAATATTTACATTCAGCCACTGGTCCGGAGCCAGATCCCATTATTATAACAAATGCTGTGCTCTGGCCACTGGTTGGAATGATCCCATTACAAATGGTGGGATCAGTTTCTCTATTAATTTCCATAAGGCATGAGTATTAGGGATGAGCGAGTCCTAAATTACTCGGAATCGCTAGACCCGCACGAGTCCGAGCCCAGGACTCGGTACTCGTGGCGAGTCTAGCGAGTCCAATGTTAAAGAATAGGGAATATGGATTCGCGAGTCCCGAATAGATAATACAGGACTCGGAATCGCAGACTCGCTAGGATTCGGAGCATTGGACTCAGGGGCTGGCTGGAGCCTCTTCCCTGGGTGGCAGTTAGGTATCCCCGGCCCTGGTTGAGAAGCGGGGGGGGGGGGGGGTGCTGTCGGGTCCAGGCAGCCTTGAGAACCGGGGGGGGGGGGGGGTGGCTGTCGGGTCCATGCAGCCTTGAGAACCGGGGGGGGGGGGGTGCTGTCGGGTCCAGGCAGCCTTGAGAACCGGGGGGGGGGGGGGGTGCAGTCGGGCCCGGCGGCCTTGAAAAAGCGGGGGGCTTCAAAAGTGACTTACCTCCTACGCGCGAAGCAGCCGTCTGTCGCAATACCGACTCGCCGGCCGCAGAGCGACGCCGATTTGGATGTTATAGAGCGAGTATTGCTAAGCTCGCCGATTCCGGTCAGCGAGTCCCTTAAAATCGGGAGTATACAGTTCCTAGTAGACTCGTCATCCTAATGAGTATTAACAGGGAGCAATGTTGGTCAAATGTGAACCCCACCATTGTTTTATATGTAAATCTATATGGATATTACTATTATCATACCCCATCCTCTCAAATCTGAGGGTAATGCATACATTTAAAAGGATTTATGATTTCATTAATGTGGCTTCTCTAATGTGAGGACCTCAAATTTTTATGACATATCTAATGATTATGTAACTGGAATTTGTGTTTGATTATATAAAGTTAAATAAAGCCTATAATATCCTGAATACAAAAGATTTATTATATCATTTTGAGAACTTTTATAAGCATGGCAATTATCGTACAGGCAGATCTTTGCATGACCAGATGACCTCATGATTTATGAGACGAAATATTCTGTGGAAACACATTCCAGTATTACAGCACAGTCTGTCCATTATTGCCAATCTTCAGGACTGTCTCGTAATGTCTATTTTTTAAAGTTTTGATTAACTAAGATCTAAACATGGAAAAAGCTTTGTCATGTAGAGAAGCTGATAGTGTCTGAACGTTTGAGTATCCTTCCTTTACATTTTTTCCAAAGAAGATTAAAGCTGATGAAACCACCTGCCAATATCCTGCGGATATATCTTGCATGTAAAAACTCACCCTGTAAAGGACTGTATATTCATGGCTAGAAATGGATATAAGGTATCTTGTATGGATATGCATGAACCTTAGACCCTGTAACATTTTTTAAATTACTTGCAATATGGTTGTAAATTGAATTGTTTACTTTATTGTGACCTCAATAGCTCATCTCTTCTTTATTATGTCAAAGTATCAACACCAGGTTGATATTGATGCTAGCAGATGAAGATGAAAATGAATATGTAATGTAATTGAAAGTAAATTTCATTGCATGTATAATATACATTAAAATGTGGACATATATCAATATATATACTGTATTTTTTGTATTATAAGATGCATCGGATTATAAAACGCACCACAAATTTAAAGAAGGAAAAGAGAAAAAAAATAATTTTTAATGTTAAATGGGATCCAAATTATAATGGCATTGTCAGTCTTACAATTGCTATATAAACTCACCAGGTGGGATGTGACAGTGGAAAAGTGGGGTCACAGGAGGCAGGGTTGGCGATGCTGTGGGCACAAGAGGAGGGAGTATAGTTTTCTCAAAAAATAAGTAGATTACCTACGTAATGTATTGTAAGGCTCTGTTCAGACCTCATATTTTCTTTCAATACTGTGTTTTGCTCTGGGAAAGATTCCAGTAATCACAACTATATTCCAACTAGCATATACCAAAGGCATACAAAGTACAGTAAAGCCCATTAGATTTCTATGGAAACATTAATCAAAATGTACCCAACCACTTTGTGTCTTTTTGTTGTTGTTGCAATAATCCCTTACTACTATAAAATAGGACGGACAGTTTGGTTTCAGTAGTTACAGAATACTCAGCGCAGAAGGCAAACATTACTTATTAACGGTATATGCAAAATACCCCAGGATTTTGTGCATTTTGTGTAATTTTTACTTTTTAAACACATTTATATACATTTCACACTATTTAGTACTCACCATGATGTTATGTGGGATGCCATTGGGTTGACATTACAGCTGATGATCTCTTGAAGACCTCCATATTTGTCATATCCGTGCTCCTTAGAAACGCTGCTGGTGTTAAGGCATCAATGGAGACTGCTTTCTACTATATTCATCAATGCTATGACATTGCTGTATATAGCACAAGTGATGAGATGATTTCAGCTTCAAATTCCCTAAGGGGACTATTAATATCAGTGAAAATTAATAAAAAGGTATTTTAAAAATATGAAAAAATCATAAAAGTTCAAATCAACTGCTTCATTAAAATTAAGTATAATGAAAAGTTAAAAAATTCACATATGTGGTATCACCACATTCATAAAAGTCATATCTATAAAATATCAAAATAATTTACACAATTAATACACACTATGATCAAAAAAAATAAAAGCGCCAAAATTACATTTGTTTGGTTTCTGCAACACCACAAAAAATGCTGAAACAAGCAATCAAAGCGTTATATCTATTCCAAAAATGATATCAATAAAAATATTGCTTTGCCCCATAAAAAATAAACCATTACACAGCTTCATTGATGAAAAAAATGGAAACGATATGGGTCATGAAAAATGGCAACAAAACTCTCCCAAATTCATTTTTGTAGACTTATGATATTTTTTCCACCACTAAAATAATTAAAATACTGGACCAAGTGCAGTCCAATGTTTTCCTCAAAAAAATAGACTTAAATAGACAAGTGGCATCGGATTTGCATGACAAATTGCAACATGCTATGATTTTTGCTGTGATGTTGAATAGGTATGAGAAGGGTCAGCTCCAGATTTTTGTGGGCCTTGGACGAAAGAGTTTCAATGGGCCAATTTTACATTCCACTCCCGCACCTCGCCACTGCTGCACATTCGTACCTTAAGCTGCACTCCAGGTATAGAATGGAGAAAATAAGAAAATATTTCTTCCTATTAAATGAAGCTTACCCGGCGAATGTAAAAGGGAGGGATATTAGCGCTAATTTTTAATGAAGGAAATAACTGTATAGTTAGTGCCTTTCTGCTAATTATATATGACACACACAGCTTTTCTACATGCCCATAGACATAGATGACTCTGCTACATGCACATGTAGACACACAGCTCTGATACATGCACAATACCCATAGTACATACACACAGCTCTACTACATGTACATACAGATACACACACACAGCACTGATACATGCAGAGACACATGCAGCTCTGCTACTTGCACACTACTCATACAAATACATATATGGCTCTGCTTCATGGACACTACATACCCAGCTCTGTTACATGTACAATACATGCACATACAAACACACACATAGCTCTGTTACTTGCACATACAAATACACACAGCTCTGCTCACGTGTTCAATACATGTACATAGGCTAAGTTTACATCTAAGGGGGGTTGTTTTTGGGTTCCTATGCGTTTTTACAGAGCAAAGAAACACATGTGTTAACGCACGTTTTGGTTTCAATGGAACACTTAATAAAAAAGCATGCAAAAATGCATGTCATTTTCTGCAAACGCAAAACGCATGCATTTTTGCAAACACAGTCCAAAACGATGCAGGACACATTTTGGGCTGTGTTTGCAAAAACGCATGCGTTTTGCGATTGCAGAAAATGACATGCATTTTTATATGTGTTTTCCAATTAAATCAGTGGTGTATTTTTGCATGCGTTTGCAATGCGTTTTTGGCACACATGCTGTCAAAACCGGATTGCAATCCAAACGGAATAGAAATGCACATATGAAAAGGCCCATACGGATAGGCCCAGTTCACATGTAAGGCTGGGCTACGTTTGCTTTATTTTGTGTTTGTATGCATTTTTACCACTAAAAAAGCATCCAAACGCATGCGTTAATGCACCCATAGGCTGAAATGCAAAACGCATTGCTAATGCACGCAAAAATGGATGCAAAAACAGCTCTGGATGCAGCAGCCCACATTTATGGCTGCATTTGCAAAATTGCATGCGCTTTGCATTTTTGCAAAATGACATGCGTTTTTACATGCTTTTGCAATGCAGCCTATGGGTGCGTTAATGCATGCGTTTGGATGTCTTTTTTTGCAGTAAAAATGCATACAAACGCAGGCAATTTGCCGCCAAAAAGTGCAGATGTGAAAAGGCCCATACACACAGCTCTGCTGCATGCACAATGCATGCACAAACAGCTCTGCTACATAGACACTACATGCACACTACACACCAAGCTCTTCTACATGTACAATATATGTACATACAGATACACATGCAACTCTGCTACATGCACATACAAAACACACACACAGCTCGGTTACAAGCACATATAGATACAAACACATACAAATACACAAACATACACACATATACAGATATACAGTGCTTACAAGTAGTCTTCAACCCCCTGCAGATTTAGCTGGTTGACACACATGTTGAATTAACTTGGCATTGTGACATTTGGACTGTAGATCAGCCTGGAAGTGGAAAATGCACTGCAGCCAAAAAGATTTTTTAATTTTTTTTTTTTTAAAGCGTTAAAAGTTAATTCAGAGGGTCATTTATTATTCAACCCCTCAAACCACCAGCATTCTGTTTGGTCCCCCTAAAGTATTAAGAAGTAGTTCAGGCACAAAGAACAATGAGCTTCACATGTGTGGATTAATTATCTCTTTTGCCAGCCTTTTCTGACTATTTAAGACCCTCCCCAAAATTGTGAACAGCACTCATACATGGTCAACATGGGAAAGACAAAGGAGCATTCCAAGGCCATCAGAGACAAGATCGTGGAGGGTCACAAGGCTGGCAAGGGGTACAAAACCCTTTCCAAGGAGTTGGGCCTACCTGTCTCCACTGTTGGGAGCATCATCCGGAAGTGGAAGGCTTATGGAACTACTGTTAGCCTTCCACGGCCTGGACAGCCTTTGAAAGTGTCCTCCCGTGCCGAGGCCAGGCTTGTCCGAAGAGTCAAGGCTAACCCAAGGACAACAAGGAAGGAGCTCCGGGAAGATCTCATGGCAGTGGGGACATTGGTTTCAGTCAATACCATAAGTAACGTACTCCACCGCAATGGTCTCCGTTCCAGACGAGCCCGTAAGGTACCTTTACTTTTAAAGCGTCATGTCAAGGCTCGTCTACAGTTTGCTCATGATCACTTGGAGGACTCTGAGACAGACTGGTTCAAGGTTCTATGGTCTGATGAGACCAAGATCGAGATCTTTGGTGCCAACCACACACGTGACGTTTGGAGACTGGATGGCACTGCATACGACCCAAGAATACCATCCCTACAGTCAAGCATGGTGGTGGCAGCATCATGCTGTGGGGCTGTTTCTCAGCCAAGGGGCCTGGCCATCTGGTCCGCATCCATGGGAAGATGGATAGCACGGCCTACCTGGAGATTTTGGCCAAGAACCTCCGCTCCTCCATCAAGGATCTTAAGATGGGTCGTAATTTCAACTTCCAACAAGACAACGACCCAAAGCACACAGCCAAGAAAACCAAGGCCTGGTTCAAGAGGGAAAAAATCAAGGTGATGGAATGGCCTAGTCAGTCTCCTGACCTTAACCCAATTGAAAACTTGTGGAAGGAGCTCAAGATTAAAGTCCACATGAGACACCCAAAGAACCTAGATAACTTGGAGAAGATCTGCATGGAGGAGTGGGCCAAGATAACTCCAAAGACCTGTGCCGGCCTGATCAGGTCTTATAAAAGACGATTATTAGCTGTAATTGCAAACAAGGGTTATTCCACAAAATATTAAACCTTGGGGTTGAATAATAATTGACCCACACTTTTATGTTTAAAATGTATTAAAATTCAACTGAGCAACATAACTTTTTGGTTTGTAAGATTTATGCTTCTGTTAATAAATCCTATTCTCGTTTGCAGTTTGAAGGCTCTAACTTATTTGCATCTTATCAAACCACCTAAATCTGCAGGGGGTTGAAGACTACTTGTAGGCACTGTAGATACATACACATACAAATGTAGATACATAAACACACATACAGATACACACACATGCACACACATGTAGAGATACAGATACGCACATACAGATATAGATACACATATACAGACACACACATATTAACCCATTCAGATTATTTTGATCGGTGCAGAGCAGGAAGAGGAGGCACTGGGAGCTGCACAGACTTAAAAGTTAAGCAGAAGCAGTTTCTTCCAGGACCTTGTTTTCAGTCAAGTGATCAGTCACATGACTGGAACTGGAAGGTCCTTCAGCCTCCGTTGAGCTCCCAGTAAGCTTTCTCTCCTGCTGTATACCAATCATATAGATCAGTGCAGAGCAGGAGAGCGGGTCTCCTCACTGCTTACGCTCACAAAAAGCAAGTTGGCTCCCTCACTTCTTCAGGCCCCAGGCACCTGCCTCCGTATGCCGGGTGCTGCTGTCAGTTCCTGGGTATGAGAAATAAAAGCTTATCACCATTGCCTCTTTATATATCATAGTTCCAAGTGCCATCTGATAAACATATGTACAGTGGGATGAGCTAGCCCTTAAGGTTGAAATATGCCTGCAATTTTGAGTCTGTGTAAAGGCCCCGTTACACCTTTCAACATCGTTCCCTACATCGTTCAAAAGTGACGTCAGGAACGATGTCGAAACGACATTGTTGTTGCGTCGTTTTGTGTAAACGCACGATTCAACAACGATAGTTGTTCAAGTCGGAGTTGACAGGTTTTCCTGAAAACAGGAAAACATGTGAACTTCAACTTAAACAACCTGCGGCATCGTTCAGTGTGACACCGCAATAGCGATGTCACGGCCGACTTTGCCCATTCACAGTAGTGAGCAGGGATCGTTCGTGGTGTTTGTGAACGATCCCTGCTCACATCGTTAGTGAGTTGTCCACGATATCTGGACGTGTGACAGCTCACTAGCGATGTTGAACAGCTGTGAAAAAAATCAGCGCACTCCCGAGATTGCAAACAACATCGTTGTTAAGTTGTACCGTGTAACGGTACCTTTACTGCCACAATGCCTAGTGTATAGTCTCATTTTGATTAGTATATTTTTGGCCAAATAAAAAAATGCAAAATAGAGAAAGTCTTATTCATAGTAGACATTTATATCTAGAATTCACACCATTCAGTAAAAACTGAATCAAGCAATGAAAAGTACTATTTTGCTTCCACACATTAATAGATAAACAAAAATAAACAGCATTCTCAGCAGAAAAATAATCATATCTATATTTAATTTTACTTTCCACTGGAGTAGCATACAGTGACTTTCTGCATTCTGTAGTTAAAAAACAAAGGACCACATAATACCTGTTAATTAGTGCTGTTGAGGAAATACAGTTAATACCTGTTAACATGTATTAATTGTCTGTCTTTTACATACCAAGGGAATTTACTTGTGCATTATATGAAATGTTTTGAGAAATCCTGTTTTTGAAAAATATGACAATATGATTGAGCTTACAGTTAAAGAGGTTTCCCCACTATTAATGTGACACGCTTTCTTTTGTTCAAACTCTTCCCAACACTTTCCCAGTATACTTATGCTTTCTACCCTGCTGCTATAATGTTAGGGTCACACTAGCGCTTGAACTGCGTTAAGGAGGTCCGTCAAAAGAATCTGGCAGCATTAACGCAGCATAACTGTAATGGAATGCGGCCTTAACGCTGCCAATACAATCCTATGGGTGACGGACTCCCGAGCGTAGTCAAATGCTGTTATGTAAGTGCTGGAGTTTGAAACCTTGCGCTATTTCCAAGTGGACCACATGACGTGCGCTTAGAAAAAGCGCTAGATTTCAAACTCCAGCAATCACATGTTGGCTTTTGACTGCGCTCGGGAGTCCGTCACCCATAGGATTGTATTGGCAGCGTTAAGGCAGCGTTACCTTTGCGGTTACGCTGCATTAAAGCAGCCAGATTCTATCTTTTTAATGGACACCCCTGAACACAATCCAAGCGCTAGTGTGTCCCTAGCCTAAGACACCCATAAATACTTTTATTACTGTTGTAACTTTGATCCTCCTGGCTGCAGACCAGAATTGGGCCAACTTAGCAGAGAATACCACTTGGGGCTGAAAGGAGAATAAAGTGTGATCAGGGCATGAAATGTGATCAGTGTACCCAGACGGCAGTAACTCAAGGAGAGGTAGCATCGCCCCCACCAGTGACAAGCCCTGCTCAGTTTGTCCGAATCCAGTCTCCAGACCGGAGGATCAAAGCTACAACAACACTTAAGGTATTTACGAGCATCTTAGAGATAAGCTTATGGGACCAGGATAGGTAGCAGAAGTATATTGGAGAAGGGGTTAGTTAGGAAGTGTTAGGACAAAAGAAAGGGGATCCTCTTTAAGTTCAAAGCATGAGATTTTGTTAGTTTTTAACATTGCATATTTTCACTGCACAAAAATACGGTAGAAGAATCTCACGATTCCAGTAAAGTGGATGGGATTTACAGAAATCTATGGGTTCTTTTAGGAAGCGTAAACTGACCTGTGATGCATGTTTAAAATCTGCAACATGTGTTTTACTTTTAACTTTTCCCCATAAAATTGCCATAGACGTAGAAAATCTAGAAGTAAAAACGTATACCGTATTTTTCGCTTTATAAGACGCACCGGATTATAAGACGCACCCAGATTTTAGAGGTGGAAAATAGGGAAAAAAATATTTGTAGCAAAAAATGACTTTGATATGACACTCAGGCCCTGCGACCAGTCAGTGTTGGCATCTGTTTCCTTCGGATGCAGGTGCAGCATGTGAGCAACACCAATGACTTCTGCTCCAGTGTCTGTTGGCGGGGAGACAGACGCCAGCACTGACTGGTCAGAGGGCTGAGTCTCATATCAATATCACATGGGACATGACTATGCAACTTCTGATAACGTTGGAACTGCTGCAGAATCAGGGGTATGGGTGCGTGCACACGATGAGTATACGCAGCCTTTTGGACGCAGCGTCTTGCTGCTGTGTCCAAAATGCTGCGTAGTACAGTACAAGCATAGTGGATGGGATTTGTAGAAATCCCATACTCACTATGCTTCATCCGACCGCAGCATTCTGACAGCTGCGGTGCGGGTTGCCACCATTCCGCTCCTTCTCAGCATGTTCATTTCATGCTGTGGAGTTGGAAGCGGCTCCCATCGGGGGACTGCAGGGAGAAGCCGCCCTGCACCCGCCGCACATGGTGAGTACAAGGCAGCTGGGGTCTCCCTGCCTCCACATGTGGCTTCACTTATGTCCGGAGAAGCCGCGTCCAACACACAGTTACTCCCGACTGTGAGCGCACACCCTTAGTATGGTCTTTATTACTTTTACAAGGGCCAACAAGATGAATGAGATGGGATTTGTTCATGTAGTAACAATCCCTTTAAGAACTATCACTCCCAGCATGTACTGTAGATCCTATAGCATGCTTGGAGTTCTAGTTAAGCACAGTATTGGTAGTGTTAACTTTACTTTATTAGTGGTTATGTTACATATACATGTGGACTCACTTTAATGTGTCCTGCTTTGCCATCACCCTGCTGAAATGAAGTGGCCAGTCTGTATATAAAGATCTGATGTGATGTACTGTATGAGGGAGGGCCAGGGAGGGGGGCTGTACACTGTGCTGAAATATGATACTCTAGCCCTGTCTCCTAATTACAAGTCACCACAGAGCGTGACCTGTATGCAGGGCCAGGGGAGCTGTGCACTGGTGTTATGCAGGCTGCAGCCCTGCTCTCCATACACTGAAGCTCCTGAACTGCAGACCGAGCTTCCTGCATTTCTGCTTGGTGTCAGGGCTCAGCAGGACACATTACACTGAGCACAGGGAGTGAGGCAGGACACTGACAAACAAGGTACCTGCTGTGATAAAGTGCCGATCTGCCCTGCTCTGCCCCTGTCTTCATGGCAGTGAATCAGCACAAAGCTCAGTGCTGATTCACTTGCCACAGCTGCACCCAGCTCCTCCGTTCTCACTATCTGCAGCACACAATGTCCCCAGCAGCTGCAGGAGCGACCATGTGTGCTGGCTAAGCAGCTTCTCCTGCTCCCCGTGCTCTCACCTCTCATGCTGTCTTCAGTGCAGAGAGGTGGGTGGGGACTGGGAGCAGTGAAGTGAATATTTAAGTAGATAATGACCCGGGGACACGTGGTGCTCCTGCCGCCTGATTCTTCAGCAGGGACCATTCCCTGTCACTTCTGTCCCCACTTCACTGCTGCCTCCCCTTCCCAAGCAACTGAGGATGCTAGAATGTTATATTCCTTTTATAAGACGCACCCCCACTTTCCTCCAAAACTTGGAGGAAAAAAAGTGCGTCTTATAAAAGGAAAAATACGGTATATGTTTTTAGTGCATTTCCACTGCAAAAATACACTAAAAATTTAAGTAATCTGCTCAAGATTGTATCAATAAAATTTTGTGAAACCCAAATAATAGGTAGTCCCTAAAAAAAAACAGCTGTTTTTAAAACATAACAAAAAACATAATAAAACATAACAATGTATGAAAAAAACACAAAAATCTAATAAAAAAATTCAAGTAACCTAATTTCCTAATTTACCTCAGGGGCGGATCTACCGTGGTGCAGCTGGTTCAGCTGCACCAGGGCCCTGACCGGCTTGGGGGCCCCCCAAGCCTGCAGGGGGGCCTTCAGCCGACCCCCATAACCCGATATCAGAGGAGAGGAGGGTCAGTCAAGAGAAGCAGGAAGCTTCCTGCTTCCCTTGCCTGATCCCGCCCCTCCGCTCCTCTGCCGCCCCACCTCACCAGAAATGCACTCGGCGCAGCTCAGCAGGTGAGATCCGCATCACTAATAAACGCCCCCCCCGCACCTCGGCGAAGGCCGCCAGCACTCCCCCTGCTCCCCACCGACGGCCGCCAGCACCCCTTCCCCCCCCCCCGCTCCTCACCATGCCTGCACCAGGGCCCCCTGGGCTCAAGGTCCACCACTGATTTACCTAATAGATGCAATGTTGTTTTAATGGGACACTGTCGGGTTATTTTTCAGTATAATATTGATATTATCCTTCAATAGGACCTGGGCAGACCTTTTAAAAACATGTAAACCATTATTGTGCACTTTCTAGTTTCCATATTATCAGCATCTTCTTACCCTGCAAGGAACTGCTACTTTAATTCTATCCATTATATTTCCATATATTTCCAACTAAATAGTCCAGTTGCTGTATAAGTGTTATTTAAATATCCACACCCACATCCCCCTCCTCCCCCTCCCTTCTCTGTCTGCTGTTAATGAGTCACACAACAGTCAGATTGGAGAGGAGGCAGGACAGTGTTATAAAGCATGAATATTCAGTAATTGAGTGGGAGTAGGCAGCAGAGAAATCATTGTGATTGACAGAGGGAATTAATCTTTTATTTTGTTAAGTTTACAGAAGATTGGAGGGGAGTATAAATAATAGAAATACATGAATAGGGAGAGCTTAGAGAAAGGAATTAGAAAATGATAGCAGTTACATAAGGATTTTTGACCTGACCATATTCCTTTAAATTGTTCCTAAAAAATTCAGTGTTTTTTTTTAAATCTGAAACATTTTTAAACACAATTTTAATGTTAAAAATTTACAAAGAAGAAAAATGGTAAAACATAATACAATAAAGCACAAAAAAATTATCAAAAGTAGGAAAAATGAACTATACAATGTCTGTACAAATACACTATTGACTACTGTGAATCTTTGTAAAAGTGGGTACAAATATTAAATATAAATTGCTTGGAAAAATTTGCTCAGTAAATCAATGTTATGGCCAAGAAGTACAACATGAAGCTCATCATGTATAATTTCCTCACATTGTTTCACAGCACAAGCAGTAGGTTTGGGAAGTTGTATATGCACTCATCACCTGCAAATAACTGATGAGTGTAATTGAATGAGAGGAACGGAGACAGATTTTGTGAAATCAGTTGACTTTTATCAATGGTTCATTCCACATTTACTGAAGCAGGCATAAAGTGGAGTGGGTTGTTATTGTAGAAGAAGCAAAAACTAATCGAAGCGTAACTAAGTGCAGAAGAAGTTTAAGCAGAATGCACAAATGTGATTCAGACATCACTACCAATGAGCACAAATGATATCATGTGCCGTATGAAAGAAAAAGCCCTAACACAAACACACCATATGTCGTCTGCTGATGGAACATGATGGTTTCTTCTGTCTACATATGAAAAATAAATATATGCGTGGTAAAGAAAAATGTTTATTTCAGAGAGAAAATAATGTCACCTAAAATAGAGTTATCTGATGTTTTGTTGTTCTATCTATCTATCTATCTATCTATCTATCTATCTATCTATCTATCTACCGTATATACTCGTGTATAAGCCGACCCGTGTATAAGCCGACCCACCTACTTTTGCCTACAAAACCTGGGAAAACCTA
This sequence comes from Allobates femoralis, assembly GCA_033576535.1. Lineage (NCBI taxonomy): Eukaryota > Metazoa > Chordata > Amphibia > Anura > Aromobatidae > Allobates > Allobates femoralis. Next base: position 142,429,057 of record JARQOC010000002.1, read on the forward strand.
TTGACTCGTGTATAAGCCGAGGGTGGACCCCAGCACAGGTATACAGCCCTCAGCAGTGTGGTATACAGCAGCCCCAGAGGTATATACAGCAGTCCCAGTGGTAGTATACAGCAGCAGCCCCAGTGGTATATACAGCAGCAGCCCCAGTAGTTAGTATACAGCAGCCCCAGAGGTGTATACAGAGCCCCAGTGGTAGTATACAGCAGCAGCGCCAGTGGTATATACAGCAGCAGCCCCAGTAGTTAGTATACAGCAGCCCCACAGGTATATACAGCAGCCCCAGTGGTAGTATACAGCAGCCCCAGAGGTAGTATACAGCAGCCCCAGAGGTATATACAGCCCCAGTGGTAGTATACAGCAGCCCCAGAGGTATATACAGCCCCAGTGGTAGTATACAGCAGCCCCACAGGTATATACAGCCCCAGTGGTAGTATCTAGCAGCCCCACAGGTATATACAGCCCCAGTGGTAGTATCTAGCAGCCCCACAGGTATATACAGCCCCAGTGGTAGTATCTAGCAGCCCCACAGGTATATACAGCCCCAGTGGTAGTATACAGCAGCCCCACAGGTATATACAGCCCCAGTGGTAGTATACAGCAGCCCCACAGGTATATACAGCCCCAGTGGTAGTATACAGCAGCCCCACAGGTATATACAGCCCCAGTGGTAGTATACAGCAGCCCCACAGGTATATACAGCCCCAGTGGTAGTATACAGCAGTCCCACAGATATACACAGGCCCCCCCCATCAGTATACAGCAGCCCCAGTGGTAGTATACAGATGCCCCAGAGGTCCCCCAATCTATATACAGGCCCCCCCGCCGCAATCCTGTAAGGGAAGAGATTAGTATACTTATCCCTCCGCTGCCGCTGTCCCACCGCCATCACAATCCTTCATCTTCTTCCAGTGTCTTCTGTCTTCTTCCGGCTTCCTCCTCGGTCGCGCAGGCAATGACGTCATTGCCTGCGACCATCGGAGGAAGACGGAAGACGCTGGAAGAAGACGGAGGATCGTGATGGCGGCGGGACAGCGGCAGCGGAGGGATAACTTTACTAATCTCTTCCTTTACAGGATTGCGGCAGGGGGGGCCTGTATATAGATGGGGGGCACTGTATACTGTATACATTGTATACAGTATACAGTGACTCGCGTATAAGCCGAGGGGGGGACTTTTCAGCCCAATTTTTGGGCTGAAAAACTCGGCTTATACGTGAGTATATACGGTATCTCCTTGAAAACTCATTCATAGCTTGTGAACTTTTCCATATTTTTCGCACTACATCCACAAACTTAAAATTTATTTTATTGGGATACTATTTAATATACCAACACTAAGTAGCAAGTGTGTATGAAGCGTAAAGGAAATAATACATGGTTTTCTATATTTTTTAAAAATATAAAGCTGAAAATTGTGATGTTCCCTTGTATTCAACCCCTGAGTAAATACTTTTTAGGGCTACGTTTTGCTGCAGTTACTGCTGGAAGTCTTTTGGTACTTCAGTATTAGCTTTGCACTGGTGATAGTGCAGCAGCCAATCACAGAAATGGTCACAGAGAATGGGCATCTGTGATTGGCTTTTGAAGTAACCTGGAAACAGCCCATACATTTTAGCATCTACAGTGCAAGGTAAAATCTTTTATTTGAAATAAATCACAGAAAAAAATGCTTTATTCTAAATAAATCAGACAGACAACCCTTCTTTTCCAATGTATTAATACCTCATACATACCTCTCCAACAATAATCCAGAATGATGGTCGCGAGGAGCAGTGATGTCACTCATCGAGTAACTTGTGGCTCCCCTCAGGCGTGAACTCAGGAGTGATCCCACTGCCTCAGTGACTAAGTGATTGACGTCACAGCTCCTCATGACAGTAAGTGTGATCACAGAGTCTGCAGGGAGGGGACACTTTTGTGGCCTTACTGTAGAATCTGGATGTAGCAGAGTCGACTGAGCTTCATGGGACCATATTTGTGGATTACTATTGGAGGGATATGAGTGGGGTAATAATAAATTGGAAAAGAATGGTGGTCTTACTGATTTGCCAATATGGCTGAACATTGCTTGTAGCTTGCTGACACTTAAGGAACTTCTACCTAGTGTATTATCTTCATCTAACATTTCTACATGCTCCTGTGCTGTAACCTTTATGATTTATAAACTTGAGACTATACTGCTAGGCATCCTAGCCCAGTACCCATCCCCAGCTGATCAGACTATATCTCGTTCAACTGTTTCCAGCCGTAGACTCTTTATCTTGGTCAACTCTCTCCTCAGGATCTAACTATACTGTCTTGGTTTTTACTTACATAAGAGACACCCACATCATATGGCTCTGCTATGTAGTCAGACCTTAGGTCCATCACTACCACAAGCTGGGACCTATCTTCTCTCCTGACTGGAAATCATCTCTTTTTTTCATTCTAGCCCCTCCAACTCTTTGTTGTTCCCAAATACTAACTCTATCTTTAAAATTTATATAAATTCTGCTAGTTTCATAATCTCATAACTTTACCTTCTTGGAGTTGCAATATCTATGCTGATACATATATATATTGAACATATGTGTGTGTATATTTGGCTTCCCGGTAGCCCTGCCTCTCATAGCTCTGCCCCTCCACGTAGCCCTGCCCTTCATAGCTCTGCCTCATTTCTAGCCATGCCCCCTCCATGTAGCCCCATCTCTTCATAGCCCATCCCTCCACATAGCCCTGCCCCTTCATAGCTCTGCCTCATTTGTAGCCCCATCCCATCCACATAGCCCCACCCTCTTCATAGCTCTTCCTCTCAACATTGCCCCACCACCTTCATAACTCTGCCCCTTCACATAACCCGGTGCCCTTCATAGGTCTGTCTCATTAATAGTGCCATCACCACATAGCCCTGCCCCTTTCATAGCGCTGCCTCTTTTATAACCTCGCCCCTTTATGGATGTATGTTTGTATGTATAGCTCCACCCCTATACTTAGCCTGTTCAATTGTTGGAACTGAAAAAATCTGTTAGTATTTGCACTGGAAGGAAAAACCAAGAATGTCCTTTATATTAAAAGGCTCTTGAATGAGTTGCAAATAAAATACTATACATTACATGGGTAATCATTTAGTTAATTTGTGTTGCAAATTTGTAGTGTTGAATATGTGATTTAAATGTTTTTCTGTGCAAAGTAATCATTTTATAATGTTAGAACTAAGTACAGTTAGTTATTATGCCAGACTCAACAGCTAGTATATATATTTGAATGCAAATTTTCACTTCAGCAAGGAAGTGGATAAACTCCAGCGCCACCTTTAGGTAGCTCCTCAAAGTCATAGTCGCTTTCTGACAAGCCTTAAAATATGTCTAGGGATGTGTGCCAGATCAGAACCTGCTGCATTTCGGGGTAACTGCCCCTCATCAGTGTAGTGTGTGGGATATTCACATCTGGCTGTGTGAGTGGGCTAATATGAGGTCTAGGGAACTTGCTATCTTCCTTATGGAGAGAAGTTTGCCTGCAGCCATAAGAAGACAGTTAAGTAAATAAGGAGATTTAAAGCCACATCCCTCCTCTAGGCTACCTAAAGGTGGCGTTGGAGTTCATATCCACTTCCTTACTGAATGCAAATTTGCATATTTCCTAGAGTAGGGATGTGGATTTAAATCACATTACCTACTTAACTGTCTTCTTATGGTTGCAAGAAAACTCCTCTCCATAAGGTAGATAGCAAGTTCCCCAGACCTATATTTAAATGGATATTCTTATATCTCTCTATCCCTCTTCATACCTATCCAACCACTTGCAGTCTTCTGGTCAGCTTTGCTCCCTTTTTCCTTCTATCATCTATGGATCTGCTGCACTGTGTCAAAAATACAATGCATGATAACCCACGTGACCCTAGAAAAATGTGTTATCGTGGACAGAAACCAAGCCAGAAGAAGGGTAAATGATAAAAAGTGAAAGAAGCAAAACATAGAAGACAGAGAGAATAGATAGATAGATAGATAGATAGATAGATAGATAGATAGATAGATAGATAATAGAACATCCTATCAGAGGACTAGTGGCACTGGGACAGGTATGCTAAGAGCTGAGGATAAATTAGTATAAGAATTATTTCTAACTCCTTTCTAGCTGATTATTTTTGCATTGAGTTTAATTATAGTAGGAATTCCTATTACCATGTTCATGTACATATAACATGGGCATGTTTCTTTTAAATTATTACTTTCAATTATGTAACCAATTAATTAGAATACACAACTGAAAATGTGTTTAATGGGGATGTCTATTGTATCTATAGTAAAGTAATGAAAATTAAAATCCAGACTATTACTCAAGTGTCATTAAATCTTCAGAACGGTATCTAAGGGAATTGTCTTATCATGGTCTTGAGTGAAATGAATATGCAATTTCATTGTTATGTAATTTACACAAAAATGCATTAGGAATCTTTGCCGGCTCCTTTTCTCATGCATCAGAAAAATTGCTGGGTATGCTGAGCGCTAAGCACAGTGCAAATGAAAGGATAGTTAAGCTGAGCCAGCAAAGATTATACTAAATGAGAACACAATGGCCATAAATTTTACAAAGCGTTCATTTTCTAAAGTGACTGTTTTATGCATCTGTTGATGAAAAGAACCAGACAGACTGTATCTTCATATTTTTAACAACATGAAAAAATAGAAAGGGAAGAAGTTTATCTTCTCGGTAGACATCAATTTTTAACATTGCATAATGTTGGCAAACATCACTATTTATTTATAGGGCTCTATACTGGAAGTTCAGCTAAGTACTGGATGCTTAATTTGATAGTAGAAGGATAATAAATACTAAAAACTAATAAATGAGAAACTACAGTATAGTGAATAAGTGTTTTATTTCTGTTGAATATTTAGAATCTTCTCTTGCACTAAGCCTGTACTTATGTGCATATCTATTTCATAGGCAATCTTCAAATTTCAATATTTGCTTATCCATTTGTCCTTTATACATTAAGGGAGGAAACACTTCCCAGAGGACTTTGGAACTGACAGATTTTAAGCATGTATGAAGGTGTATTAAGGTGACCATACACATAAAATAGGTAATGGTCGAATTTTTTGTTACCTTCAAGTGAATTTCAATGACTGTTGGGTTCTCCAAGATCACAAGAACTGAATTGCTAAATGTTTGTTTAAATACAATGATTACAATCCATGTCTTCACATAATGATTGATTTGGTTTTATAACATGACTCCTATTACTCAGACTGGTGATATAATTAGGTTAATATTTTATTATTTACCAATCTTCGGCTCGATCTCGAGCCATGGCGACTTTATGTATAAATGCTCTGTAGGAGATTGATCTTGTTCGAGTCTAGATAGGTCCACCAGTGTCTTCTCCCATGAAATCCTGACAGTATTTATATTCTTCCTATTATAATGTCCTTTTCTAGTTGTTTTTCTTTTTATATGATCATTCTAAAGTAAACAAGTCGTAGCTTGATGATTCTTGTGTCAAGTGACATGTCTGCTTTCATTTATTCCAAAAAGGATTTGCTTGCCTTTCTAGCAACCATGGCATTGATAACATCCTTTTCATAAGAATTTGGATAGATTTATTCTGCTTGGTCAGCTTTTAATTTTTCTTATAAAATTCCAGTGTGGAACTTGATTATAGTGTTAGTGTTCACATAAAATACCCCCCCCCCCCCCAATATATAGTAAACAGACACAAATACAATAACAAGAGTCTGCAAGTTTAGTTACTATGGAGGAGTATAAAGGGTAATCCAAGGTGTCCCAGGTTTCTTTTGATAGAGTGCTATCAAGGACAACCCTGGACACAATCTTTCTCCAGGCGATATATCCAAAAATAAAAGAAATGATGGGAGTGCTGGTGTCTCACGGTCCGCGCTGCTTCAGGGTTAAATAAACTCACCAAAGAGCCAAATCGATTTCCATCCTTTTATTCCTCCCTGATGAAGGTGCCAGGATAGGCGCCAAAACGCGTAGGAGAGAGGAGGAATAAAAGTATGGAAATCGATTTGGCTCTTTGGTGAGTTTATTTAACCCTGAAGCAGCGCGGACCGTGAGACACCAGCACTCCCATCATTTCTTTGATACATACCACTATCCAGTGGTTGGTGGAGGTCCTGCAGCAGCTGGAACATCGTTTCCAAAAACGCCTTCAAACCCGTTGTGGGGATCACAACTGGACCAGGTGAGCAGCTACACAGCACCACCACTGTATATAAGTGTCACTAGTGATAGCTCTTATGGTCTTGATGATTCAACATATACAATCCAGCAATGTGGCAAAAAAAATGCCCGAGGCGTTTCACCTTCCCTATGAAAGGCTCTTCAGGGGCATTCTGGTTTGATATTTCATCATCAGATTAGATGCTGGGTCCATCCTATATGGTAACCCAAAATGTGTGGTTCTGGATTGGCCAGTTCGGCTAGTGACTTCCAGGGGGTACTCCATAGAAGTCACTAGACCAACCGGCCAATCCAAATGATGAAATTTCATCATATTTAAAACCGATACATTCTAACAGACTTTCGAGGAATAGTTAACATCCTTATCAAGCACCATATTTCAAAGTTGTTGATTCTTCTTTCTTGTTTCAGTATCATTATGTTTCACTTCCGTATGTTACTACAGAAAAGACCAGATTATGTACAAGCCGTGTCTTTGTTTCTAGTGATATATTCCTTGATTTGAAGACCTTGTCCTTTGACTTCATTGGCCATATTCACACTCACCTGCGTTTTTGGCACTCTCTGCGTTTTTCTGTAGTTTTCCAAAAACGCAGGTGCGTTAACGCAGGGTGCTATTGAGTGTAGCTGCGTTTTTCAGCTCCACTTGCGTTTTTTTCCTCCAGTCCAAAAAAACACTGCATGCAGCGTTTTTTGGGTGTTGGAAAAAAATGCACGGGTGGTTTCCCAAAAACGCATGCGTTTTTAACATGGGGCCCTATGGGAAACGCATGCGTTAATGCAGGACACCTATAGGCACCTGCGTTAACGCATGCGTTAACGCTAGCATTTTTAAAGTGCTCAGTTAAGCACCCTACGTTAACGCTAGCGTTTTTGCCTGCGTTTTTGGCCAAAAAATGACTAAGTCCAAAAAAGTGTCAAATCCTTTCAGACACAAAAGGGACACTTTTTGGCACTTTTAGAAAAACGCAGGTGGTGTTTTCCCCGCTAAAAAAAATGCAAATTGAGTGTGAACATGGCCATTGTTGATTTTCTCATAGCTATTCTCCTATTGACTTCAGGTGCCATCGCTGCGTCTTAAGTATACCTTAATCCGAGTAGGTTGAAATACTTTACCTCTTTCAATTCATCACTGTATATCTAAAATTTATCCTTTTCATACCTGGCAGTAGTCAAATTCTTTGTCATATTTGTGTTGAGTAGCAGTCTCATGTTTGAGCTTTCAATCTTTACACTCCGTAATATGTTCTTCATTCCATCTACGCTTGTTGCGATCAGTTTTTTTTTTTTATTATCTGTGTATGGCCTTGTTCACACACAAGTTGCGTTTTTTTTTAGCACTCCAAAAACCACATGTTTTTTTTTAAGAGTGCCAAAAAGTGTCCCTTGTGTGTCTGAAAGGATAATAATCCTTTTTGGACTTTGTCATTTTTTTCATCAAAAACGCAGGCAAAAACGCTAGCGTTAACGCAGGGTGCCTCAATGAGCCTTTTACAAACGCTAGCGTTAACGCATGCGTTAACGCAGGTGCCTATATGTGTCCTGCGTTAACGCATGCATTTCCCATAGGGCCCCATGTTAAAAAAATGCATGCGTTTTTGGGAGCCACCCCTGCGTTTTTTTCCAGCACCCAAAAAACGCTGCATGCAGCGGTTTTTGAATTGGGGGAAAAAAACGCAAGTGGAGGTGAAAAATGCATGTACACTTAAACGCACCTGCGTTTTTTTTAACAGTCCAAAAAACACAGAGAAGGTTAAAAATGCTGATATGTGTGAACAAGGCCTATATTAGAGTTCTGATGATTTTTCCACCAATTTTAATTCCTTTTTTGTTTTTTGGCAAGTCCAGCCTTTCTGAAAATTTCTTCTGCATATAAATTCAAGAGAAATGGTAACAGGATGCAGCCTTGTCTGATGCCTCATTCTACTTTGAAACCATGCTGTGTCACTATATTCCGTTCAGACTGTTTCTTCTTGGTCCATATAAAAGTTCCTAATGAGGCTGTTCAGATGTTTTGCAACATCGATATCCTTAACGGTACTCCAACGTTTCTGATGATTAACAGTTGAAGGCTTTTCTGTAGTCGATAAAGCAAAAAAAGAGCTCCTTTTTGTATTCTTTGTCCTTTTTCATTATCAATCTCATGTTAGCAATTACTTGTTCCTCTTCCTTTTCTGCATTCTGCTTGTTCCTCTTTGTCATAGTAGGCTTGTAGCCATTTTTTGTAGGATATTCAGCTGCATTTTGCTGGCATGAGGTATGAGTACAATAGTCCAATAGTTTCCACAATTAGTAGCATCTCCCTTCTTTGGAATAGGAATAAAAGCTGATCTTGTTCAATCCTTGGGCCATTTACCAGTAGTCCATATTTGTTGACACAGGCATGAGATGACTTTAACTGCTCCTTCAGTAGACTTTTTTTAGCTCTATTGGAATATTGTCACATCCAAGTGCTTTGGTTTTTGACAGAAGCTTTATTGCAGCAAAGACTTCTTCCTTTAAGATGTTCGGTTCGCTATCATGTCCAGCCTCAGTTTCTTCCCTTACCAATGACTCATTTTTGTAGAAATGCTCCATGTAATCTTTCCATCTTTCCTTAATCTGTTCTGGCTCAGTTAATTTGTTCCTTTTGACATCTTTCAGCATTCCCTCTCTAGGTTGAAACTTTCGTTTTATCTCTGTGATCTTTTGGAATGCATTCTTGGTCCTGCCCTTCAGATATTTGTTTTCTATCTCTGTGCATATTTTCTGATAATAAAGTTTTTTGTCTGCTTGAATAGCTCTCTTTAGTCTTTTACTGATGTTGTCTGCATCCTGCTTGTTACCTTTTGCTTATGCCATTCTTTTTCTTTGATAATTTTTAGGGCTTCTTCTGTTAACCATGGCTAATGGCTACGGGGGTCTCTATGCCTTTTATTTACTGTCTTTCTGGCTTCTTCAGTAATAATAATCTTTATATTTGTCCATAATTGCTTTTGCTTTCTTTCATATGTGTTCAGGATTTAAATTGGTTTTGCAGACCATTCCAAAAAGCTTCAGGTATGTTGGTCAAATCGAAATTATCTGTTGTCTTCTCTGTTTGTGCAGCTTGACTCTAATTTTTGCTATCAAAAATTCATGATCAGTTCCACAGTCAGCTCCCAGCCTTGTTTTTGCGGTAATGTTTGATGACTTCTATCTTTGGCGAACACATATGTAGTCAGTCTGATTCTTATAGGCCTCATTTGGTGATTTCCATGTGTAGAGTCTCCATTTGTGATGCTGGAGAAGTTGTTAATGATGGACAGTTGATTTGTCATACAAAAGTCAACAAAACGTCCTTCACCTTTAGTTTGAGAAGAGCTATGCTCACACTGTGCATTTTTGATCCTTTTTTGTGATTCATTTTTTCATGGAAAACGGATCATTTTCTGTGATGCCCAGCAAAGTCAATGAATTTTCAGAGATGCTGTTCAGATGATGCCTTTTTCACTGGTCCATTTTTGGAGCAAAAACACAAATCCAGAAAAAGAATGAGCATGTCAATTTGTGATAATTTTTTTCTCCTCTGCTTTTTCCCTTTAAACCTTTGTTAATAGAAAAAAAAAGCAGCACAAAAAACAGATGATACATTTTTTTGCAGAAAACTGATCCAGTTTTGCTGCTGAAAATTCAACAAAACACAGCACAAAAAAGGATCAAAAACATACAGTCTGAACTTAGCCTAATTAAGTAAAAATGTAGGTTAGGTTGGGAGCTTCTCATACTGAATCTTTGTTCTCAGTAATGTAAGGCTGCCTTCACATTAGCGTTTGTGAACGTTGCGTACCGAATGCAGCCAAACGCTTGCGCACTGCGTTCCTATGTTTAACATGGGAACGCATGTGCCTGCGTTTGGCTGCGTTCAGTTGCGTTTGCGTTCGGATGCGCACAATTTGTGCGCCCTCCGAACGCAGCTTGTTGCATTTTTTGTGCGGTCGCTGGCGCTTGTTTTATCTGCAAGTGCACAAACAATGCATGGATCTCAATGGATCCGCAGTGTCCTCTGCATGACACCGCAGGAGAACGCTGCGGATCTCATTGAAATCTCTCCTGGTGGCCGCCACAGCTGATCTCCCGCCGGTGTCAGCGGGGAGAAATAGCTGATCTGACAGCTGTTTAAATCTCCCGCGCTGACACCGAATAGGTGATGTCGGCGCTGGAGATTTGAAGCAGCGATCAGCTGTTTCATATCTCCCGCACTGATATCACCCTATCCAGTTTTGCTGCTGAAAATTCACCAAAACACAGCACAAAAAATGGATCAAAAACATACAGTCTGAACTTAGCCTAATTAAGTAAAAATGTAGGTTAGGTTGGGAGCTTCTCATACTGAATCTTTGTTCTCAGTTATGTAAGGCTGCCTTCAAATTAGCGTTTGTGAACGCTGCGTACCGAACGCAGCCAAACGCTTGCGCACTGCGTTCCTATGTTTAACATGGGAACGCATGTGCCTGTGTTTGGCTGCGTTCGGTTGCGTTTGCGTTCGGATGCGCACAATTTGTGCGCCCTCCGAACGCAGCTTGTTGCATTTTTTGTGCGGTCGCTGGTGCTTGTTTTATCTGCAAGCGCACAAACAATGCATGGATCTCAATGGATCCGCAGTGTCCTCTGCATGACACCGCAGGAGAACGCTGCGGATCTCATTGAAATCTCTCCTGGTGGCCGCCACAGCTGATCTCCCGCCGGTGTCAGCGGGGAGAAACAGCTGATCTGACAGCTGTTTAAATCTCCCACGCTGACACCAAATAGGTGATGTCGGCGCGGGAGATTTGAAGCAGCGATCAGCTGTTTCATATCTCCCGCACTGATATCACCCTATTCGGTGTCGGAGCGGGAGATTTAAACAGCTGTCAGATCAGCTGTAGCTTCAAATATCCCGCGCTGACACCAGTGGGAGATCAGCTGTGCCGGGAGGAGGAGATCTCTGCTACTGATCTCCTCCTCCCAGCCGCCCCCAGAGACAGCTGATTGGCTGCCGGGGCACCATACTAATGTGAACGCATGAAGAGATTCTCCGCTGCGTTCACATTATTATGGGCTGCGTTTGCTTGCGTTTGTATCTGCATGCCCTCAGCATGCAGACACAAACGCTAATGTGAAGGCAGCGTAAATCCTTCATACAACTAATAACTAGAAACTTTACTAGTTAAATTACAGAAAAAGATCCTGATTTTAAGCATTTGATTCTATTGACAGCATTTGCCTAAGGATGTCTAATAGACATTGTCAATGGACCCCATTGTCTACTGCTACTGACAAGTTGAATACCACATCATCAGACTGCTATTTCTTTTTACCATTCTTTCTCTAATCAACATGATGTGCGAACTAAAATCCTATTAGACCAGAACAGATAAAAGTCAATAGTATTGATTTGTCTTTGTACATTTAATTGAATAGTCATCAGGTATTGGAAATAACCGCACAAAGACATTTCCTAGAGTAGGGAAATTTTTATATTGTGCATGAGGAGGAAATACCCATGAACAATGAATTAACAATGAGGAAAACTTAAAACTAGGCAAAAAAAGCAAACCAAAAAAGACATTTACAGTATGTTTGGTGCATTCTTTGAGATATTTTAGCTGAACATGTGATTTTTGTTCTAAAAAGTCACAGAAAATGTTACAAAAGCACCACACTGATCACATGCTAACAAATGAAACTCAGGCGGCCGTCACACGGTGCAATATTTTGAACGATATCGTTTAAGCGATCTGCTTTTTGATCGCTTAAGCGATATCGTTTGTGCATCGTTACGTGAGATCAAGCGATTTTACAATGTAAAATCACTTGATCGTTAGATGGCAGATATGAGAGCCGGAGCTCATATCAAGCGATCATCGCTTGTTCAATTTGCTTCATCGTGGTGTGTGACACCACGATGAACGATCTCCCAGTGGCAGAGCCTATGCTGGGAGATGGTATCTATGGTAAACGTCGGGTTACTAAGCGCCGCGCGGCGCCTAGTAACCCGATGTGTACCATAGTTACCAGCGATTTCGCTGGCCCACATCGCTGGTGAGTCTGCCTGTGTGACAGCTCACCAGCGATGTGAGCGATATCGTTAGCGATCGCGCGTGCACGTGATCGCTAACGATATCGCTCACGATATTGTAGCGTGTGACGGCCGCCTCACACATGTCTGCAACCCAAGCATGACTTGGACTTGCCAGAACCTGTGCTAATATGTAGAGATGAAGGTTTGTTTATTAATTAATGGATATTAACAAGTTGTGTTTTTTGCATTTTTCAACACCACAATGTATATATTTTTTAATCTGGACAACATTTTAAAATAAAAAATAGCAGAACAGTATGTAGTAACCTGCTAGGATCTTTCCTATTGTGGATAAATGCATGCTATGTTTTAAAAATGCATTAATGGAGGAGATTTGGAGCTATGTATAGGCAAAAATGAAACTTAAACCATTATGAAGATGAATTAAATTATGGTACTACAGGTTTACAATTCTTGACAGTGTGCAAACAGTTAGGATTGCACCCTGTCACCTGCTCAATTGGTCATCACGGGACTAAAACTGTGTGATTTGCATAGTTGCGGACCTCTTCTTTCAATAGAACATTAAGATAAATAATTAAAACTTACTAGTCAGCAACTAACCCCAACTATGAAAACATTTTGAGGCTACGTGATGACCGACAAGTAGGCAAAAGAGTTTAATCCTGTCAGTGAGCACACTGCACACTACCAGGATTCAGCAACACATAGCCACATAGTGAATCAGCCAAGACAATGAGTTCTAAAGACAACACAATGACAAAACTTGGTAATTTACTTTAAAACAATTGAACAACAAAGTTAGCAATTTTTAATTAGCAATGTGTATTAATATACTTTTTATGTTTAGCTTCTATACTATGAATGAAGTATTTAATATTGTTAATAAAAAGCATTAATTCACCCTTATCAACCATTATTAATGTGGTAAAACTACCATTTGCTTTGTACAGTTCTTCCTTGGTGCTTACCCTGTCTGTGTGCAGCAGTGTTATGCTTTGCTATGAAATTTTACGGCAACTGTGGGGCTCTATTAATATTCTCCTATTAAATATAAACTGAAGAGAACAAGGTGTTTTTTCGGAACAATAATAGGAATACGTAAGTATTTGCTCATCCTCCTGGGTGTTTCAACAGCAGGAAATTCAAGGCAGCTGTTCGAAACAATCTAATGTTTTTATGTTTTCTTAGCAGTTATTTCATAAGCCGCTGATGAGAGTTAGCAATACACATATATACCATTAAAGTAATGAGCAAGCTCTGCAATGCCAAATATTGGGCATAGATGTGTAATGCTGCTTCTAGTTATGTATTTTTTAGCCAACTAAGAGAAAAATGCATACAATTTCATAATGAATGAAAAATATGGGAATGTTCCATGGAATAGCAATACTATTATGGGAAATATCTAGACTAGGTTTACTTGAAGTTCTACAGATTGTTTGTAATTAAACCTACTGTAAATGACCTAAATTAGTACTTGACTGGCTACAAATCTAGCAAAAAATGGAGAGGTATTCTTATGGATGTTTGTGTGTCATGCAGCCAGTGCCAGCTACTGGTTAGTTTGATGGACGAATATATGCTTCATACACGTAACAGAAAAATACCATGTCTTATTATTATCATGGATATAATATGAAAGACGATAAATTGGAAAATTGGAAGGCATTATGGATTTGGTTTGTTCAAGAATAATAATGATGAATATTACATTTTATTTATATAGCGCCAACATATTAGGCAGCATTTTACAATTGAGTGGCGGGCAATGTACAGACAATAACGAACATACAAAATATTACATAGTTCACCAGTTAAAGGAGGGTTGAGGGCCTGCTTGAAAATGTACAATATATAAGGACATAGGGAGTCATAGTAGGTAGGACATGCTTGTAGGGTCTGGTTCAGCCATGAATAGGGCTTTTTCATATGAGGTTACATGCTCCAGTCAGCCAGTTTTGTCTATATGCACTATATGCTATTATTTTTAGGTAGGATGTAACGACAGATAAATTGAAGAAGCAGGTTGTGTTTAACATTTAGAAGGGTGGATCAGGGAAGAGGGGAAAGATATTTTAGGGTGTTGAGGTGATAGGCCTATTAGAATCTATTTGTTTGTATAATTGGTACCATTTTATTATTTACAAGTGTTATGAAAGGCAGCATTATTTTACATAACAAGTTCAACAAGGCTCACCTTACCATTAACCTCCCTAGCCCCTATGCTTCTCACTGTACCAGTTCAATCTTCCTGGCATCTTATTATTGTTGCCACGAACTCTGAAATCCTGGGGCTCCTCACGCTAGACATAGATGTCTGGCTCTGATGAGGCCCATAATTGGTTTCTGAGCACATTTATTGCAAATGTCTTGACCTTACACACAGATGGGTAGAATCCCGATCCCGACAACGATACAAGCTGGTAGAGATCGCTGGAACGTCGCTACGTGATCTCTGGTGCAATGGTGAACAGTCAGATCTACTCAACGATGCAGCAAAGATACAGCAACGCATATAACGACCTCGGTGGTCATTTGGACCCTGTCACACAGCAGCTAGTCTGACGACTCAGACCTACGTCCCCAATAAGGTCGTTGTTAAGGCGTCAAACACACACTGATGCATGCTGCCCAGCGGGAAACCCACGATCAAAAATGGTCCAGGACATTCAGACACACTCGGCGATCTCACAGCGGGGGCCCGGTTGCTGCTACGTGTCAAGCATGGTGAGATCGCTGGCTAGGTTGCTATTGCATCACAAAAGCTGTGATGTAGCAGCGATCTCGCTGGCGATCTCACTATGTGTAACGAGGCTTAAGTCTAGTGAAAAGAACCCTGGGAAGTTAGTAGTTACGATAACATCAAAAAGATCAGATGATGACTGGAAAGTGGGTGGTAGGGAGCGCACGAGCCAGAGAGGTGAAAGGTAATGTTACTACAAGAATTTTTTTATTGTTAGCTTTTGATACTTTTATTAGTTAAGGAAACCGATTTCAAGCCTTGTGCCTTTTTAGCTGACTCTGCATGAAAGAAATAGCGCATTTTGGTTAATGTTGCTTTTTTTTATAAAATTTCTTGAATGAAAAAATGTTCATGTCTAGTAATCACCATAATGCCTCCTACTTTATGTTACATTATATGCAAAAGGACTGGTATCAAAATCCAATTTTCTAGCAGGCAGCTGTTTTCATAATCAGAGAAGCAGACAATCATTGAGAAAAAAAATCAGTTTTGCTGTATATCAAAAAAGTAAATAGATACATAAATAAATATATATAAATAATGTTAAATAAAGCAAAGCAAGAGTATTTTTTGGTCCCTTGTAAGGATCACCTGTCTCCAATATGAGGCTTCCCTGCTGCCCCACACTGGTGATTTTATTAAAGGGATTGTCCGGTCTAAATCCATCACATTGAGTGACTGCAGACTTGTAAATTCTTATATTGCCTGTACTTTGCATTGTGAGTTTCGCCTGCATCGGAACAATATGAATACTACTGTCCAGAATGTCTAGAGGGGTGTGGCCTTGCTCAATGCAAGTGTATTTAGTAAGACAGCAAGCCTCTATTCAGTATGTAAATATACGTTAGTGTCAAAAGTGCTATAAAAAAGCTTATAATGACCCCAAAGTGGTCTAGTTTGTAGGTTGCAGGATCCTATAACCCTTGGTATTTTCAGTAATGCAGTGCTTCCACATGGATTACTAAATGTTACTGAACAGTAACTTCATTACATTGATAGCTATTGGCTAACAGCTTAGTAAAGTACACATCAATGCTGTTAGTGCAATGAGAGAGAACTCGCTCTTTCACCATGAGAGCAGCCCTGTAGCGGCTCCATTGGGGAAAGGGGGGTGATGGGAGCTATGCATGCCAAGATACCAAAATGCGGAAGTTTAGACCAGACATCGGTGGACAATTGAGCTATTTCGAGGGCATTAACAGCACTTTTGACACTAGCTTATATTTAAAGGGAACCAACCACCTCAGATCACCCTAATGCACAGTTAGTACATGTCCCTGCACCCTAAGGATACCTTTCCAGCACTGTTTTTGTGTAAAATCTTGCATTAGTATAACTCATATAAAGGTTTATAAACTTACTAGCCTGGTGACTTCTGGGCGTATCCCTCCTTCTGTTATACTTCAGGGCTGTGCATTGCATGTCTGTGCTCCCCTCCCTCCGTGCCTGCTGCCCTGCCCTGATGGGTGTGATCGTTATCTCCTCTGCACAGAGGGAGGGGCAGCACAGCCATGCAATGAATGCACAGCCCTGAAGTATAACAGAAGGAGGGATACGCCCAGAAGTCACCAGGCTAGTAAGTTTATAAACTCTTTATATGAGTTATACTAATGCAAGATTTTACACAAAAACAGTGCTGGAAAGGTATCCTTAGGGTGCAGGGACATGTACTAACTGTGTATTAGGGTAATCTGAGGTGGTTGGTTCCCTTTAATAAAATTATCATAAGGGGCAGCAGACTCTGTTATTAAGTAAAAAGGTTAAGCCCTGGATTGTGATTGGTTCTTTAAGGTAAACAAATAATCTGGATACTGTAAATAAAATAGTTTCAAACTTTGCTGATTGTCTTGGAATGTGTGGGTCATTATTAGCTGTCAAAGGGTTAAATTTTACACATTCATTTTTATGGTATATTTCTTATAGCATAGAGTTGTCAGTAGCTGCTTGACTCACCAGAAGTAATTTAATTTATTGTAGTCACAGGAAGATGGCTTATTCTCCGAATTCAGGATCCGCAGTACAGACTCTTCAAATATATATTTCTCAGGCAGAGATTTATTGCAGGGTTGTGTTGTGAATATCTCTATCTGTGACATTTTTAAATCAACATGTTGAGCAATATTTACTGTGCTGTAAACTCTCAGACCCTTTTTTAAGTATCACCCCTTGTGCATTGGTTTCCTATTTTACCATGTTTGCACCTTAATTTCTTGATTATTATGGTCAAAAACTAAACATATTTTTATCCAAGTAGCAATGCTTACTTGTGCTGTAGTTTAATGTGGAAACATTTTATAGTGAAAGAAAACATGTAAAACAATTTGTATATCATTTATGACCCCATAGCAATTTGACTACAAAAACAATATGCATAATTTCATCAGCAAGTGAATTCATGGCATGTAAAAATATTAACTGAGTATTTTGTCTGTCCTTTGTTTTATTCTTCTTGTTTGTGGTTCTTTCAGCAATCTTAAGCTGTGTGCTCACGATCCAGAGGTGTGGTGTCTGGGACGCAGGTCCTCCAGATCAACTGGAAGCAGTGGGTGCACGCATGGAGACCACAGCCGCCCTGTGCCCACGATCTATGGTGGGTGCAGGGTGGCTTTTCCTTGCATGCACCCAAGGGTGATTGCTTCCGACTCCGCAGAATGAAATGAACATGCTGCGGAGATGTGGAAGTCCGGAGGCGCGCACCACAGCTAAAACCATGCTGTGGTCAGGAGAAGCATAGTGGGCATGAGATTTCTTTAAACCCCATCCACTATGCTTGTACTGTACAATGCAGTGTTTTGTACTCAGCAGCAATTTGCTGCATCCAAAATGCTGCAAGTCTGGATTGTGAGTATGCACACTTAAAGGGAACCTTTTAGATGGAAAAGTGCTATTAACTTGCAGATATGGGGTTACTCTGCAGGTTTATATTTTTTTGAACCTGCATGGCACCTGCACATTAAACCCCAATAGGTAGAAGAAGTTATATTTAGGCCTCCCATCAGCATTACAATTTCTGTCACAGGGACAGCCCTGATGTGGGTTCAGTTACCACACCATGTTTGGAGAGCATTTGATGTAAGAGTACCTCCAACACTTACTGACTGCAGGTTATAATGCTGAGCATCTGTCTGTCAGTGTGGGTGTGGTTCTTCTCCATACATAGACCGGAGACTGAACCCGTTCTGGCACCACCCCAGTGACTGAAACCTGAATGCTTGTGGGAGGATTAAAGTTAATTTCCTCCTGGCAGTGGGGTTTATTTTGCTGGCACCTAGCAGATTCTGAATGATATTAATCTGCAGAATAACCTCATATCTGCAGGTAAGTAGCATTTTTTCATGTGGCAGAATATGTTCAATTTATTGTAATTACTTATTTTACTGTGCATTACCATTATCCTTGCATATTGCTGGCTGTGAAATGAGTTAACTTAGAATTGTCAGTGAAGTGCATAAGAAGGCTTTGTAACTCTTTTATGTGTCCTTTTCTGAAACCCTCATAGCTGATTTCTGACCATAAAGGTTACGCTCAATTTTGATGTGGTGTCTTGGTACTACTCAGCACAGAGAAGTTTAGAAAAAGGCAAAGGGAAAAACATACAAATTCGGTCAAAACAAGATAATTTATGTATTCTCACTTAATCTCCTTCTGCAGCAATGTACAAGGAACCAAAGACCCTGTTAAAGACAAGCAGGGCAAAATGTATAATGTACCCAAAACCTATTGTTTTACTCCAACATACTTGGATGTAAATAGTTGCTATAACCTTTGTGTAGCCGCCTTTTTTGTTTAAGAAAATATTCAGTAGCACAGACTGATGACTTTACTAAATAACATTAATTAATTTAGAACATTTTCTAATTAAACTTATTTAGTAAATTCACGTGTCTGCAGTGGCCGTCTGTTTTCTCCAAGGGAACCTGCTATGTAAAAACAATGCTATGAACTTTTATATAAGGCTTAACCTGCAGGTTTATAGCATCCTGCTCTCAAAGCCTGGCTGCCGAGAGGAGATGGTTTTATTCCTCCTGACAGCCTCGTGCTTTTGACATAGAGGCATGAGTGGTATGGTTTCAGTCACCATTGGGAGAGGGGCGACTGCAACCATTCCCCTAGCCCTGACTGACAATGAACCCTCAATGTTTCCAAACAAGTCAGTGCACCTTCTCACCTACTTATTTTGCATCTACCTCTGCTCATTACTTTCTTGGTTGTGAGCTCTTCTTTTACAGAACTAAGAGAAGACAATAAATACATGAAAAAAAAAATTATTGGGCCTCTTTGGCCATGACAAGGGTGTGCTCAGCATCTGTGATTGGTTAGAACAGTAAAAATGACAGACTACCTTTAACCCCTTCAAGACCTATGACTTATATGAACATAATAGGTCGCCTGCCTCCCTTTGATGTGATCTTGAGTGATGAGCTCACACCATTCGCTGCACGTGTCAGATGATATGATCAGCTGACTTGTGCAGCTAACAGGACTAATCGGATCAGCCATCCGATCGGCACTGCTAATCCTTTAGATCACGCTATAAATCACTGACAACGTGATCTAAAGAACCGGGGCAGGGATCACACCATTCCCTGCTGTCATCGGCGGCTACATGATGTGATTATGAGGCCTCGATGCATTGCCATGACAGCACGGGGTCATGTAGGGTCATGATTCATTTCTTGTGGATGCCCTGTGAGCCTCTGCATCTACAGAAAGTGATCATTTCTCCTTTCCAGAGCCATGCATCTGAGAGATATACAGTGGGCTTGGGAAT
This sequence comes from Allobates femoralis, assembly GCA_033576535.1. Classification (NCBI taxonomy): domain Eukaryota; kingdom Metazoa; phylum Chordata; class Amphibia; order Anura; family Aromobatidae; genus Allobates; species Allobates femoralis. Next base: position 142,448,802 of record JARQOC010000002.1, read on the forward strand.
AATTTGTGGGGTGGGGTGTGTGGCATCTCTTACCTTTTCAGGTTGTGCACTCCCTGAACAACCCCACTAACTGGCACCATCTGCTCAGTCGCGGAGCAGTGACATGAGGATGTCCCGGCATCCACTTCCTCGTACAGTCACGTGGTGCTGGGAGGCCGGTCAGCTGACAGCGGCTTCAGTGGGAAACACGTCATGCCAGGTCTTGGAACTGTTACTGTGGGCTCTCCAGGCAAAGTAGCTCCACCACAATCTCCCGAAGGGGAGAGATAATCAGGGAAATAAAATTATATGTGGTTACTGCAGCACTAATACCAAGGAGACCAAATCAAGGGATTAAATTATTCACACCTGTTTAAAGATCATTACCATCGACAACGCGTTTTGCCGTCTTTCTCAGGTGGGTGTTCAAAATTATGATGCACAATTATGATGCATAATTAATTAATAAGATCTGTAAACTGTGTAGCGGAAAAAAAGTCAAAACACAACATTGCAATAAAATGCAATAATAGGTTATCAAAACATCGTATCTACCCAAAATGGTATCATTAAAATCATCAGCTCAGTACACAAAAAAATAAGCTATCACATATTCCCAGATCATGAAAATGAGACCACTATGGGTCACACATAATGGCACCAAAAGTGCAATTTTTATTTAAAATTCAGATTTTTTTCACCACTTAGACAATAGTAAAAGTATACATGTTCAGTATCTATGAACTGGTACTTAGCTGAGGCATCCTACTGACACATCGGTTTTCCCATGTAGTGAACCTGATGAATAAAAAAACAAAAAACAATTGAGTAATTGTACTTTTTTTTGAAATTTCACCACATTAGAATTTTTTTCCCATTGTCTAGTACAATATATGGTAAAATAAATTATGTCAGTTAAAAGTACAACTGATCTTGTACAAGCCTCCATATATCTATATTGACTGAAAAATTAACAAATTATAGCTGTTGAAAGAAGGGAGGAAAAAATGTAACTGCAAAAAAAGTGAAGAGGCAACATCATGAATGGGTTAAAGAGGACCTGTCACCAAACCAGGCATGGTGATCTAATTACAGCACTGGATGCAGCATGTCTGCAGCATGCAGGCAAGGGGTCCCCCAGCACTTGAGCAGCCCTGTACCCCGAGATAATACACTTAGAAAACTTACATGCTCCAGCCATTAATGAGGTGGCTAGGGGCTGCAGCCAAGGGCAGATTCACACCCCCTGCATGTTTAATCTGCCCACCGCTGCCAATCATTCTCTCCCTCTTCAGCAGCATTTAAACAGTTTTTTTTCTCTCCCAGAAAGTCCGTTTAGCCCCGCCCCCTGAGGGAGAGAATGATTGGCAGCGGTGGGCAGATTAAACATACAGGGGGTGTGAATCTGCCCTTGGCTGCAGCCCATAGCCACCTCCTTAATGGCTGGTGCATGTAAGTTTTCTAAGTGTATTATCTCGGGGTACAGGGCTGCTCAAGTGCTGGGGGACCCCTTGTCTGCATGCTGCAGACATGCTGCATCCAGTGCTGTAATTAGATCACCATGTGTGGTTTGCTGACTGGTCCTCTTTAATTATACATGTCCTATGTACTTATGTGCAGAAGGGAAATACGGTATATTTTACAGGTTACAGTAGTACTGATATTATGTTAATAAATTTTGATTTTGAAGCTATACAGTGATATGATTTTTTTTTTTAAATACACTTATTTATGGTAATAAACAATTTACCATTATCGTATATTTAAGGGATTGTTATGTAGAGGCAATGCTGCAGCCTTAGCTGCATTCTATAATGAAAGAAGGTGCAGAACTCTTCCAGTTGTAGCACTACATAATTCTGATTTTTATTCTCTTCAATGATATATATTTTAGAATTCCCTTCAGCACTTTGTAGAATATCAATTTCAAGCAACTAGTTACTCTAATGCCATGTATCCAGTGGCGTAACTACTGCGGTCGCAGCGGTCGCGGCTGAGACCGGGCCCGCCCCCTGGGGGGGGCCCGTGCCCCGTGCTTCCAGCCGCCCGCCCGCCACAACCGCGATAGCGCTGGACGAGGAGTGGAGGGAGGAAGGGAAGTGAGAGAAGCCTCACTTCCCGCAGCTGTGCCCGCCCCTCCTCTCCTCTGTGCAGAAGCGGCAGACAGGTACTCATGCTAGCTGCTAGCATCATCCCCCCCCCACCTAAGGGGTCCCCGGATGTCTAGGGCGCCAAACCCTGCGACCGCTGCGCCTGCTTTAAATGGATGTGCGTCTCTCAGGACGCACATCCATGTCACTGCACGGCGGGTCCGCAGGCGGCCGATTACGGCCGCCAAAAGACTGGCAGGCGCGGCAGTTTTAAAATTCCCTCGGCCGCTGCTGCTGCACTGTGATGATGGGGTCATGTGACCTCCTCACAGACAGGACGCAGGCAGCTGCCGGCAGGAGCGGTGACGGTGAGTTCCTGAAGGAACTTTCCTCTTTGCTCCCCTGGGCTCTGGGTCAGATTACATCGCTGCAGTTAACTCCTGAATGGCTGCACTGTACCTGCTGATCTGGTGGAGGGCTCTGTTACCTGGGGCAAGGTAATCCATGGCAGGGCAGTGCTAGGCACAGTGCCCCATTCCTTATGGCTATTCCCCAGCTTGTGTCTGCAGGGCACTGGCCAGAGCTGGGGGATGCATGGCCACTGTGGATTGTGATCTACAGCTGTGAGTGTGTATGTGTGTGTGTATGTGTGAGTGTGTGTGTATGTGTGAGTGTGTGTGAGTGTCTGTGTATGTGTGAGTGTGTGTGTCTGTGTGTGTGTGTGTGTGTATATGTGTGTGTGTGTGTGTATATGTGAGTGTGTGTGTATATGTGAGTGTGTGTGTATGTGTGAGTGTGTGTGAGTGTGTGTATGTGTGTGTGTGTGTGTGTCTGTGTGAGTGTGTATATGTGAGTGTGTGTGTATGTGTGTGTGTGTCTGTGTGAGTGTGTGTGTGTGTGAGTGTGTGTGTGAGTGTGTGTATGTGTGAGTGTGTGTATGTGTAAGTGTATGTGTGAGTGTCTGTGTATGTGTGTGTGTGTGTGTGTCTGTGTGAGTGTGTGTGTGTGTGTATGTGTGAGTGTGTGTATGTGGGAGTGTGTGTGTGTGTGTATGTGTGAGTGTGTGTGTATGTGTGAGTGTGTGTGTATGTGTGAGTGTGTGTGTATGTGTGAGTGTGTGTGTATGTGTGAATGAGTATGTGTGTGAGTGTATGTGTGTGAGTGTATGTGTGAGTGTGTATGTGTGAGTGTGTATGTGTGAGTGTGTATGTGTGTGTGTGTATGTGTGAGTGTGTGTGTTTGAGTGTGTGTATGTGTGGTGTGTGTGTGTGTGTATGTGTGTGTGTGTGTATGTGAGTGTGTGTCTGTGTGTGTGTGTCTGTGTGTGTATGTCTGTGTGTGTATGTCTGTGTGTGTATGTCTGTGTGTGTATGTCTGTGTGTGTATGTCTGTGTGAGTGTGTATGTGTGTGTGTGTGTCTGTGTGTGTGTGTGTGAGTGTGTGTATGTGTGAGTGTATGTGGGAGTGTGTGACACAAACGTCTCTGAAAAAAAAACACTTTAAGGCCCCTTTCACATCTCCGTTTTGCTGATGTCTGCAGCCAATCCGACAGGTGGCGCCGCATCTGCCGGATCTGCCACCTAACTGCCGCACTTGCATTTCGGATCTGGCAAGCCCTATGTATTCTCTTTGAGGCTTGCGGTCTGGTTGGCAAGTGCGGTTACGCCGGATCTGGCACTTGCGTCCACGAAAAAAAAAGCTGCAAGCAGTGTTTTTTTTTGTGGCCGCAAGTGCCGGATCTGCCGCATCCAGCAGAACCACACTTGCCGCACTGGACCACAAGCCTCATAGAGAATACATAGGGCTTGCCAGATCCGAAATGCAAGTGCGGCGCCACCTGCCGGAACAGCCGCAAACAGCAAAACGCAGATGTGAAAGGGGCCTTAAAGTGTTTTTTTTCAGAGAAGTTTTGATAGGGCTATGAGGCTGGATTATATTTGTAGGACTATGAGGCTGCACTATATTATCTGGAGGGCTATCACGCTGAATTATATGGTTACCCTTTCAGGGGACTAATTAAACCCAAAGGGGACCAAATCAAGGGAAAAAATTTTTTCACCCCAAAACCCGTTTTTAAAAAAATCCCTTACCCACCCACAAAAGCGTTTTGCCCCCGCTTTTCCCCCCCTTCTCCCGGTGGGGTTTTTTAAAATTATGATGCACCAATTTTTGATGCCCTTTAAATTTAAATTTAAAAAATCTGTAAAACCCCGTGTTAAAACCCGGAAAAAAAAGTCTTCCCCAAAAAAACAAACAAAAAAAGCAATAAAAAGCAATAATAGGTGATTTAAAACATCGTATCTACCCAAAATTTGGTATCATTAAAAACATCCCCTCAGTACACAAAAAAATAAGCTAAACACATATTCCCCGATTTAACGAAAAAGAAAACCCCAAAAGGCCTCCAAAATAAAGGCACCAAAAGTGCAATTTTTATTTAAAATTCGATTTTTTTAAACCATTTAGAAAATATAAAAAGTATACATTTCATATCTAGAACGGGTACTTATTTGGGGCATCCTACTGACCATGTTTTCCCTTTAAAATAACCTGATAATAAAAAAAAAAAAAAACAATTGATAATTGTACTTTTTTTGAAATTTCACCACATTAGAATTTTTTCCCATTGTCTATAAATTAGGGTAAAATAAATTAGTCATTAAAAGTCAACTGATTTTGTACAACCCCATAAAACTTATTGACTGAAAAATTAACAAAATAGTGTGAAAGAAGGGAGGAAAAATAAAAACGCAAAAAAATGAAAGGCAACACATAAAAAGGTTTAAAAGGGGGCCTGTCCCCAAACCCCACAGGGGATTAATTACAGCACGGATGAGCATTCTGACTGCAAAAGGGGTCCCCCACACTTGAGCAGCCCGTCCCCAGAAATACATTAAAAACTTACAGTCCAGCCATTAATGGGTGGCTGGGGCTGACCCAAAGGGGCTTCACACCCCCCTCATTTTAAATCGCCCACCGCCAACTTTCTCTCCCTTTTCAGCAGCATTTAAACAGTTTTTTTTCTCTTCCAAAAGTCCGTTTAGCCCCGCCCCCTGAGGGAGAGAATGATTGGCAGCGGGGGGCAGATTAAACATACAGGGGTGTGAATCTGCCCTTGGCTCAGCCCATAGCCACCCTCCTAATGCTGGTCCCATGTAAGTTTTCTAAGTGATATTCTCGGGAAACAGGGCTGCTCAAGTGCTGGGGACCCCTTGTCTGCATGCTGAAAGACATGCTGCATCCAGTGCTGAAATTTAGATCACCATGTGTGTTTTGGCTGACTGGTCCTCTTTAATTATACATGTCCTATGTACTTAGTGCAAAAGGGGAAATACGGTATATTTTACAGGTTACAGTAGTTACAGATATTATGTTAATAAATTTTGATTTTGAAGCTATACAGTGATATGATTTTTTTTTTTAAATACACTTATTTATGGTAATAAACAATTTACCATTATCGTATATTTAAGGATTGTTATGTAGAGGCAATGCTGCAGCCTTAGCTGCATTCTATAATGAAAGAAGGTGCAGAACTCTTCCAGTTGTAGCACTACATAATTCTGATTTTTATTCTCTTCAATGATATATATTTTAGAATTCCCTTCAGCACTTTGTAGAATATCAATTTCAAGCAACTAGATACTCTAATGCATGTATCCAGTGGCGTAACTACTTGCGGTCGCAGCGGTCGCGGCTGAGACCGGGCCCGCCCCCTGGGGGGGGCCCGTGCCCCGTGCTTCCAGCCGCCCGCCCGCCACAACCGCGATAGCGCTGGACGAGGAGTGGAGGGAGGAAGGGAAGTGAGAGAAGCCTCACTTCCCGCAGCTGTGCCCGCCCCTCCTCTCCTCTGTGCAGAAGCGGCAGACAGGTACTCATGCTAGCTGCTAGCATCATCCCCCCCCCCACCTAAGGGGTCCCCGGATGTCTAGGGGCGCCAAACCCTGCGACCGCTGCGCCTGCTTTAAATGGATGTGCGTCTCTCAGGACGCACATCCATGTCACTGCACGGCGGGTCCGCAGGCGGCCGATTACGGCCGCCAAAAGACTGGCAGGCGCGGCAGTTTTAAAATTCCCTCGGCCGCTGCTGCTGCACTGTGATGATGGGGTCATGTGACCTCCTCACAGACAGACGCAGGCAGCTGCCGGCAGGAGCGTTGACGGTGAGTTCCTGAAGGAACTTTCCTCTTTGCTCCCCTGGGCTCTGGGTCAGATTACATCGCTGCAGTTACTCCTGAATGGCTGCACTGTACCTGCTGATCTGGTGGAGGGCTCTGTTACCTGGGGCAAGGTAATCCATGGCAGGGCAGTGCTAGGCACAGTGCCCCATTCCTTATGGCTATTCCCCAGCTTGTGTCTGCAGGGCACTGGCCAGAGCTGGGGGATGCATGGCCACTGTGGATTGTGATCTACAGCTGTGAGTGTGTATGTGTGTGTGTATGTGTGAGTGTGTGTGTATGTGTGAGGTGTGTGTGAGTGTCTGTGTATGTGTGAGTGTGTGTGTCTGTGTGTGTGTGTGTGTGTATATGTGTGTGTGTGTGTGTATATGTGAGTGTGTGTGTATATGTGAGTGTGTGTGTATGTGTGAGTGTGGTGTGAGTGTGTGTATGTGTGTGTGTGTGTGTGTCTGTGTGAGTGTGTATATGTGAGTGTGTGTGTATGTGTGTGTGTGTCTGTGTGAGTGTGTGTAGTGTTGAGTGTGTGTGTGAGTGTGTGTATGTGTGAGTGTGTGTATGTGTAAGTGTATGTGTGGAGTGTCTGTGTATGTGTGTGTGTGTGTGTGTCGTGTGAGTGTGTGTGTGTGTGATGTGTGTTGAGTGTGTATGTGGGAGTGTGTGTGGTGTGTGATGTGTGATGTGTTGTGTAGTGTGAGTGTGTGTTATGTGTGAGTGTGTGTGTATGTGTGAGTGTGTGTGTATGTGTGAATGATGTATGTGTGTTGAGTGTATGTGTGTGAGTGTATGTGTGAGTGTGTATGTTGTGAGTGTGTATGTGTGAGTGTGTATTGTGTGTGTGTATGTGTGAGTGTGTGTGTTTGAGTGTGTGTATGTGTTGAGTGTGTGTGTGTGTGTATGTGTGTGTGTGTGTATGTGAGTGTGTGTCTGTGTGTGTGTGTCTGTGTGTGTATGTCTGTGTGTGTATGTCTGTGTGTGTATGTCTGTGTGTGTATGTCTGTGTGTGTATGTCTGTGTGAGTGTGTATGTGTGTGTGTGTGTCTGTGTGTGTGTGTGTGAGTGTGTGTATGTGTGAGTGTATGTGGGAGTGTGTGACACAAACGTCTCTGAAAAAAAAACACTTTAAGGCCCCTTTCACATCTCCGTTTTGCTGATGTCTGCAGCCAATCCGACAGGTGGCGCCGCATCTGCCGGATCTGCCACCTAACTGCCGCACTTGCATTTCGGATCTGGCAAGCCCTATGTATTCTCTTTGAGGCTTGCGGTCTGGTTGGCAAGTGCGGTTACGCCGGATCTGGCACTTGCGTCCACGAAAAAAAAAGCTGCAAGCAGTGTTTTTTTTTGTGGCCGCAAGTGCCGGATCTGCCGCATCCAGCAGAACCACACTTGCCGCACTGGACCACAAGCCTCATAGAGAATACATAGGGCTTGCCAGATCCGAAATGCAAGTGCGGCGCCACCTGCCGGAACAGCCGCAAACAGCAAAACGCAGATGTGAAAGGGGCCTTAAAGTGTTTTTTTTCAGAGAAGTTTTGATAGGGCTATGAGGCTGGATTATATTTGTAGGACTATGAGGCTGCACTATATTATCTGGAGGGCTATCACGCTGAATTATATTATCTGGAGAGCTATGACGCTGCACTATATTATCTGGAGGGCTGTCACACTGCATTATATTATTTGTAGGGCTATGAGGCTGCATTATATTATTTGGAGGGCTATCACGCTGCATTATATTATCTGGAGAGCTATGACACTGCATTATATTATTTGTAGGGCTATGAGGCTGCATTATATAATTTGTAGGGCTATGAGGCTGCATTATATTATCTGGAGAGCTATAGCGCTGCATTATATTATCTGTAGGGTTATGAGGCTGCTTTATATTATCTGAAAGCCTATGACGCAGGAATGTATTATCTGGAGAGCTATGTCGCTGTATTATATTATCTGTAGGGCTATGAGGCTGCATTATATTATATGAAGGGCTGTGACGCTGCATTATATTATCTAAAGGGCTATAACGCTGCATTATATTATATGGAGGGCAATGAGGCTGCATTATATTATATGGAGGGCTAGGAGACTGCATTATATTATTTGGAGGGCAATGAGGCTGCCTTATATTATATGGAGGGCTATGAGGCAGCATTATATTATATATGGATGGCTATGAGGCTGCATTATTCTATGTGGAAGGATATGAGGCTGCATTTTACTATATGAAGGGCTATGAGACTGCGTTATACTATAATGGAAGACCACATATACCAGGATAAGGGCATATTCCGGGAGGAGGACCAAATATAGCAGGATGAGGGACATTAATACTTAATGAAGGGGAGAGGGGTCAATTCGTGAGTCTTTATAGGATTTAGAACATTATATAGGGCCAATACATCTGACTAATGTGGGCGCACGAAAAAAGGGGGCGGGGGGGCCCAGGTCCAAATTTCGCACCGGGGCCCTTCAGACTCTAGTTACGCCACTGCATGTATCAATTACTGTACATCCTTCTCTAGTGTCTCAATGGCAACCAGAACGCCTTAATGTTAAATTTGTCAGCACCTTGTCAGATCATCTTATCTTCATTCATTTCCAATGTCCTGACATTTTTTTAACCAACCTTTTTCAGTAGCAACACTCTTTTTTCCTTTTACAAAGTGCCTATAACAGACATAAATGTTTCCCATTACATCTAAAGATATGTGAACTATTTAAATACATTTTTTATTACTTTTACTGATCCAAGATGTTGAATTTATCAGTGAGATATTTATTTTTAGTTTCTTTATGTTCTTTTTGATTCATATCTAACAGTATACCAAGCATTATAGTTAAGTAAGGAAAAATGCCACAGAATAAGAATTTTTCCAAAAATTAAAGTGTTAATATTTGCATTTTACATATGATCAAAATGCAAAGTAAATGAACAAAAGAGAAATCTAAATCAAATAAAGTTTTATTATGACCATAATTTTCCATCAAAATAGACTTACCGTATATACTCGTGTATAAGCCGAGTTTTTCAGCCCAAAATTTGGGCTGAAAAGTCCCCCCCTCGGCTTATACACGGGTCAATACGGTACCTCTGGGCTGTGGAGGCTGGAGGAGGCGGGGGGAGGCTGCTGTATGAGCGGCCCCGTCACGTGGGGCCGCTCATTATATATGCACTGCTTCCCCCTGTCAATCAGTGGCAGGGGGAAGCAGTTCATATAGCCCCCCAAAAGCTGGCACTGTCCCCCCTTGTAAGGGCCCCCCCCCCCCCGGTGCTTATACATTACCATCCCGGGGTTCTGATCGGCGCCGCTCCTCGGTGCTTCTTCATCCTCCCGTCCTCGCTGGCTGCGTCCGGGATCTCCGGCTGTCGCAGCGATATGACGTCATCGCGCGACCGCCGGAGAAACCGGATGCAGCCAGCGCGGACGGAAGGATGAAGACGCAGCACCGAGGAGCGGCGCCGATCAGAACACCGGGATGGTAATGTATAAGCAGCGGGGGGGGGGGGGGGGGGGTCACTTACAAGGGGGGACAGTGCCAGCTTGTGGGGGCTGTTGGTACCCCCAGGGGGCTGCTGGGTACCCCCAGGGGGCTGCTGGGTACCCCCTGGGGGCTGTTGGTACCCCCTGGGGGCTGTTGGTACCCCCTGGGAGCTGCTGGGTACCCCCTGGGGGCTGTTGGTACCCCCAGGGGGCTGCTGGGTACCCCCAGGGGGTTGCTGGGTACCCCCAGGGGGCCGCTGTATAACCCCTGGGGGGTGCTGTATAACCCCTGGGGGGTGCTGTATAACCCCTGGGGGCTGCTGTATATACTGCTGAGGCCTGTATACCACTGGGGCTGCTGTATATACCACTGGGGCTGCTGTATATACCACTGGGGCTGCTGTATATACCACTGGGGCTGCTGGGGCTCCTGTATACTACCACTGGGGCTGCTGGGGCTCCTGTATACTACCACTGGGGCTGCTGTATACTACCACTGGGGCTGTTGGGGCTGCTATATACTACCACTGGGGCTGCTATATACTACCACTGGGGCTGCTATATACTACCACTGGGGCTGCTGGGGCTGCTATATACTACCACTGGGGCTGCTATATACTACCACTGGGGCTGCTATATACTGCCACTGATGCTGCTGTATACTACCACTGGGGCTGCTGGGGCTGCTATATACTACCACTGGGGCTGCTGTATACTACCACTGGGGCTGCTGGGGATGCTATATACTACCACTGGGGCTGCTATATACTACCACTGGGGCTGCTGGGGCTGCTATATACTACCACTGGGGCTGCTATATACTACCACTGGGGTTGCTGTATACTACTGCTGGGGCTGCTATATACTACCACTGGGGCTGCTATATACTACCACTGCGGCTGCTGTATACTACCACTGGGGCTGCTATATACTACCACTGGGGCTGCTGTATACTACCACTGGGGCTGCTGGGGATGCTATATACCACCACTGGGGCTGCTATATACTACCACTGGGGCTGCTGTATACTACTGCTGGGGCTGCTATATACTACCACTGGGGCTGCTGGGGCTGCTATATACTACCATTGGGGCTGCTGTATACTACCACTAGGGCTGCTGTATACTACCACTGGGGAGGCCTGTATACCACTGGGGGGGGGCCTGTATACCACACTGCTGGGGGCTGTATACCTGTGCTGGGGTCCACCCTCGGCTTATACACGAGTCAATAGGTTTTTCCAGATTTTTGGGGCAAACGTAGGGGGGTCGGCTTATACACGGGTCGGCTTATACACGAGTATATACGGTAATTCTTCTTGGTAAACTTGAACATAGTTTTTGAAGGAACTCATCAAGAAGGTTGTTCCAAACATCATAGAGAACTAACCACAAATCTTCTGTGGATGTAGGCTTGCTTATATTCTTCCTTCTCTTCATGTATTCCTAGACAGCCCCTTGATGATGTTGAGATTATGGCTCCGTGGGAGATATATTATCACTTCCAGGACCCCTTTCCTGATTTACATTAAAGATAGGTCTTAATGACATTGGTTGTATGTTTGGAGATGTTGTCCTACTGCCGAATAAATTTGGAGCCAATCTGCCTCTATTTTGAGGGTACTATTATTTGTAGGCAAATCACAAACTCTATTTGGTGAAAAACTGAAATTCAGCCCAAAATTTGCAAAGAATCACTGACACACATCAATATTACCTGAAGACATTGGTTAATGTACCGCTTTCCAGCCCTTTGACAAACCAAGTATCTTTTGTTACAGGGAAATATTTCACATTTTTACTAATCAGTCAGAAGCACCTGATGCCATTTTTCTGTACACGATGTCCTATGTTTTCATGAATAATTGACTCAATTGACCTTGTTTCCATCTCCAAGTTATAGTTTTTTGGCAGCAATTCTTACATGAAGACCATTTATGAACAGATTTTAGCAAACAATTGATGGCAGTTATGAAATTAGAGTCCTTTGGTGCAAATTGTTTATGAAGGCCCCCACCCGCATGTTCGTCTAATTGTAAGGGCCACTGTAAAAATGTTCGTCATCCTGGTCGAAATTTTTAAATAATGTCCCTCTTCTTGGAATAATGTTCCCTGTCAATTTTACCATCTAGTAATAATGTTCCCAATCAGGACTCGCATCTTTAATAATAATAAGCCCCAACCTGACTCATTTCATTAATAATGTCCCTAGTGCTGACCCAATACTGTAATAATGTCCCCTGTCTTGAATTAATTTCCCCCCCTCCTGGCCCCATCCTGTAATGATGTCACCTTTTCCCCATTCTGCCCCCTACCTATAATAATGTCCTCCATCTGCACTCTGCCCTTCACCTCGCCAAACAGATCTACTTCACCACCCTGATCTCCTCACTATCCAACAATCAAAAGAAACTCTTTGACACTTTTCACTCTCTCCTCAGTCTTAAAGTGCAGACGCCTATCACCTCAGAGCTGATGATATGGCTTCTTACTTCATAAAGAAAATAGACAATCCATCAGGAAATCAGCTTCCAGCCCCAAGCACAGTTACTCCCATCCCTCCCCATATTTCCTCTGCCTCACTCTCCATATTTGACCCAGTTACAGAAGAAGTCTAAATCGCGGCATGCCGGAGCCCCGCCCCCTTTCATGCCGCGATTTAGCCCCGCCCCTTTCATGACGCGGCCAGGCTCTTAGGTGCAGAGATGGGCGTGCATAATTTATCAGGCAGCAGTAGACAGGCGGGGCATTTTCGGCTTGCACAGAACGGCTTCACTGAAGGGAGGAGGGGAGAGGAGGCTGACAGGCACGGAGGACAAAGCTAGGTAACACCCATTAGGCTCAATTTATTAAACTTTATAAACATATACCTTAGCTTCTACTCAACAGTTTCTTTAGCAAAAATGATTGCCCCAAATGTGTGTGCTGGGTGTAGGGACACATATTAACAGTCCGGGGGGGTCATTTGGGGTGGTTGGTTCCCTTTAACCTCTTACAGGCCACTACGCGTTTCTGCAGCAAAGCGCTGCCTTCATCAGGTGATTACTCTCAGCTATTTGCATTGATATGTCTTTTATTTACTTTGCCATCCGCTGACTCTACGGTCCTCATCTTCAAAATAATTTTTGATGTCCTCAATCTTGAGAAATACAAGCAGATACTTATTCATCAAAAAGTACTACTATAATGGAAGTGTCTGACTTCATATATGTTCTGCAGCTGGTTAATGACCCCAACCACAGAGCCAAAGTCTCGAGCTCCAATGACAAAGATGCAATGGGGCCACCAAATATTGCAAGTCTTTAATATCATTAGTCTTTTCATATAGGCCGAATGGACTTTGTGGTAACTCTAGCCTCCAGTGCTGGGGTGCAATAGCAACCCCTGTACCTATTGTAGCCACATCTGTGCTTCAGTGTAAAGAAGAACAGGGTCCTGGAAGTGATGAAATTGCAAATGTAAGTAGAAGATTTGTTTCTTTCATGCTATTTGATGGCAATATTTGTTCACACCAAACTGGTCTTAGATCTCTCCTTTGTCCATTTACTTTGAATTTTGTTAGTTGCTTAAAATAAACTATGAGCACTGCTTTTTGTGAGGGCGTTCATATTTTGCAGATATTTTCCACATCTGCCTAAAATATTTGCACAGTACAATACATTTACATTATGCACTCATATGAACAGTCATAGTATCACTAAGATTTCAACAGAAGACATCTTTACTAAGCCCTACATTGTGCTAATTGAGACAAGGAATAAAAAGCTTCTGCTTTCACTTTGTTGTGTCCGGCTGTCATTGACAGCTGGGATCCTTCCTGAGGCTACACTTGTTTTGTGTAGCTGTAAATGTCTCCACTACATATATTTCCTACAGGCTCTAACTGGTTAATTACATAGTGAATGGCTCTGTATAATTCCACAACATATTGTATCTACAATGTACTGCATAAGAAAATGGTGTGTCAGGCTATAAACAAAGATAGCATCTGGATTTATCAGGTATATTATTGTATATTCTAATATTTTAAAGGGAAATTTCTCTACTTACCAAACACACAAACATACTATGGATCAATGTGCAGTACATTTGTAATAAAGCAGAATTCTATACTGTAGACCAATGCAAAATTATGGCATGCTCCACTGTATATCACGTTACAAGGCGTTGCGTTTTGAGAGTATGTTGTCTCATAGAGGCATCATATATATCAGACCTCTAAATATCATAATACAAACTACATACATTATATACAATAGTAAGATGAATTTGATAATCCGTGTCATGATATATAATTCAAAATGTGATTATAGTATCATGTTAGTCAGAAAAGTCAATGTAAATACTTTTTATGCCCAAAAATTACAAACGTTTTCTAGGAATGATTCCTTTATTGGCTAATCAGAAAAAAAAACATTCTTGTGCTCAGCCAATAAAGGCCTGGAATACTTTAGTTGTTTTTGGGCATAAAAGTATTTCCAATGATAATCCATATCAGAAATTTCAAACTCAATTTCCATGCCCAAAACTTGGTTGACAGCTTCTCAGTGTTTCTCTTGCAGCTAAGAACTAAGAACTCCCACTGCTAAGTACAAGTTGCATCTATCAGTCATGGCTGGGTGAGTGGGACAGATATGGAATTCTCTCAGACTCATGAGGTCTCTCACTTTCTTCTTGAACTCCTAAATAATGATGAGCAAATCTATCAAGGTTTGGGTTCGGTTGCCAAACAAACCTGTGACTGTTCCGGTTCGGTGGCACTGCTTTGGACAAATTTTGACTCACACTGTCACTGATTTGCTGTTTGACTCTCTACCTGCACATAGCCAGCCATAAACAAAAGACTTCTGGGGGTGGGAGGGTGTTTTTTTAATTTTTATAAGAGACAACACACTATAGCAGAAAACTCAGATTTTACCCCCAGTGTGAGCCAATTACACAATTCTAGTGGCTCGCACTGGGCCAGGCAGCGAGCGAACATGAGCATGCTCCTGCATTTTTAACATGGAAATCACCCAATATTGAACCCAAAACAGGCTTACTCATCTCTATTCATAAAATACTCTATAAAATAAAAACAATTAAACAACCATTCTGCCATTGATTTTTAAGTTCATGTGGGCTTTATCAGGTCTACAACAACGTTTTATTAATATTTGCTGTTTGTATTATGAAATACAGATATCAGTCCAATTTTAGAGGGGAACCACTTATTTTAATTTTAATAAATGTGTTAAGGACACAATTTTCTGTATAAAAATATTATAAATCTTTTACCTGCAGTTGTTGGTACAGACTTTCTCACACACTGCACAGCTCTCCGGTTCTCAACATGGCACTTGATGGAGGAGCTTATGACCAAACCGGACCATCAGTCTCCTTCAATCTTGAAGAGCTCTGAATGTGGCTGAGCTGTTTTTCAGTTGGAGGATGATATTTGAAAGATCTAAGAATGTTTTATTTTAGTTGGGCCCATACTCTGCCTTTTATGGTTTAGGGACTTTGCAGTTGGTATGTGGTATTCATATGCGATCCATCGAGGGGCGTCTATCCTGACTATCCTCATTATAAAAAGTCCAAAAATATAATTTTGTGGCTCTTCATATGATTTCAAAATAGCGACTTAAAGGGACATTATATGGCTCTTTTCAAGGTCTGTGCATATGTCATGGCCAAGTGATAGGGTCAATAGCTTTTTGAAAAGCACAAATGCATCAGAAATAAAGGTATGATGAATAATCTCTTCTTGATCATGGTTTCATACCAGTATTGAAGTTTATGTTAAGATGATAGAAGAATAGGATTAATACTTCAACTGAAGGAGTTTGTTCTCCCAAAGTGGAGCAGAACAACAGAGAATGAATGAAATATGCAGCTCTGAGCTCTGCAACTGCTTCCATATTGTATCTAGAGCAGTAAAGCGAGATGAGATCAAAGGGACCTATCTTTACTGTATACCGAAAAGAATTGTATCGTCATGAGAGCAGATTGTTTAATATATGAATATAGTTGTGTGTTCTAAGCATTTTAATTGCATTTCTAAATATGATATCCAGGTACTGTGAAGTCTTAATGACAGTTCACAAGGTCCTTTGAATTTAAGAATATTTATAATTAGCATTTGGTTATCAGAGAGAAAAAGCAAAGCAAATCATTTCTAATCAAGTCCTGAGAGAGTAGATTTCTTATGAAGTCTTGTTGAAAGTGATGAAATAATTATGTTGTAAATTGGAATTTTCCTGAATAAGCCATAAAATAAATATGGAGATCTGTTTCCTTTATACACAGTTTTTTAATAAGTGCCTCTTTTCATTGTTGGATATGTGTTCTGACTAATATGCATCTTTTCATTGGAATCTTAGGACCAAAAAGCTGTTTCATGTAGTGAATGTCGTCATTGTGTTGTATGGGGTGCACATAATAACCATTTAAAGGATCATCAAAAGGCAATACAAAAGCACTTGGGATGTAGAGTACTTGTCCGTCATTGCATTACCTTATGCTCTACTGTAAGAAGTACAGGTCATCTTAAAGTTGACTGAATCTATACTTGTTTATTAGGGATTTACTTCTACATATTTTATAGTATAACATAAGGATTCTTTAAATACAGTTTAAAAAGTGTGTGGATATGAAACTATTGTTAAAGACTTATATTTTGTGCATATAATATTTTTAAGATAACTCATCAGTTTAAATTCATTGGGGGTGTGAAACATGGTACTCCCACCGATCAGCTGTTGTTTGTGCTGGCTGTGGCCAGAAAGCTCCATTTATTATGTAGCAGCTTTGGCCATGTACTGCATCTTATCACTTAAGTAGAAGCTGTGGTGTGCATCTTTGCTCATTGTCTACATCCTGCCATTGAAGGAGCTGAGAACAGTTGATCAGTAGAAGGTCCAGATGTTGGACCCTGTTGATGTTGGATTGGTCTGACATTAGTGATCTGTCAAAGCAAAATACTTTCAAGCCTCAAGCCTCAGATGACGCTTGAAACCCTTCCTACAATAAGAAGCTTACTGCAGATTGTTGTTATTTCTGATTATTATTATTATTTTATTATTTTTTTTTTTTCATCTGGTATAAAGATAACATTTTCTGGAAATTTTAAGCTGCTATATCAAACTGTCTGTACATGTTCCCTCTGAATTGTAATATGCTGCAAAATAGGTTGGTGCTATATAAATAAAAATATTATTATTATTATATTATTTTTATCTGATACAAAGGTAAACTTATCTACACATTTTGAGCTTCTTTCAGACTGGTTGCTTTTTTTTTCTTTTTCTTAGTACCAGTTTCAGTAAAACTCCTACTAGACTTTCAGAATAAGGCCCCAGTTTATAATTTATAGTATTTTTTGTGATAATTATTTTTTTGCGTTGAGGTATTTTGTGATGGTAATTGTATTAGGTTCAACAAAATGGCATGTAAAATTCATGAAGTTGGTACAAGGTAGGAAGGAAAAAAATAATTTTCTGGTCATTAACCCCTTCATTATTTTTAACATATCAATTTGTCATGGTCTGAAAGGGGTTTCTGACCTATGACATACTGTGCCTTCCGGAAGCTTGGTTTCAGTAATATCCAAGCTCTGACTGCAAATTTCAGTACCTTAAGCTACCCTGACTATTTATTCCTCTAATTATAGCAATAAACAGTAATCACAGCAATTAGGAGGTTGGAAGTATGCCCCCTCTCTCACCCAGTCGGAAACACAACAATGTGATCATGTGGTCCCAAATGTTACCACGGTAACCCATGGTTGACTAATGACCTCCAGGTGTGCTGCCTATGGTGGCCTGTTAGACCATGCCATTGGCATGGACTAAGAGGCGTTCTGTCATTGCCACACTAACTGATGAAATGCATTGCTATGCGCTATGTGCATGACAATGCATTATACCAGTGATTAGACTATTAAAATTTAATTTCCCTTAAGGGGACTAAGTGAAGAAGTAAAAAAGTAAAAAAAGTGAAAAGCAATTTAAAAAAAAATAACAAAAAACAATGAAAACAATGTTATAGAAATAAACACATTTTTATGTAAAATCAAATAATTTAGAGGTAATAATATAATATTTTCTCTTCACTTTTCAATGCTATAATTCTGTGATACTTCTGTGGTGTGAATAAGATGGGATTTCTGCTGTTCTGGCACCCTAGGTGCTCTGCCAATGTGACATGGCACCCTCAAACAATTAAAGCAAAATGTGCATTAGATTATATGGTGCTCCTTCACTTCAAAATTTTCAAATGCACCTGAAAAGTATTTCCCAATTATTATTGATGCACTCAGGAGAACTTGCAGAACTAGCTATGTTCCATTTCTTCCTTTGAGTCTTTATAAAAGTTAAAAACTAAACTAATTAGTGGTAAAAATTTAATTATTCTTTCCTAACATCCCAATGGTATAAAATTCTGTAAGGCACATGTGGTGTCAACACACTCACTGCACCCCTATATGAGTTCCTTAAGGGGTGTACTTTGTAAAGTAAGGTCACCGATTGGAGTTTTTTTTTCTGGTATCTCAGGGGCTCTACCAATGTGATATGATGAAAAAAGTGGGAGACAAAGAGGTACAAATGGGTCTTATCATTTTTTAATAAGATAGTACCGTCATAGGTGTATGTGCTCACCTGATCCAGTTGTGTTTCTCCACAACTGGTAATTAGCTCAGACAGCTGGTACTGGATCGCACTCCCACGTAATAGCGGTGATGTATCCAAGAAAAAGACCAGAGAGAGATCGTGATTTAGTGATCCGCGCTGCTGTCCCACCATACCTGAATAAATGCCAGGATGCCAAGAGTATGCAAGCTGCTTCTTTATTCATTAGTATTTCCATCTAACGCATTTTAGTACAGACCTTTTACCTTCCTCAGGGATATCAATAATTATTGATGGTGTTTCTCCTGAGGAAGAGGCTGGGACAGCCTTGAAACGCGTAGGGAATGGAATAATGACACCTATCTATTTTAGCTTGGACGTCTTTCATTTTTATTCTCAGCAGCGCGGACCATACCTGTCCATATTTACTGTACTTTCACCTCCTCGAGCGGGGGTCCTGAAGCAGCTGATACCATGCAATGATACCAGTTGTAGGTCTCACAACTGTATAAGGTGAGCAGTTCAATTATTTGGCTTCAATTAATTTTGGGAGATTCGACCCATTGCACCCTTGTCTACCCCATTTTTTCGGAGAGCAGACACTTTGGGCCTTCTCTCCGGGTGGATTTTTCCCCCCTCGCTCCATGGTTATCATGCCCCGGTGGGCGTGATAATCTATTTCATAAGCGCGCTCCCTCATTTGAAATCTCTGTATGCTCATTCCTGGGTATGATGCCACAGCTTGTTATTGCTGGTCCTATGCATTTTGAGGAGTAATTGGGTGTACTCACCAGCTTCAGAGTGCACATCTGCATGCTCTGGTGCCACCAATATACCAATACTTCCCCACAATGCATAGGAGCAGAAATGACACGTTACAGTGTCATACCCAGGAATGGAACTCTGGAAAAAGTGTGTCACACGCTCGTCTTCTAAATGGTGTTCAATCAACCTTTATCATAAGCTTTCAACCATTGAGCGTTAGGGATCCCGAGAAACCAATGGCACGATTACTGCATTTAGAGGATTATGCACCGTTAAACTCTTCGATATTTCCTTACCACCCAAAAGGACATTGGTGAACAATGACTAGTGATGATTATTATATTTTCTTAATAATGAGGCACTGTAACCTACATACGTTAAAACACCGCTTCTGAAATAGATTATCACACCCACTGGAGCATAATAACCATGGAGCGAGGGGGAGAAATGCACCGGAGAGAACACCCATAGTGTCTGCACTTTGAAGCACTATCGTAATTAACATACAAACATGTAAGTTATAAAATTATTTTTCTAAACAAGTATAGTACACTTTTATCTCAGACAGGATGCTTAGGAAAGTACTAGAAAGCTGCTGGTACAGGTAGTGTAGGTTTGGGGCATAAAGTGTTGTGTTCATTATTTGGCACTGAATTTTTCAAAATGGCACATATGGTTAATGAATTTTGAACAAAAATAAAAAAATATATATCATTTTTTCTTGATCTGTCTTGTGAGTTTTTAATGCAAAATGGCACAAAGTTACACCAAAGTATCTGGCATACATAAAATCACTTCAAGAGGGCTACAGTGAAGCGGTGTGAAGTTTGCAAGTTTTGAAATAGCGCATGTGTTGAGTCAGCTAAAAACAATTGGAAATTTCAAATCTAGTCAAAATGATGAACATAATTTCATATACAACATGCTTTAAAAAAGGTTACAGAATATAAGAAATGTAAGACTCAGCGCTACATTTACCAATATATGTTTGGAAATAAACAGCTTTCTAGAATTACAAGAAACCTGTGCAGTGCCTGGGCTTTTATTAAAAAAACTGAAAAAATACTAGGAAATGCTTTAAAAAGGCGCAAATTAAGAGAACAATTGGGTACCAATGAAAAAAAGAAGGAAACACATTAAAAACCAGGCAGAAAAACTGGTGCAAATACATTTTGCAATCCAGGTCTATTTTTTCAATAGAGCTGGGGTCACATTTGCGTTTAAAAATTCAGATCGTGATCCGGTTTTGAGCTGTTAAAAAGCTCAAAACCGGATCAAGAACCGCAGCACATAAGAGCCCATTATATAAACCGAATTGCACTACATGCAATCCGGTTATTGCATCCGGATTTGTAGCCTGCGTGAAAAATCATGCAGGCTGCAGTTTTTGGAGTGGTTTGCAATCTGCAGCAGGATTGCTATAATGGGCTCTTATGGGAGCCCATGCGGCTGCCGGAATGCACATGTGAATGCCTGCGGCAGTCGTGTACTTTTTTCATCCCTACAGCCGCAGTGATCAACAACGGGTTAATGTTAATAATAGATGTGGGCAACATGCCTCTAGGGGGTGCCCACCCTCCCTAGAGACATGCTGTCCACACAGGTCGGCATGTGAGAGGTTAGTATGTGCAATTATAGTATTGACGGCTATTGTCAGCATTTACAATTTTATGAATGAAACCCGGTGGCTCTTCACTGTGGAGGAGATACAGTACGTAATCTACGTACTGTATGAGCCGCTATCCTTGGTCCTGAAAGCTGTAACATTTGGTCTATGGGGTGCGCTGCCCATAGATATAATGTTAAAGCTTTCAGGACCCTGGATAGCGGCTCATACAGTACGTAGATTAGGTACTGTATCTCCTCCACAGTGAAGAGCCACCGGGTTTCATTCATAAAATTGTAAATGCTGACAATAGCCGTCAATACTATAATTGCACATACTAACCTCTCACATGCCGACCTGTGTGGACAGCATGTCTCTAAGGAGGGTGGGCACCCCCTAGAGACATGTTGCCCACATCTATTATTAATATTAACCCTTTGTTCTATATGCGGTAACTGCAATTTGCCTTCCTAATGTGACCCTAGCCTAATATACACTTTTATAAAGTATTTACATTGCATTCAATTGCAGTAACAGAGTATAGTAAAAGAAACATTCCAGAGATGGAAATGTCTCAAATCCACATCACTTTCAGGTCAATGATGTTGTATAAAAGTATCGACAAGGACGATGGTAGGAGAAAACCCAGACAGATATTTTTCACTCTATATGCTTTAGAACAGATAATGAACAGTACAATGTCAGCAATGCCTGAAGTACACACACTTTGTTATAGGCTCGGCATTTTGTTTTCTTATATACAAATTTATGTATTTTTTTAATTGTCTTTACTTTAACCAGTAAAAGAAACTTTATATCATAATTGGACTTTCCTTGTGTACACTCCACGCCGCATATCATAGTATTACTATACATATTGAAGTTTATGTGGCGGTATGTAAAGTTAATTTAAACTGTCATTTTGATGAATGCTCTGTTCTGAACCGTACACAAAAGATTCACAAGCTATATATCCACTGAACAGTCATTTGAACTCTGATAGCATTACTTGCAAACTAAGCACAATGCTGTAATTATAGAAGTTTGTGACAAAATGTTGTATGTGGTAACAAATCTGTTGCAGAGTTATGTTCCTTTATCGATCTGACAGCTCTATCTGCAAACATAAAATACAATATCACTCATTTATTTATATCAAGGCCAAAAAGGAGCAAACTCATTAATTACCAACAATCATACAGCACTATGTACTAACACATGTTAGCAGAGTTTTCCTTGCCCAAGAAACAATTGTGCTATTACTTTTTTTTACTTCTTTTTGCCGGATTATCACCGTGTGCAATGTGTCCACTGTCAGGATTCTTCTCTATTTTCAGCCAGAGGGAGTAGCCACGGGACAGTAACTATGCTGTTCTCATATTTGCAAACACATGCTGACTAACTTCTCATCCATTTCTTTTTCTAGTAAGAGAGATGGCGTGCAGACACAAACGCAGTGAAAGCAGGGTCACCTTTCTTTCTAATGATGTGTCCGCAGCGGAGAATGTCCGCCTGCGGACACATCACTATGGAGACCGGGCAGCCAATCGGCGGTGTCCGGGGGCGGGCCGGAGGCGGAGATCAGCAGCAGAGATCTTCTCCTCCCGGCCGCCGGTAAGCTCCGGGACGTGTCAGCGGGGTTAAACAGCTGATCTGACAACTGTTTGAATCTCCAGCGCCGACACCGAGAGATGTCGGTGCGGGAATATTCAAACAGCTGTCACATCAGCTGTTTCTCCCCGCCGACACCGCTAGGAGATTATCTCACCGGCGGCCACCTGGAGAGATTTCAATGGGTCCGCAGAGTTCTCCTGCGCTGTCATGCATTGACTCCAATGCATTCTTTGTGCGCTTGGGGAAGCTTGCTGATTTTCCAAGGTCCCCGAGCGCACAAAAAATCCAACATGCTGCGTCCCGGGTGCGGACGGGGGACCCTGGAGGGAGCAGATATCTTCCGCATGCGCACCCGAACGCAGCAAACGCAGGCACTATGCGTTCCTATGTTAAACATTGGAATGTAGTGCGCATGCGCTTGACTGCGTTTGGGAAAGCAGCATATGCAGCCTTCCTATACGCAAATGTGAAGGCACCCAAACCATTAAAGAACTCCAAGAAAATTTGACTTACCGTCCTTTTAACATGTATATGTTAGCACTGGCAGATTTATATACACAGCTCTAACTTTAATAAATGCACCATAAATATTTATAAAGAATTCAACAAAAGTCATCCTCCAAGAAAAGGAGCTAGAAGTGGCCATTACCCTGGTATCTTGTACATAATATGATGATTATTATTTATTATTATAGCACCATTTATTCCATGGTGCTTTACATGTAAAAAGGGGTATACATAGACAAGTACAATAATTATGAATGATACAAAGCCCAGACAGGTACAGGAGGAGAGAGGACCTTGCCCACGAGGGCTCAAAATCTACAAGGGATGGGTGAGGATACAGTAGGTGGGGAAAGAACTCTGGCACGAGGGCTCACAATCTACAAGGCATGGGTTGGATGGTTACATTAGGAGATGGTAGAGCTGGTCGTGCGGCGGTTATGTAGACTAAGGTTTACTGTAGGTTGTAGGGGTGTCAGAAGAGGTGGATCTTCAGGTTCCTTTTGAAGGTTTCCACGATTTATTTCCGTGAAGATTTCTATGATCTACTGCAGGGGTGGGCAGCTCCTGGCCTCGCGGGCTGCACACAGTCCAGGTTTTCTGGATATCCTTAGCATTTGACAGTTGGAATCATCACCTGTGCATGACATTAAATTACCAACTGTCAAATGCTAAGGATATACAGAAAACCTGCACTGTGTACAGCCCTCGAGGCCTGGAGTTGCCCACCCCTGATCTACTGTATATTATAAAGATGTGTAAAGCTGCACTCTGGAACACAGGAAAATGGGAAAACATGGTCTACCAAAACTGCTGTGAAAATACTACACTAGAGAAGGCAAATACATGAAGCTAATGTAAAATGTAAAAGAAGAAATGAGACATAGCAAAACTACATAGGAATATTTGAAAATGGAGAAACTTAGCTGATGAATTAGCCAATCCTGTATTGGGTTCTTAACCTAAAGGTGCCGTCACACGCAGCTATACCATGAACGATATTGTTAGCGATCACATGCACGCGCGATCGCTAACAATATTGTTCAGGTCGCAGGTGAGCTGTCACACAGACAGACTCACCAGCGATCAATGGACCAGAGACATTGTGGAAACGATTTAAATATCGTTTCCACGATGTCTTGTTCCTGCTGCCAGCCTGCGGTAAGCGGGAGCAGGCTGATCTCCAAGGTAAACTGTGGGTATCTAGGCAGCATCGTCCCTAGTTACCAGCTGTGTACCTTAGATACCAGCCAGAGAGCGGAGGAGGCTGGTAACTAAGGTATACATCGGGTATCTAGGCAGAGTGCACTGCCTAGATACCCACAGTTTACCTTGGATACCAGCTCCCAGCGCTTGTGAGAGGCGCTGGGAGCTGGCTTATCGGTAGTCTGCCAGAGTCACACGCAGCGATGCTGCGTGTCCACCAGGCGACCAGCGATTGTTTTGAGGACAGGACCTCAAATCAAACGATGAACGATCAGCCGACTGATCGTTCATCGTTTGTAGTGTCACACGCAACGATGTAGTTTCGACATCGTTCAAGCGTCACAAAACACGTGACTTTTGAACGATATCGGCAACTATAGCGTTACTTGTGACGGTACCTTAAGAACAGTCTATGTGCAATTAAAATCTGCATGTGTGGGCAGCTAGGTACCTGGCCAGAATAAGAAAGTGGACACACAATGGCTATGGAGTGGGGAAGGGGCAAGGGTGCCCAGTCAGAAAAAAATATACTAACTTTACTATCTACTGTATATTATTACATCCGAGAATTGTATTGCATTATGTGTGGGTGACATGCATTCATGTCAAAGGAAACGTTTTTTTGTGCTTTCTTGAGTGTATGAGACACAGGACATAAGAAACACATAAGCCTGCTGAAAGTGGAAATGGGGTTCTTGGCCTAAAGAGTCAGCAAGTTAGTGGTTCAAAATTTTCAAATACAGTCCTGACAATTTTGGGGTACTCCAGGTTAAAAAAGGTTTTATGGAGTATGGGATGTGTAGAATCAAAGTTACAACACTTTGAGACAATAGTGAGAGAGAAAATTGTTGGAAGCCCTCTGAAGAGCCACAGTGTTCGGAGAGTCTGAGACTTGGAGAATTTAATAAGAACCATTCCCCAGGGCATTGTTAAAGCACCAACAAGTTTGACATCATTCTTAGGACTGGTTGCCCAAAGGTCTAGAAAATGGTAGATGACATTCAAATTGAGAGTGGAGGACAAGAGAAAGCATCCACTGGTAACCACAACCATGAGACATCTGCTATTAGGATATATTGAGGCAGATTGCACAGTTTGCTGTTGCTTCAACTTAATGTGTTGCTACTAAAGAGGTTATAGCCTTGTGTGGATATAAATTGATGTAAATTGTGTCATTAAGAGTGTCTATATATATATCATTATATCTACTTGCCAGTGACTCCAATGAGGCTTATATCAGAAGCTCTGAAAACAAGATTTGGACATTTGCATTGACAGCATCATTGACTTTATTATGCAAATGGAGTCACTATATGTTCTGTTTGACATCACACACTGCAATATTTACCTATTTCAGGCAGGCACCAAAACGCAATTAACCATGCTTTGGTGCCTATCTGAATTAGGCAGACATTGACAAAGATGATGTTCAACAGAGCATACAATAAGTCCGTTTGCATTATTAAAGTCAATGGTCTCATCAGTGCAAACATCCAAATCTCATTTTTAGGGCATCTGACGGAAATCTATATGGATCCACTGATAGGTGGATAAAACATGATTTAAAAATATTCTTAATTATATAATTTATGTCTTTTCCATAACAAGACTACCAATTAAAGAAGAAGCAAGAAGTGGCACTCACAAAAAGCAGAAAGCTAATATTCATTATACAATCCATCAAATGTGCATAAAGAAATAGTGGGAAGTAAAATGTGTAAGATATGAGATACATATATTTTGAACTCTTACTACTCCTGTGTAATAAGGTAGCTATAAGATTCCTTCTATCCATGTCAGTAAATAGGTTTGGTTGGCAAGAAAAGGTCAACCAACTGTGTGGTATGCAGAAGGATGATAGCCTGTAGGTTACAGTGACCCCAAGAGGCACAAGGGCCACTCTATTCAAAAACTAGGTACAACCTTGTAAACAATGCCAAGGTGGGGTATTCTGTAGGAGTATAAAATTAAAATAAGTTCAATTCTCAATGTCACAAATTCTCATGACATTTGGACCATGATCTCCTGACCTCTCTTTATATTCTATACTCAGCAATCTAAGAAAAGCAATAGGAAATAAAGGGAAAACATTATTTTCAAATAACAATAACCCTTTATTTATATCAATCACTGGAGGCTTCATAGCCAACGTACTTGTTACTTCATGTCTAAGATATCAAGTTAGCTGAAATGATAGTCAACATTAGGAGGATTAAAATTTAGAAATACCAAATCAAACGGTGAATGTCAGAAATGTTAACATAGCCTCTGAATGCAAATTATGAAGGTTGTACCTCCTGGAAAATTGATATTTAAAATGTGTTAATGGGATTGTCTGGTCCAAAATGAGCCAAGCATGGCAGTCATGTAACCGCAATAATATGATACGCATACTCTCAACCAGTATCTGACAAGATAGGGTGCGGCCAAACTCAATACACTTTCTTTGAATGAGACAGTGACCATGTAGTTGGAATATTGCCAGGAGTATGCACATTGCATATTTGAGGCCATGTTACTGCTATTCCCGGCTTTGACACTTGGGAATCCCCACAGCACACAGTGTGTACAATGTCTGAAGGCACATAGAGTGACACATAGAGTGACTGTAGACTTTTCAAATTAGACCAGACAACCCCTTCTACAGTCATATGAAAAAGTTTGGGCACCCCCTTAATCTTACTCATTTTTTTTTGTTTAAAATTGGGTTTTTGCAACAGCTATTTCAGTGTGATATATGTAATAACTGATGGACACAGTAATATTTCAGGATTGAAATGAGGTATGGGCACCTTTCTGATTTTCCTGATTTGAATACTCCTAACTACTTTTAACTGACTTACTGGGTAACCTCATGGAGCTTTGTATTTCATAGCCCAGTGTATCCAATCATGAGAAAAGCTATTCCAGGTGTCCACTTGCAAGTTGTTCTCCTATTTGCATCTTCTCTGAGGAGTGACATCATGGGCTCCTCAAAACAGCTCTCAAATGATCTGAAAAAAAAGGATACAAAAAGTTGTCTCAGAGATTTAACCTGTCAGTTTCCACTGTGAGGAACATAGTAAGGAAATTGGAAGACCACAGGGACAGTTCTTGTAAAGGCCAGAAGTGGCAGGCCAACAAAAATATCAGAAAGGCAGAGAAGAAGAATGGTGAGAACAGTCAAGAACAATCCACAGACCACCTCCAAAGACCTGCAGCATCATCTTGTTGCAGATGGTGTCACTGTGCATCGGTCAACAATACAGCGCACACTGCACAAGGAGAAGCTGTATGGGAGAGTGATGCGAAAGAAGCCGTTTCTGCATGCATGCCACAAACACAGTCGCTTGAGGTATGCAAAAGCACATTTGGACAAGCCAGTTTCATTTTGGAAGAAGGTCATGTGGACTGATGAAACAAAGATTGAGTTGTTTGGTCATACAACAAGGCATTATGCATGGCGCCACAAAAACACAGCATTCCAAGAAAAACACTTGCTACCCACTGTCAAATTTGGGGGAGGGTCCATCATGCTTTGGGGCTGTGTGGCCAATGACAGCAGCGGGAATCTTGTTAAAGTTGAGGGTCACATGGATTCCACTCAATATCAGCAGATTCTTGAGAATAATGTTCAAGAATCAGTGTCAAAGTTGATGTTACACCGGGGATGGATCTTTCAGCAAGACACTGATCCAAAACACCGCTCCAAATCTACTCAGGCATTCATGCAGAGGAACAATTACAATGTTCTGGAATAGCCATCCCAGTCCCCAGACCTGAATATCATTGAACATCTGTGGGATGTTTTGAAGTGGGCTGTCCATACTCGGCGAACATCAAACTTAACTGAACTGGAATTGTTTTGTAAACAGGAATAGTCAAAAATACCTTCATCCAGGATCCAGGAACTCATTAACAGCTACAGGAAGTGACTAGAGGCTGTTATTTTTGCAAAAGGTGGATCTACTAAATATTAATGTCACTTTTCTGTTGAGGTGCCCCATACTTTTGCACCTGTCAAATTTTGAAATAATGCATATTTCACATTTTCGGTTAGTACAATAAACCTCATTTCAATCCTGAAATATTACTGTATCCATCAGTTATTACATATATCACACTGAAATAGCTGTTGCAAAAACCCAATTTTAGACCAAAAAAATTGAGTAAGATTAAGAGGGGTGCCTAAACTTTTTCATATGACTGTACCTCCATTGATAGTATATGTCACTGTATTGTTAAAAAGTTCTAATGTTACAAGTTTTACAAACTTGAAGTGTTCAGTTATCAAAAATCTGTGTAAATGCTAATTTGCATATTTATTGGAATAACATGGCTTCATAAATTAATTGACTTATTTCACTTAGATTCCTATCTATTTACATCCTGCCCACAGGCTCCAACACCTACACAAAAACTCAGGATTTATTTGACTGGCTGCATATTTCTTTGTTGTTTCGCATTTTCCCTGTCAGCTCATCAGCTCATATCAATAATGACTAGGCCAAGGCAATTAAGTAATCAGCATTTGTCAATCTCTGATTGTGCTTAATCTTCCTGCATATTTTATTGCTTTACGTTTGTCAGTTCTCACATTACAGTGATGTCTGCACGTATTTGGATTGTATGTATATCTATGAAGGCTTTCTTAATAACCAAATAATATATTAATATGATGTGTTGTAATATACATATTCTATAAAAGTAGCTGCAGACTTTACAGTGAAAAATGATACCTTAACAAAACCCATGGATCTTTCCTAATGGGTAGAGATGAACAGATCAGGAAAAATTTAATTTATGTTTTTATTTTCTGCAAATGTAATATCCCTAACTGTGGTTTGGGGTCTCTTCAGACCAACAGCATAATAATTGTGATATTTAAAAAAATAAATACATATTATGCTCACCTCGCTGCTCACATTTTCAGTCCTTGCTAGGTCTTTAGTTTGCCGCCACTCACGCTCAAATCCTTGGGTTTCTCAGGCTGGTCCTGGACTTCCAGTTTTGATGGGCCTGCAAAGATGTTAACAACCATGACCTTTGGGGCACCTATGCAGAACTTCCTCAGCCCTCATTAAAGCCTGAAGTTCTGGCCCAGCGTGAGAGACCTTGGGATTTCAGCATGAGCACTGGTAATCTGAAGAAGAGGTGAGCATAAGGTTTTTTTTTCTTAATAACATGGTAAGTAACACAAAAATCTATAGGAATCCAGAAAGATCACATGTAAAGGGTGTAACAATATTACTGATTAGCAAAGTCGCAAAGAAACACATAGAAAACCGATTCTGTACAGTAATAAAAGAATCAAGAAAGTCTGTCACCTCACCATAGTTGGTGCACAGCCAGTTTTCTTCATTAGTAATTCATTGTGTATTCACTAACACCAGCACAATGTTCTGGACAAAATGAGGTTTTATTAATTTCTTCACCAGCATCTTAAAAGCAGGCACAATCAATGTGGAGAAATGAAAAACATAACAGGGACTGACGCCTTCTTGACCTTATGATCCTTTTTCATATTCCACATGGCAATACAATGTGTGCGCAGCTTCATTTATACCACAAACTGAATCACAGGTACACTACATTGTTTCCTGCCTCATGCGATGTGGGTACTAAATTTACAAAACCAAAACATAAAAAAATGCAAAAAAGAATAAGATATATACAAACACACAGAAGTTATATTAATAGTCCAGTATCAAGTCTGAATTATGGTTTAAACCTTCAGAGCTGGTTGATTTTAATATCAAAATGCAGAAGGCTTCCATCTTCAAAAGAGTCCTCCACCAAACTCCACGCTGAACAGGTCTATTGAGCCTTACAATAAAACTCATTAGATCTCCTTTGTGAACATTCATTTCCACTGGATTTGTAAAAGCCTTTTTTTAAACACAAATTATGTTTGGTTTTGTGTATTTTAATTGTGTGGTCCACAAGACAAAGTATATGACACTCGTGGCATTTTGTTCATAAATAGGGATGGGCGAACCATTTAGATTTGACCGGGTTCATGACCGTGGTTGCTCTGTTAAAGTAAGGCAATAGTTAATACACCTAATCATTATACTTATGGGGTCCCCATTATTCCTTCAAGATGTACCGCGCTGCTGCGTAATTTCTGGGCCTCTCATCATCTTCTTGGAGTAATCACATGACCGGCTCAAACAGCCAATCACATACAAACAGAATATAAGGGGCAGCCCAGTAGTGGCGCAGCACCGCAGGACACCAGGAAGGGAGAACGCCAACCTGGTAGGTATATTAGGTGTATTAACTGTTGCCTTACTTTAACAGAGCAACCATGGTCACAAACCCGGTCAAATCTAAATGGATCACCCATCACTATTCATAAATTGTGTTTGGAATACTGATATGGGCTGAAACACAAAGCAACCAAATTCCCTTGCAGAGTAATATTCATCCATTACACATGATTGTATTTTTATTAATATGCTAGATTTTAGCAGTATCTCACACACCAAATATAATAAAAAAAAGAGTGTTCCATCTGCAATTTAACAAATATCGCAAGGATCCATGAACATATCTGGGATTATAATAACTCATTAAATCTACTAATCTGTTTGATCCAGCGGAAAACTGTAGGCCTTGAGAGCCACACATGCAGGTTTTCAGGATCTGCTTAGTATTGCACAGGTAATAATATAATCACCTGCACTGGTGATGATTCCAACCCCTGTGCAATGCTGAGGAAATCCTGAAAATATGCACTGTGTGTGGTTCTTGAGGCCTTGAGTTCCCTACCCCTGGTTTGATCTGATGATAGTAGAGTATGTACAATAAACATGTTAAAATAAATTATAGTTTAAAACAAAAAGAAAAAAATCTAAGTAGATCAATTTTCTTTGACTTGTCCTATTTATCCCACAAGTTCTCTGATTTTGCATAGTTTGGAAGATAGGTGTCACGGGTGGCACGGATGACAGGGTGGAGGCCACGCGCAGACGATCCCAGCGTTTGGCCCACCAGCCATAATGGTGGAGGATGGTCCGTCTCTTTCAGGAGCATTTACCTTCTGTGTTGATGGAAAGAAGGTGTAATGAGATCTCTCTATTATGGGGAGACGGCTGTGGAGGTCTTGCGCTCGGTCTGGTTTTATTCACCAATGTTGTAGGTCACTAGGACCCAGCAGACTCCTTCCACCTTTATAAGGAGGTTCATTGCCCTTCCTCGGTGCAGGTGATAGTTCCTTGTGCACACTTTATCCTTGCTCCAGCAGAAGCTGAGATTGTGGAGGTTGCTGTGTTCTGCTGTCAGATAAGTGTTTCCTTTTCCCAAATGTCTGTCTTCCCTGGTGTTTGTCTTTAGTTGATAGTGGAGGGGTCTAGTGAGCCTCTCCATCTGATCCTTAGATAAGATAGATCTAGGATCAGAGAGGGACGAGGTTCGTGGTCGGCGACAGTTGAGGAGACTGTATAGGGACGTTAGGGCAGACAGGGTCAGCTCTAGGAAGTCTAGGGGTCACCGTCT
Organism: Allobates femoralis; assembly: GCA_033576535.1. NCBI lineage: Eukaryota > Metazoa > Chordata > Amphibia > Anura > Aromobatidae > Allobates > Allobates femoralis. Next base: position 142,480,310 of record JARQOC010000002.1, read on the forward strand.
CCTTCTTGTGCCCTTAGCATTAGGGACTCCTGATCCCCCCCCCGTCGTTATCCTACGCTGGGTGTCTTCCCCACTCCCAGCGTGACAATAGGCCTTGTACTTGTTTCAGATATGCTGCCCACTCTGTCCTTTGCTCAATCCATCCAAAAGCATATGTAAACTCTCACTCTTGCGTCGGACCAGCTTGTCTCATGGAAGTTGCAAACAGGTCACCTACTCTGCATTACACCAGGAGGTCTTTTTAGCACTATGCACTGCTCTTGACTTTCTTCAGTTAAGATGACCTTTTATTTTTCCCTTTGAAAGCATCAACACCCCTGCATAGTATTTGTCACTACATAAATACAAAGTTCTTCATGGTACTCCCGCATACTGACTGCCTAAAAAATCAACATGGTAACTATTATTAAGGAGAGGGTAAAGCACTACCACCTTGCACAATTGCCCACTGAACATCACACAGAGCAAGACAGGTGAGGACTAGCTATTGGGGACCAAAACAAATATAAAGGAGCGAACACTAAATTTAGAGCTGTGGTCATTTATGGCCATTGATATAAACATGTCAGTTTTGTTCCTAAACTGTTCTTTTAGACCAAAGTACCCATTTCAAGTCATTTCATTTTACCATAAAACATTATTCACAAAGCAATGCCCAAAGGATAAGGCCATGGGCATAAGGGGCATAACTACAATGGATGCAAGGGTAGCCTGGGGGTCCCAAAAGTTCCTTTGTCCTATAAAAAAGACTAAGGGCCCTTTCACATCAGCGTTTTTTTCAAATCGCGGCAGATGCGGCGAAAAAAAACGCATCTGCCGCGATTACCGCATACCGGCTGCACTTGCGGCACGGTTGTGGCGCGGTTGCGGTAAACGCCATGCAAAGTATAGGCGTACTTGCGGCAGGTGCGGCAAGTGCGGTTTTGCACTTGCGGCAGGTGCGGCCGTGAAAAAAAACGCGGTCAGCCGCGGTTTTTTTCGCAGCCGCACCTGCCGCAAGTGCAAAACCACACTTGTCGCACCAGCCGCAAGTACGCCTATACTTTGCATGGCGTTTACCGCAACCGCGCCGCAAGTGCAGCCGGTATGCGGTAATCGCGGCAGATGCGGTTTTTTCACCGCATCTGCCGCGAATTTCAAAAAACGCTGATGTGAAAGGGCCCTAATACTAGTAAATATTTGCAATAATTGGGAGTCCCATTGAAGCTTTTAGCTCGGGGCTTATGAGCTTTAAGTTTCGCCATTGGGCAAGGTTGTATAACAACAAGTGAGGCATAATATGTTATACATGGAGTTATTCCATCTAATGGGAATGTAATAAAGCATGTCACAAGTTTTTAAACAAATGTATATGAAATAAAATATTATAAAACCTCGATATGAGTTGGAGACCTACAAAACTGCAGTAGAATTCCTACTATGTGTCACTCTATCATAGTTGAGCAAACAGATTGTCAGAACCTTGGTCCTACAGCCACTTCAATAGTCTATTTCCAACCAAAAAGAGTCCTACAAACCTCAGAGTGCTCCAATCCCCGATGCCTTTTCTCCTTGATACCTACATGACGTCACACAAGGCCAACTAATCGAAAGAGGCCTAGGTGATGTCTCCAGGTGAGGAAAGGTTCTCGGGGCTCTGCTTCAATGCCTACGAACTACTGACATGACCACTCTACCAGAGTCATGCAGATCTTTTACTGAACTCAAATCTTTATTATTTTCTTGATATCGGACAACAATGTCAATGTCCTGACCTCTCAATGTTCTACAAAACCAGTCAACAGAATCCTAAGCTAGACATTAGTATGCGGCTTTATAGAAGCTCTGTGAAACCGGTCTAAGATCTCATTTAAAAAAACAAACCATTGAGTGTTATGTTTGTAAACATTTACAGGATTACTTTTTGACTCATTTATATGAAAAAATGAAGAGGTAATTGAAAATAGCATTAAATGGTGATGTTCCCTTTGCACAGACAATCCAACAATTCATGCATGCAAATTAATCTGAGCATTGAACCTTTTAATTACGAAGTCATTTTTAGTTCGCCTAACCATGAAAGCAAAATTTTGATGTCTGCTCGGAATATGTAAATATAAAGTAACACTTTCTTCTACTTTTTCCTAATTATGTAATCATAATTAGTTGCTGAGCGAGTGCGCCCTTCTGTCTCCAGCAGATATAAGTAATGTGTCTTATAAAGATATTACAGGTGGAACTTGTTCATTTATTAGTGAGTTCTGCATTTCCAAAGTGCTTTTTTTTCCCATTCAGAAGAGATTTCTGCTGAAGTCCTGAATCATATCCAGCATCAATCACTTTGATTAGGGTCTCACACCACAAATCCGGCAGCTTTTCTTCCATGGCAGCTCCATATGTTGACTACAGCTGTTCCACTTTCTAAAGCAGAATGTGACTATCATGCAAGAGTCTGCGTCTTTGTCTAATGGCAGTGGATTCTTTAAGCTATAGGATGTTTAAATGTATATTAAGGTTGTCATGCCGGTTGTCATGGCTACTAAAAAAATATACTTGCCAGCTGAAGCTCTCGCATAGGAGATTCATTAATATTTTTCCAAATCCATTCACTAAATCTGATAATATGATAGGTAACTAGTGTGGTCGCACATTCTGTAACTTCTACAAATTATTACAAGAATGTCAACAGTAATATTGCTCCAAACATTGCGAAACCCTATTAGTAATCATAGACGTCAATTAGTTATCATCTCATACTTGGAAAAAAAAAACTATTAAAACTCACAACACATCATGTTCTGCACCTAAGCACATTTTTTTCTTTGTGAGTAGGTGGATGGCAATTACAAATCTAGAAATTCTCCTGAATGCATACAAATCTACTTTGGTTGCCATATGGCAAGCAGTTTTACTGAAAAATAAAACCCACAAGTGTTAGAAAAGTGAAGGATGTGTTTGGATTACTGATATAGGCTGAAACGCAAAGCAACCAATTTCCCTCGCAGAGTAATATTCATCCATTACACATTATTGTGTTTTTATTAATATGTTAGATTTTAGCAGTATTTCACATTTCTAATTATATGCAGTACATCATTGATAAGACATATTAAATGTATCCAGTTTATAGAACTAAAGTATGTGCTTATTCTGAGCTTCCATCAAGTGTATGATGTATCATTTTTCAAAGGTCTCATTCAGCTTCTGCCACAAGTGCATAGATATTTGCTTTTCTCTGGGCACAGCGACAGTGTGTGCATTATTGTCGGGGAAGGCGGGTGGGGGGGTGCTGGCCACCGTCGTTGAGGAGCGGGGGGGTGCTGGCGGTCGTTAGCGAGGTGCGGAGAGGGCGGTTATTCATGATGCGGCTCTCCTACCTGCTGAGCCATGCCGCCGAGAGCATGCAGAGTGCGGCAGAGGGGCAGAGAAGAGGAGAGGTGGGATCAGCCAAGGGAAGCAGGAAGCTTCCTGCTTCCCTTGCCTGACCCTCCTCTCCTCTGACATCGGGTTACGGGGTCGGCTGGGGGCCCCACTGCAGGCTTGAGGGGCCCCCTAGCCGGTCGGGGCCCTGGTGCAGCTGAACCAGCTGCACCACGGTAGGTCCACCCCTGGACTTCACTGACTATATAGTTAAAGGGGATATCTAGGGCTGTTTTATTTTTTTTACTATGGGCCCAAGAACCAACCATTCTGCACAGTGGTGATCTCTATTAACAAAGAATGGTCACTGTCTACTCTTGCTGGTGATTCTGAGGCTTCCGGTGATGTCACATAAACAGAGCAGCTGCCTCTCTACCGCTCTATTCTACTCGATGGTTGCATTTTTTCCTGATCAGGTTGTGCTCTAAAAGCCTGATCAGAAAAAGAAATACTATGTCAATTAATTGATCTAGATTAGCTGCAAAAATGCAGCAATATTCACCATCCCCGGCAATCCCACACCAAGCTCCCGTGATTTCTTCCTGCCAGGCACAGGAGCAGTAGGTCTCGTGGGTATCGTCTGATCAGACCCAGATCATATGACCCATGTGATTCAGGCTGTCACATGGTGTGCAGGATCTTGCAGTACCAAACCCTGAGGAAATCACCAGTCACCAGGGGATTGCTGGAGGCTGAGAAAGTGTCTGTGTCTGTCTGTGTGTCTGTGCATCTGTATGTCTGTCTATGTGTCCCCTTATTTGTGCAACATGAGTATGTTCACAAATGCAGCACAAGCTCAGCTGCAAAAGTGATCCATTTGTGCTGCTTTTTTTTTAAACCAGACAAGGTTTTCATTCAGAATTTTCCTGAGCTCAAACGGATCACTTTTTTCGTGTGTGCACATAGCCTGACTGTTGATATTATGCTGATTAACAGCCAGCTGCCATTGCTCATCTGTGAGTAGTGAAATGACATTCTGCATCACATAGGCAGTTATTCCCCATCAACGGGGCATCCCAGAAGAAGAAGAGCTGCTCCATTGATGTGAAGTAGCAGAATCACCATCAGTGACCTCTCTTAGCTGGCACCAGGTAGAACAAGCTAGTGGTAAACAACTACCTGCCTGTTAGTTCTTTGGCCCATGGTAAAAAAAAAAAAGAATACTTACGCCAGTGAGATATTAGCCAATTGGAATAGAGATAGGGAGGCAGAAGTTTGTACTTTAACTTCCTCAAATCATTTTGTACACTTTATTTGTGTATATAAACAGCAATTGTTCAGTCAGTGAGAATAATTAAAGGTGTAGATGACATGTTTCAAACAGCAACATGACCATTTAAACAGTCAGAGGCTTGACCGTTCACTTTAAATATTTTTTTATTGCAAAAATGCCCATTATAAAGTCGCTCTTTACAAATAAAAAGTACTTTTTTAGGTACTTACATTAAGAATATTGCATCTTGGGTAAGATACAAATAAGAACTCTTTGCCTTGGATGAATTGATATGGCTCAATCTACATTGCAGTCTGTGCTGCATTTTGCCTTTTTGATCAGCTGTAGATTTGTGCATGTGCTACTCCTAAGGCATCTTGCACATGAGCATATAAGTTAGAAGAGTGAAATGCAAGAAAAAAATAACATTGCACCCAGACCAATGTTATTCTATGGGACAATTAATTCCAATCTGCAATTATTTTTTTCTCAGCCCTTAATGGACTAAAAGAAAACTATTCAACACATAAAAATATATGGTCAGGGTCACATATGGCATCCGTTTTGCCCTGGATCCATTTTTGGGATCAGTTTTTGGGCTTCTTTCTTCTAAGTCCAAAAACGCATATCCGTTAATGGATGGTGCACTTAAGAGTCACTGCGTTTTTCAAAAATGCATGCGTTTTTTTTCAGCATCCAAAAAATGCTACTAGCAATGTTTTTGGGTGCAGTAAAAAAAATGCATGCTTTTTTTAACATGGGTCCCTATGGGAAATGCATGCGTTAATGCATGATGCATATAGGTACCATGCGTTAACGCATGCGTTAACACATATGCATTTTTAAGAAAAAATTTCTAAGTCCAAAAAACGGCCAGGGACACAAGAGGCACAAAGTGCAGCCAAGGAAAAATGGATTGGTCATGAAAAACACTTACAAAAATGGATTGGCATGTGTGACCCTGGCCTATGGGTGCATGTGAAATATCAGACTTTACTCAGATGTTATCTGATCGCTGTCTGATAAACTATGAAACTGGTAATGAAGATGGAGTACAGTGACTGGTACTCGGGTCACGCTCGTAGTAGAGTTTCTGCCAAGTGTGATTAGCATATCGTATCAGATGCCATATCCTCATGTAACCTCAGCCTGATACAGAGCATGTGCAGTGCCTGCCTGCATCCTTGGCTTTCTTTGGAGCACTTCTGTTTGGTCCCTACCACTGAATCTCGAGAACACATGTCAATCTAGAGATACTCTGATTCCACTAGTCAATTGGCCCTTGTCTAAACTGCACAGATCCTTATACTTGCTCATTTATCCTTTTTCCAAGACATCAACTGATTGTTCACTTGTAGCCAAATATATTCCATCCCTTGACACATGCCATTGTAACGAGACGATCATTACTATTTACCTCAACTGTCAATGGTTTAAAAGTTACAGCTGATTGGTATACAATTGGAATTTGCTGCTTGAAATTAATACCAGTCACTTAGCTACGAATATTTTGAGCAGTTTCCCATATTTACTACATTTTTATTATGCAGGAAGCTATTCAGTACGCAAAAATGTGTCTACCTACATAGTTTATAAGATACAATTCCTGAGTGACCCGGACTGTGCTGTGTCAGTACTCCGGAGTGCCCAGCTAGTCAATAGTTGACTCACCTCTATTCTGCTGATTGGCTGATCAATGCAAGCCTGCCGTCACGCAGTCAGAATGCCAATTAGCTTACTTGTTACAGTGTATATATCAAAATGCTCTTTGCTACATTTTATAGAGCTACCATGTTTTGCAGTTAATGTAAAAAATATAAGGATTATTCACAAAATCTGGATTTACAAAAATAATTCTTTTCTAAGCAGCAGATATATTTTATAGCCCCCAGGAGCATATTATGATCCATTATAATCTATCTATTGAATATACTGTATATGAATATTGAACTCTTTTTATGATAGTTCTCATTTTCACTGTTTTCTTATAATCAAGATATAATGATATGCAAATGATTGAGAGGTCATAGCCTCAAATAACTAAAAACAGAAATATAGTACATTTATTTACTCATAATTTCAAAATCTAGTCCAATTGATTTATTATCTTGTCTTGTATGATTTTTTTGTAATTTTCATATATTCTTCTGGTACAATTTCCATTATTTTTGGTGACTGGTTAGTGAATTGAAGAATACATTGACAACCTGGTGAACTCCACAGCCCAAGGGGACATGAATTTAAACAATCTTTCACTTTTAAAACAAATCTTTCACCAGATTTCAAAATACAATATTAAATACCGTATATACTCGCGTATAAGCCGAGTTTTTCAGCCCATAAGTATAGCTTGCTTTACAGGTGACCGGAGAGACGCTGGGGGGGGGGCCTGCATTACTGGGGCTGCCTGTATACTACCGCTGGGGCTGCTATATACCTCTGGGGCCCTGTATACTAACACTGGGGCTGTATATACTACCACTGGGGCTGTATATACCTCTGGGTCCCTGTATACTACCACTGTGGCTGCTATATACCTCTGGGGCCCTGTATACTAACACTGGGGCTGTATATACTACCACTGGGGCTGTATATACCTCTGGGGCCCTGTATACTACCACTGGGGCTGCTATATACCTCTGGGGCCCTGTATACTACCACTGGGGCTGCTATATACCTCTGGGGCCCTGTATACTACCACTGGGGCTGCTATATACCTCTGGGGCCCTGTATACTACCACTGGGGCTGCTATATACCTCTGGGGCCCTGTATACTACCACTGGGGCTGCTATATACCTCTGGGGCCCTGTATACTAACACTGGGGCTGTATATACTACCACTGGGGCTGTATATACCTCTGGGGCCCTGTATACTACCACTGGGGCTGCTATATACCTCTGGGGCCCTGTATACTAACACTGGGGCTGTATATACTACCACTGGGGCTGTATATACCTCTGGGGCCCTGTATACTACCACTGGGGCTGCTATATACCTCTGGGGCCCTGTATACTACCACTGGGGCTGTATATACTACCACTGGGGCTGTATATACTACTGGGGCTGCGTGTATACTACCACTGGGGCTGCTGTATCTACCTCTGGGACTGGTGTATACCACACTGCTGGGGGCTGTATACTTGTGCTAGGGTCCACCCTCGGCTTATACACGAGTCAATAGATTAGTATTTGGTCACTATTTTGCATCAGTGTTTGTGAGCTAAAACCAGAGGGGATCTTACAGACAAAAACTATAATTGAAAGACTGATACTTGTTCTGTGTTTTGGAGAGTATCCTGGTTTTGGAGTACAAATGCTGATAAAATATTGGTCAAAAATACTGATGTGTGAATTAATCCTTAAAGTTCTTAGGCTGCTTTCACATTACGATTTTCTATCATCCGTTTTGAAACGTATACAATCGGATCCAAAATCAGATCCCATGTTCCCCTATGGGAATCGGATCAGATCGGATGTGCCACTATTGGCATCCGATTTTAGCACCATCTGATCCGATTTAATCATGGGCACAAAATCACAGCCTGCTACAATTTTGTGTCCGTGACTCAAATCGGACAGCATCGGATCAGTGCTGATCCAAGTGTCCACAAAATGTGAGCCTGTGGACATCAGATCCGAGTTCACCTAGGATCCGATGTCGGCTCCATATTCCCTGCCTCTCCCTGTCTCTCCCTGCTGCTGCCTCCTCCATCTTCTTCCCCCCACTATTCTATTCTGTCCCTCCCGCTATTCTATTCTGTCTCCCCGCTCCTCTCTCCTGATCTAATCCCTATCCTGTCCTCTGTTCTCTTCCCTGTGTGTTATAAAAAAAACTCCTCCCGGAGGATACACCACCTGTCACCGGCTCCCAGTATGCGACACCATCGGGGCTGAAGGACCTGTGATGATGTCACAGAGCCAGTCACATGACACGTCAGCTGACCGGCTCTCTGACATCACCACAGGCCCTTCAGCCCCGATGGTGTCGCATCCTGGAGGCCAGTGACAGGTGATGTATCCTCCAGGAGGAGTTTTTTTTTTTAACACACAGGGAAGAGAAAAGGGGACAGGATAGGGATTAATCAGGATAGCAGAGCGGGGAGACAGAATAGAATAGTGGGAGGGACAGAATAGAATAGCGGGGGAAGAAGATGGAGGAAGCAGGAGCAGGGAGAGACAGGGGACCGCAGGATCCACACAGATCCTGCATAGAATCGGATTGGATGGCTATTTGCCATCCTATTGCAGGGATCCGTGTGGATCCGTGCCTGTCCGTGGGATCCTCCTTCAAACTCAGATCCCACGGACAGGCAGTAAATCATAATGTGAAAGCACCCTTAGATGTAACATGTAGCACAGCACAGAAAGCTAACCATAGCCACATAACAGCCTTGTGTGTACAGTGTTTATTGACAGTGGACTACTTACGAGATGAGGGACGTGATCTGGTAAGGTTCATGGTAGCATTAGTCCAGGCAGTGATTATCTCCAGTTGATAAAACGTTCTTTATAAACAAAAGCAGTCAACCTAATAATTGACACATTGCTGAATTCATAGTTTTAACCCATGCCTCATTCTGTCCTCAGATTATATAGCAAAATAATGATAATAATATTAATAATCTTTATTTATATAGTGCCAACATATTCCGCAGCGCTTCACAATTCAGTGGTTTATATTCAAACAATCATAAGAGACAGTTATCAGAAAATACGATATTTAAAGCAAAATAATGACAGCCCTTCTCAAAATAGCTTACAATCTAACAAAGAGGTGGGGGTGACACAAAGTACAGGTGCTTATTTACAATGATGGTATAGTCAACTTGAGGAAATGGGGAACAGGAGCAGCATAAGTGGCCACTAGTGATGGGCGAATCCTAAATTACTCGGAATCGCTTGACTCTAGCGAGTCCGAGCCCGGGACTCGCTACTCGTTGCGAGTCTAGCGAGTCCAATGTTAATGAATGGGGAAGCGAGTAATAGTGAGTAGTGTGCGATTTACAAATCGCAGATGTGTATCGGAAGCTTCAGCCTGAAGCAATCCTAGTTTTGTCAGAGTCTCTGCCATTGATTTGCATTGGACTCGTTTACTTTGCAAGTAATCGCTGGGAAACTTGCACAGATAAGAGTCCTGTCTGCTCTGTGTGCTGGCTGCCACAGCTCCAGGGTCCTAGAGCCCGCCTGCTGCCTGATGTAGCAGAGCTGAGATTGTTCTCAGTCTGCTCATTCCCTGTGCATAAACATCTATATCTATGCACAGGGATGAGCAGAGAGGACATCGCGTTTTGGACTGCGTCGGACGTAAGAGGATTTTTTTAATTAAATATGGAGTCCCTAATGGCTTTTTTTTTTATTTCTAATAAAAAATTTTCTCTGTGTTGTGTTTTTTTTAAAACAATTTAATAGAAATTCATGGCGGTCATGTCTAATATTGGCGTGACCGCCAAAAATTTCGGGCTTAGGGCCAGCTGATAATACAAAGCTGGCCCTAACCTCTTTATTACCCAGCGTGCCACCGCCACCAGGGCCACTGGAAGAGCGGGGTTCAGCGCCAGAGGATGGCGCTTCAATGAACGCGCCATCTTCTGGGGCGGCTGCGGGCTGCAATTTGCAGCGGGGTGTGCCCAGAAAGCTTGGGCATCCCTGCGCTGCGGATTCCAGCCCCCAGCTGCTTAGCTGTACCTGGCTAGACATAGAAATTGCGCGGAGCCCCACGCATTTTTTTTTAATTATTTCATGAAATTCATGAAATAATAAAAAAAAAGGGCTCCCCTATATTCTTGTGTCCGGCCATGTACAAATAGGCACCTGGGGGTTGGGAGCAGCCCGTCGCTGCCTGCTGGATCCGGCTGGTTCCAGAAATACGGCAAAGCCCATGTAATTTTTTTTCTGAAAAATCAATAAAACAATCCTAAAAAAGGGACTGCATCTTTATTAACCCCTCGCCCATGGTCCAAGAGTTAATAAAGATGCAGTCCCTTTAATTTACATTGTTTTATGGATTTGTCAGAAAAAAATTTCACGTGGGCTTCGCCGTATTTCTGGAACCAGCCGGATCCAGCAGGCAGCGACGGGCTGCCCCCAACCCCCAGGTGCCTATTTGTACCTTGCCGGACACAAGAATATAGGGGAGCCCTTTTTTTTAATTATTTCATGAATTTCATGAAATAATTAAAAAAAAATGAGTGGGGCTCCGCGCAATTTCTATGTCTAGCCAGGTACAGCTAAGCAGCTGGGGGCTGGAATCCGCAGCGCAGGGATGCCCAAGCTTTCTGGGCACCCCCCGCTGCAAATTGCAGCCCGCAGCCGCCCCAGAAGATGGCGCGTTCATTGAAGCGCCATCCTCTGGCGCTGAACCCCGCTCTTCCAGCGGCCCTGGTGGCGGTGGCACGCTGGGTAATAAAGGGGTTAATACCAGCTTTTTTATACAAGCTGGTATTAAGCCCGAGATTCTTAATGTCAGGGCACGTTTGACCCAGCCACTAAGAATCTCCAATAAAGGGTTAAAAAAACACAACACAGAGAAAATTTTTTATTTGAAATAAAAAAAAAAGCCATTAGGGACTCCATCTTCAATTTAAAAAATCCTCTTCTGTCCGACGTAGTCCAAAACGCGATGTCCTCTCTGCTACATCCCCTGTGCATAGATATAGATGTCTATGCACAGGGATGAGCAGACTGAGAACAATCTCAGCACTGCTACATCATCTCTGTGAGCAGGCGGGCTCTAGGACCCTGGAGCTGCGGCAGCCTGTACAGAGAAGACAGCTGGACTCGGCTCGCAAAGTAACAGCAGTTACTTTGCGAGTTTCCCTGCTATCACTGGCACAGTAGCCGAGTCTAATGCAAATCAAAGGCAATCCTAGTTTTGTCAGCGTTTGCCATTGATTTGCATTGGACTCATGCAAGTAAGCGCTTGGAAACTCGCAGAGTACAGAGTCCTGCGAGTCCCTTACTACTCGCCGAGTAATGAGTCCTAGCGAGTAGATTCGCCCATCCCTAGTGGCCACCAACCATTATTTGTGATGCATTTGAGATTTGTGGAGGGAATAGGCTATGTCTAAATGACTTTCACTAGGGATTATGATAGGACGCCCTAAAAAGATGTGTTTTCTAGATATCGCTTGAAACTATTAAGTTGTGGATAGATCTAATTTCTTGGGGTAGAGCATTTCAGAGAATTGGTGCAGCTTGTGAGAAGTCTTGGAGTCGGGAGTGGGAGGTTCAGATTAATGCAGAGGTTAGTCTAGAGTCACTTCCAGAGTGAAGAGAACAGGTGGGGTGATAGAGAGATGAGAGCGGAGAGGTAGGGAGGTGATGCACTGTGAAGAGCTTTGTGGGTGAGAACAAGCAGTTTGAATGAGATCCTATAGTGTGTAGGGAGCCAGTGCAATTACTGGTATAGAGCAGAAGCGTCCGAGTAACGGTTAGCTAGATAGGTGATCCTGGCTGCTGCATTAAGGATCGATTTGAGAAGTGAGAGTCTAGTGCGGGGGAGACCAATTAAAAGAGAATTACAATAGTCAAGGCGGGAGTGAATCAGGGCCACAGTGAGGGTTTTTGTGGTTTCCAAGGTGAGAAAGGGGCGAATTCTGGAGATGTTCGTTAGGTGCAAGTGGTAAGAGTGGGCGAGAGATTGTATATATGGGGTGAAGGAAATATCAGAGTCGAACATAACACCCAGACTGCGAGCCTGCTGCTTAGGCGTTACCGTAGTGCCACACACTGAGAGAGATGTCAGATTTAGGGAGGTCAGTGAAGGGTGGGAGCAGAAGAAGATCAGTTTTGGAAAGGTTGAGTGTCAGATAGAGAGTGGTCATGATATTGGAAACTGCAGTTAGACAGTCATTGGTGTTCTTTATTACACTGGGTGTAAGGTCAGGGGAAGAAGTGTATAGTTGTGTGTCATCAGCATAAAGATGGTACTGAAAGCCAAATCTGCTGATGGTCTTTACAATTGGGGCCGTGTGGAGAGAGAAGAGTAGAGTTCCAAGGACTGAACCCTGAGGGACCCAGTGGTGAGAGGAAGAGGGAAGAAGTAAAGCCAGCAAATGATACACTGAAAGAGTGGTCAGAAAGATAGGACGAGACCGAAGAGATAGCCATGTCCTTTATGCCAATGGAGTGCAGCATGGCGAGTAGAAGATGGTGGTCAACAGTGTTAAAGGCTGCAGAGAGATCAAGAAGAATAAGCAAGAGAGAGCGTTCACTATTCCATTTTGCCATCAGAAGGTCATTGGTCACTTAGATGAGGGCAGTTTCTGTAGAGTACAGGGGAAGGAAACCAGACTGGAGCAGATCTAGAAGAGAGTGAGTGGAGAGGTAACGGGTGAGGTGGGAATAGACCAGGCGCTTCAGGAGTTTGGAGATAAAGGGTATATTGGAGACTGGTCTGTAGTTGTTTGTTCAGGATGGGTCAAGGGAATTTTGTTTAATAATGGAGTAATGATAGAGTGTTTGAAGGAGGAGGGGAAGATGCCAGAAGAAAGGGAGAGATTATAGATTTTGACTAGTTGAGTGCTGACCATGGAAGAGAGAGACTGGAGTAGGTGTGAGGGGATCGGGACAGCGGTGCATGTGGTGGGAAGAGAGGAGCCTGGAGATTTCTTCTTCTGTGACTGGGTTAAATGTGGAGAGTGAGCCAGAGGAAATATAGGGGTAACAGCGATTTGAGGTTGAGAGTTGATTTCCTGATGGGTTTTATATTTTCTTAGGCTGTTTTCACACTGCAGGATTTTATCTGATCAGTGTCCATCCAGTTTCTGTGCCAAAACCAGGTGAGGAACTTGCAGAGACAAACTATAATTGAAAGATTAATACCTGTTCCGAGTTTTGAAGACACTTCTGGTTTTGGCACACAAACTGGATGGCCACTGATCAATTTGGCCTGCGTAGGATTCACTAAATTATCTCAGGCAGATGTCTGTCCAACCTCTATTTGAAGACTTTCATTGAAGGAAAACTCACCACCTCTCATGGCAACCTGTTCGACTTGTACATCACCCTCACTGTCAAAAAGCTTTTTCTAATGTCTAGTCTGTGTCTCCTCCCTTTCAGTTCCATCCCATTGCTTCTAGTGTTTCCTCGTAAAACTGAGAATAAAGATAATTCTTCAACAGTGTGACAGACCTTGAGATATTTGTAGACAGTTATTAAGTCTCCTCTCAGTCTTCTTTTTGCAAGCTAAACAATATCTGAATGCATAGACTTTTTTTCTTTTAGCTGAAACTAAACAAACATTTTTAAAACTCATATATAGCTGGCATATAATATTAAATATTGGCTGATTATGGATTATAATAGCTGTATTGATTACTTTCTTTATTAACATCAAGGAGCCTGGAATATTTTTGCTCATCTCTAGCTGATGACCACTTTAATCTTTATAGATCATAGAATTCTGAAAATATTTACACTATACTTATGATTTAATAACTATTTTAGCTCTAATTTGTATTTTTCCAGTAGGATCATTAAAGTTGATAAAAGCAGCCAACAAATCTCTCGCTATGCTCTAGGCTATCAAGATCCGTATATCTACTGATTTCTCCAAGCATAGGGGAAGAATTAGTGTAAGCCGGTATTGATACCTCTAATTAGACATCATTAAAGTCTAAATGACCAGCGTGGGTGGAAAAGGGGAAAGCTAGTGTCACTCAGCATCATCTCTCACCCCACCCACACTCCATGTAGGAAGAGGAGCATAGGAGAGCATATTTTATTTAGAGAGCCACAGTTTATTTTTTTCTTTTAAACTGATAAAGTGAATTGACTGTCAATGGACTGGACGGTCGCTTTCAATACATTACATTTTGTAAGTGAAAGCAAAACTCCAATGTTGTTTTGATGGAGAAATAGTAGATACTATTATGTATTTTCATGAATAGTTATAACTAAACCAATAGCTTTAAAAGCAGCTTGTATCTAAAACTCATGGCTATGCAAAAAATTGTGTTCTAGTTTCATGTCTCAACAAACCTTCTTTTGATTGAGCATATTCATCTCGCTTCTCTCCCTTTGGTAGAATCCTTTTTATGCATTACGCACTGTACTGTATACTAAAAGGCTGTAGAAAATGTTAATGGCAATAGTTTGGTACATATTTATATTTACTTGCTTGTTTGCTAATGTTTAATTCATGGGCACAGCGGTTGGCCTATAAAACCTCCAGAAAAGTATTGCCAGCTTTTTGTGTATGTAGTTTGTGATGCATGTATTTTTAATTTAGCCACTATACAGATGCAAGCTTAATTATCTGCTTTGTGATACCAGCGTTACTCGTTGTGCTGAGATATTGCTGACGTCAACTTGTTTTTAGTGATAGATATGGGAAATAGAACATCAGTTCCTATAAAATGTACATTTTAGGACCTAGTGTTGGACTCTAAGATGACTTCTATACTTCTAAGACACGTAAGTAATAGAATACTTAACAGGAATAAAAGGAAATTTGTAGGAAAAATTACAAAAAAATCATAATGAAAAATATTACTATAAAATATTTTTAAAAAAAATATATCTCTACAGTTAGAAGAATATTAAAATCTTAGAGTCCTTAATGGTTGATACCTTTTAATGGCTAACTGAAAAAATGGTAACAAATAGCAAGCTTTCGAGACTCTAGCTAACTGGTTAACATGGTACAAACATATTTTACCTTACCTCTCCTGTTACAAATAATAATAATAATAATCTTTATTTATATAGCACCAACATATTTTGCAGCACTTTACAATTCAGGAGCTTCCTACACAAATTGTCATAAGTAATTATTATAAAAAATACAATACAATAATTAAAGCAGAGACACAATGTAAAAAATGCAATACAATAATTACAGCAGAGAAACAATGTAAAAAATGCAATACAATAATTACAGCAGAGAAACAATGTAAAACATGCAATACAATAATTACAGCAGAGAAACAATGTAAAAAATGCAATATAATAATTAAAGCAGAGACACAATGTGAAAAATACAATACAATAATTACAGCAGAGAAACAATGTAAAAAATACAACACAATAATTAAAGCAAAAAATAAAAATGACCCTGCTCAAAAGAACTTACAATCTACAATGAGATGAGGGTTACACAAAGTACAGGAGCTTATTTACAATGATGGTCAAATTTGTTTGAGATGTCAAAATGTTCCCGTAGTATAGTTTTCACCAATTCTTTTTTTAAAGCACCACTAAAGTGTTTTTTTTATGGCACCGCTTTAGTGGTGCTCTTAATATATACCATCTGCGCCTACGGTTATACTCAACTTCCAACTGTGGTCCAGTTGATCAGCAGGGAACAGTGACCTGCCAGCAGCTCGAGTGTTTCATGGAGCACACAGAAAACCACTTTTAAATATATCTCTATGGGAGCCTCGTCCTGTCTCTCAGAGATTCGTTGAGCTCTTGTGACGTACTTCTGACTTTCATACAGTCAGACGTTATGGGAACAAGATGGCGCTGTGGGACTAAAGAAGCATTGAAAAAGAATACAACCAGAGGGTGAGTATAAAACTATGAAAAGGGGGCTTACATTAAAAGCACCACTCCAGCTCTGAAATAAAACATTGCAGTAGTGCTTTAAAGGGATCCTGTCACCCCCAAAACACCTCTAAACCTATTAAAACCTGTCCCTAGAGCATATTAACACTTTCCCTACACTCCTTTTACCTCCTAAATGCAGCAAGTGACATTGAAGAAAAACGTTTTTATAGTACCTCATTAGTGATGATAATGAGTGACTATGCTATTCATAGTCACTCATCCAGGCTGCCCCTCTTCTTCATATCACGCCTGAATAGGCGTGATCTACATGCCAGATTCAAATTCGCGCCTCCCCGCTGTGCCCTGTGTCGTCCGAGGCTGCAGTGTGGCTGGGTGACGCGATCCGCGTCATTCCGGAGCCGGGTGACGTATTTACACTGGCGCCGCGCTGTCAGCTTCAAAATGCGCACTGCGCATGCCCATGCGCATGCGCATTTTGAAGCTGACAGCGCGGCGCCGGTGTAAATACGTCACCCGGCGCCGGGAATGACGCGGATCGCGTCACCCAGCCACACTGCAGCCTCGGACGACACAGGGCACAGCAGGGAGGCGGCAATTTGAATCTGGCATGTAGATCACGCCTATTCAGGCGTGATATGAAGAAGAGGGGCAGCCTGGATGAGTGACTATGAATAGCATAGTCACTCATTATCATCACTAATGAGGTACTATAAAAACGTTTTTCTTCAATGTCACTTGCTGCATTTAGGAGGTAAAAGGAGTGTAGGGAAAGTGTTAATATGCTCTAGGGACAGGTTTTAATAGGTTTAGAGGTGTTTTGGGGGTGACAGGATCCCTTTAATATTGTTTATTTACATCTGATTATAGAGCAAGAAAGAGAAGTCATAAAACTGTGGAAATTACAAGGTTGATATATAGCTGAAGATATGTAAATGATAACAAACAGAAAACAAAATTTTGAAAACATCTACAGTTATTCAATACTATACGTGTGCCACTCACAGAAATGTGTGCACCTGAATATCTGGACTTTTATCAGTGAGGTTATTGATAGCTTTCTTAGGGTGCTTTCACATTAGCGTTTTTATGAAAATGCGGCAGATCCTGACATCTGCCACATTTTCCGCCTAACAGTTGCACTTGCGGCACACTTGCGACAAGCCCCATGCATTGGGGCTGCTGACCGCGTTTTTTTTTCGCGGCCGCACCTGCCGCATCTGCCGCAACCGCACTTTCCGCACCTGCAGCACCTTACCGCAAGCCCCATACACAATACATGGGGCTTGCCACAAGTGTGCCGGGCATTAGGTGGGACCCTCAGCAGATGTGTTTTTTTGTCCGGATCCGCCGGATATGGACATAAAAGCTAGTGTGAAAGGGGCCTTAGGTATGTTTTGCAATGCTGAAAGCACTTGCAGTTGCATGACAGATAGATCAGCCGCCTGTAGCTCCCCTGCTGGACATCATGGTTCTGCAATTGAAGAGGGAGCAGCCAGACGTGGATCTTGATTATTCTCTGACTTGAGTGCATTGTCTATGGCAAAGCATTCATTAGACAAGCATTAATATTTTCATTGATAGCATACCAAGGAGTGCGAGTGTGTATATTTGTGTGTGTGGCACTCATACCTGAAACTGAAGATATTTTGAAACGTTTGCTTTCAATTTTACATCATTTGTAGATCAATAACATGTCTTGTGATTTTTATAACTTCACAACTTCTCCTTCCTGTTTTTGCAATGTTAATGACGAGGAGTGTAATTTATAGTTTTAGGTAGGTCATCATAAACTAGTGTCTATGTCAAACTGTTCTTTTCTGAAAAGACAAAGGTCCAATATATCTCAATGCATATATCTCTACCTTTAAACGTGTCATTTAGTTTAGTCCTCCTAACCTATCACTGTCTGTCCCTGCAGTTTCCTACTATATTACTAACCATCTTTCTCTGATCTAAATGTGCATTATAAAAGTGCAAAACAGTGATTTTTAAACTGATATGTCCACCATCCTGTGGCCATTCCTAGCTGGCTGTCCGTCAGGTGGGCATTCTCTCCGGGACCGCTCCCCTCCCACCTCACTGCTTCCAACAATCCCTGGTGGATGTGTTCATTCATTCAGGAGCGGGCCCTGATTTAAAATTTTTGCCTCCTTCTTCCGGGTATAACGCACTGCTGGCCCAGCTTTATTTCCAGTCCTGCACAGTTTGGTGGGTGTATTGGCGTACCGGCTGGCTCCAGAGCATACGCAGTGTGCATTCCGAAGCTGTCCTGTACACCCAATACACCCACCCCACTGCGCAGGACCAGAAATTATGAACCCTGGCTGCCAGCAGCGCATCATACCCAGAAGAAGAAGGCGGGAATTTTAAATCAGCTTGCTCCTGAATGAATGATCATTCCCACCGGTGCGTGATTGAAGTAGTGAGGTGGGGGGAGAGCGGACTCAGAGAGACTGTCTTCCTGACGGCCAGCCAGCTAGGAATGCCCACACAACGGGGAACATGTAAGCATATAAATCACTTTTTTGCACTTTTATAACGCACATTTAGATCAGAGAGGGATGGTTAGTAATGTAGTAGGACATGTATTGATAGGTTAAGGGGCAAAACTATGTGACAGGTTCCCATTAAGCCTGCTGTATTCCTCCTGACACCCAATATACAAATATCTCTGCAATTTTAAAGGCAAAGTGCTGAACAGCAAAGAATACTATGCTATTATTGTAACATATTGTCTACCATGATGGCAATTATTAGATCTATATGTGCAACACATGGCACTAATTTGTCGAGGCCTCTGATTTTTTATGTTGCCTTCCTTGAGAAGAGAAAAGATCAGTTGTGTTGAAATTCAGCAGTTCCAATAAATATTAGATGGTTTATCCCATCAAAATAAGTGCATTCTGCAAACATAATTCTACAGCAACAAAATGAGATATCTGAAATATATTATGATTACTAGTTTCAATGCATTCAAATATGTAATGATGTGTCAAAAAGTAGAATCTTCATATATTTGCTTAAAGTTAGTTTTCCTTAAAAAAAAATATACCCTCAGCATATGAATGAGATTTTGATATTTATCCACTAAATACTGCGTGTCTTTCAACTCTTGCCAAACTTTCTACACAGAGGGGAAAACACTGATTTGCAATGGAGGGTGATATTGACTTCCAGTGCACTTTAACAATAAATTGGTTACAAAAATGTTTTAAGGAATTCAGTGGTTTCCTTAGTTTTAATTTAATATCATTCAGGGGTGTATTTAATCAAAAATAAACTGAAATAGAGATTAAATTAGTGGAATTAGTTGGATAGCAAAACCATTACAATAGCATATGTTTACAATTTTTTAGTTTCTACATAATGGTTCAATCATCTGCTTTGCTAAAATGATAAACATTTGTAAACCAATAAAGTATACTTTACAATATTGATTAAGAGCCCTGCTTTGGAATAAATTAAGTCCTCGACTTAGATCATCATGGTGGAATAAGTGTTGGCAAGGGACTGTGTGGGAGGAAGTCTGATCAATATCCTGTATAGCCTGGTCACTATGGTAACCAGGGAAAGTTGTTAGTTGTCAGTTGAAACAAGCCCAGCTAGAGGTGATGATCAGGATATAAGGGTGGATAATATCCTTGTATCCTGCCAGACAGTCATTTCAGAGCCTATCGCAGCAAGGCCAAACCGCAGTTATAGATTTGCCATATCAGAGTAGCAGTCCAGCTGCCCTATCACCTGAACCTATAAAGGTACCTTTACACGTGGCAACGTTTCTAGGAATTTCACTGGCAACTTACTGGTTGCAGTGAAATAAATCATGGAGACATTGTTCTATCTTGTTGCTGTGTACAAATGGAACAATGTGTCCATGATTTCACTGCAGCCAGTAAGTTTCCAGTGAAATTCCTAGAAAAGTTGCCATGTGTAAAGGTACCTTAAGGAGATACAGTGGTGGAGCTAAATGCTGAAGAAGATGTAAATCATGTATGTGTAATCAAGTAAACCATTTGAACTTTTCCTACCAAGGTCCAGTCTGCCTTTTTCCCTTGTTCCCTGAAAACAGGTCTGCAGCACATGGAACCAGGATGGAGCACCGTCACACCCCAAACTGCACAACACCATTGATTAGCTTGGTTATTACCAACATCTGGGGAGAAATTCTTGCCAATGCGAAGTTAAGAAATATATTCACTTAGAAAATTGGTTACATGCACAATAAATGTTTCGCGGACTGTATATCACTAATGTAAAAAGGGCATCTTAAACATACATGTTTCACAGCAAAAGGCATATGAAATATGGTTCAAACCTTGTGTGCATAGTTCCTGCTGTCAGGAAAGGGAGAAGATTGAAGATAGTAATTTATGACTGCAAAATGTGGCCTCTAAGTAGTGCTCATTTTTTCATATACTAATGGACTCCAGAACCATGTTATATCAATTAGATGATTTGGAAACTAAGCATACACTGTCTTATCATTATACCGTTATACAGCAAAGGGCAATAGGCTCCTGACCTTCTGCATATTATAAGTGCAATTATTAATGCACTCATTTCACCTTTCTCTCATTGCACATTGTAATAATAAAAAGTATATAAAAAGGCATTATCTTTTACATCGGTATCGACACCAGACCAGAGTTAACATTTTGCCTTAATACCTAGTGCTGTAGATGTATTAATACCATGTCTGTAGATGATTTTTTCTTATCCAAATTCCAAAATTTAAATTTAATTTATACATATTAAATGATAAAAATGTCCTAGAATTGTAGTTAACACCTTCTTTCTCCATTTTGGAAGCAAAATGTTCCTCTGTGCACATTTTTGGCTTTCAGCTCATCATATTTCGGCAGACAGCTAAGCACTCAAGCACTTTATGAATGCCCTTCATGTTTATGACCTTCGTGATATTAGATTTGGGATCTGGATCTATTAACAGATGATTGTCGTTGATTAATTCAGTTCTCTCTCCTATGAAAGTCTCAGAAGTGCTTTATGTTGACTCATTTGGTGAATTACAGATAAAACCAAGTCAATATGTTTTGCATTTTGCTTTGACATGGAAACAAAATTACCTGATGACTTCTAATGGTTCCCGTTATATGCTAGATAGAAGACATCCTAATATATCTATTCAATTATTCCTCACATTATCACTCTACTAGATGACTTTTATTCTTTGAAACAACAATGATATCAAAGTAGTGACATTTAATATGCACAGAATGGATGATTAAGAGGCATTTATCCACACCGGAAAGTCATCACCCATGCACAAAGCCATCAGCGATCCTTCCTTTGTATTTAAAGCTCTTGCATAGCTTAAAATATTTTATCTGTGACCATGAGTTGTTTCCGCAGCATAGACAAATAAGCCTATTACGGAGAGCAGAGAACTTAATGAGATTGATCCATACAGAAGAGAGATCAATGGGTTAGATACAACCTTACCTGAGAGGTTCATCATTCACACAACTCAAGAACCCAATGAAAGTCGTACACCACTATATTTTTCTTGTCTTAGAAAAAGGCTTTGTTATGCAAACTTTATTGGAAATGAAGTGTTTATAGAATGACAGCGACTTGTTTACTAACTATGTAAATCAACCCGTACAGGAATATGTGACAGGGTACGCTCCTGGACTATGAAAAGAATTTACAAAACAATAATATCGTTGGGTTTTCTGCTTCCAAGACAGTCACTTTAAATTGTCTCAGTGATTTCTGAGAAAACTGATAAGGTAATCGCCCCATACAAAAAATGTTTATACATGTCATAGATGCTCCAATGTTCCTTTACAATGAGGACTTCATATTTTCGAAATTGCAACTTTATAATTAGCATTGCAAGTATTCTCTTGTTTCAAGAGGTCTAGTAGGTAGTCTTAATAAAGAATGAAATTTACCATTTCTATAAAAGTGATGACATCTTCATAGATATGGTAGACCCAAATCCACAACTTATTGATGTTATGTTATGATGTTTGCAATAAAGCAATTCTCTTACATGGGAGCTAGAAGCAAAGCCAGACAGAAACTTTGGACCGATCTGGTCAGTGGCTGCTTATCTTTTGCAGTTCTTTCACAGGAAAGTTAATAATTTTAGAGTATCATAGCAGCAAAGTTGTCATCTGTTTTTCTATTTTGTTTTAATCTTCATACAGCATACAGAATGTTTAGCATTTTCAAAGAGCTGACCACTTCTTGGACAATCTTTCTTAAAGGGAACAAACCACCAGGATTTAACCACCTATAAATCACTGCAGCAGGTAATTGATGTGTGCAGCATGACATCACTATTTGGGTTTTTTCTTATTCCTTCCCTGCGGGCTTGTCTTTCTGATGTAAGTCAACCCCACCGTATGAGTCCGGATGAGAGGGAGAAAGAATGGAGGTTCAGCTTACAGCACAAAGACATGCCCACAGAGAGGAATTAAAAAAACACAAACAGTGATGTCATGCTGCCACATCATTCACCTGCTGCAGTGATTTCCAGGTGATTAAACCCTGGTAGTTTGTACCCTTTAAAGGTACAGTCTGGTCTAAATTCATAAGTTTGCAATGACTCTATGTGACTACAGACTTTTGAATCCTCATATTGCATGCACTGCACGCTAAAAGGATCTGCTGGTTTTAGAACCAAGGTTGGCGGTTATGTGTCTTCTAGTACATGATATGTGTACTACTTGTCTCATTCTGATTGGAGGAGTGCAGTCTAGTTCAAATGCCGCTCAGCTCTAGTCACAGCATGGGAGATATGAGGATTCATAAGTGAAAATCACATAAATGGACACAGAGTGACTGCAGACCTATGGATTTAGACTCGACAACCTCTTTAAATATTATATTCCCAGTGAAAAAGAACTATAACAAATATTTAATTGGCACTATCCAACTATGTCAGAGCTGAATTTCTCAGGGCTCATATGAAATGTTTTTGCCATGTTAGCAGTGCAGCCAATCAGTGGTCATTAATTCACACTACCTTTGCGAGAGATGCAATACATAAGCGGCTACTGACACCATCTGTCCAAAAATATGGCCGACTTTGTTACTATCGCCTATTTAAGATCATTCATCTATCAAGTCACCATGGCTTGAAATTGAGCTAAACGTTGATAACTAAATGAATTGCAAAAAATTCATACTCCGGTGATTCTAAATTTCTAAAGAAATCTGAGTCAAGCCCAATTCACTTTAGAACAAAATCACTAATTTCTAGTTCAATAAAAAGATTATGAACATCATTGACGTTTGGGGCTTAAGTACATAGGAGGGTACTGTGTTGTATCATAATCCATACTACCATCTTGCTTTCCTGATTGTAAGAATATTAAATGAACAATAATTTATTTTTTGCGAGTTATGCTGTATTACTATATTTTTCTGCAGATGTTTTGCGTTAAATTGATTTAATGATATATGAACTATACAATGTGTCAATTCCAAAGTGACAAGTAACAATTTAGGTGACAAGTAACAATTTACATTATCTTGAATATTGAAACAGTTTAACAGTAAGTGGATTTTTAGGTGGTAGGCATAATTTGGCATTCACATCGAGATGTAGGTATGGGGATGCTGTCCATGCATCTAGTATACTATTTTAACCGTTATCATTATCATATTCTTTTACAACGATTGGCACTTTTTTTTTCTTAATTTGCTCACCAGGGTGCTAAGCTAGAGTTATCCATCAACTTGGGTATTCCTAGTAGGCCCTGAGGACATCTATAATATCCAGACTTTAGTATAACTTGAGAAAGCTGTCAGTATTTTTGTTCATAATTCAGCAATAATATAAGATGTATCCTTGAACTTATTGCTCTGCTGTCATTGCAATCATTGTTATTCAATATGATTTAAAATCTTTAGTCTGTCATTTATAATGCTGAGAAAATCGCCGTTTCCTTTTGAGGGATGTAGAAATAGAATGAAATATCCTATTACACAATCGGTCTTTATTCACTGAACATATATGAAAATAATTATTGAAGTAGTTATCTTCGAATGTGAACACCATGTTGCACAGATAAATTGAAAAGTCAGCAGTGCGAATCAATGCCTAGAGCAATTTACAGGACAGGTTTAAGAATTAATCACTCAACATATACAGTCATATTATACTGTTATGAGACGAAGAAAAATCTAAAGAGATTTTTCCAAGATCCCAATTTTTCACTTCTCCACAGAATAGGGGAATCATCAAAGTATCTGATCACTGAGCACAAGAATGGGGGTCCTTTGATCTTCACATGAAGAGAGTGGTAATTAGGCACACAGTGTGCCTTTGCATTCAAAGCCTATGAGAATTATATATCCTATAGATATAGAAGGATTGGCACCATGAACATAAGACCACTACTCAATTTAAATCAAACTCTTCTTGTAACTATTTGGGGTCCCAATGGGGGGAACAACAGAGATCAGACACTTTTGAGCTTGGAACAACCCCTTTGATTCTGGCTATACATTAAGGATAAAGGATTTTTGTATATCTAAAAAATGTTTACATGATCTTTTCTTAGATATTGCTAGTGAAGTGAAAACCCAAACTCTAAAGATCATGGTAAGTACCAAACACCTAGTGTTCGCGTACAGACCCTGAACATGGACTTCCCTGAGAAATCCATGTTACAGTTCTGGTTTGTGTTCAGCTGTAAAAATAAACAAAGCAGTGATTTTCATCAATGTGATTACTTACTGGGGTCCGCACCCTTGTATTTCCAGGGCCATTTATTAACGTCCTGATTATTCACTGCATAGATGCTAGAATGTATCGGCTGCTTCCAGGTGACTATACTTACTTCAACAGCCAATCACAGATGCCCACTCTCTGTGACACTGTCTGTAATTGGTTGTTGTGCACCTTGCGCCAGCATCTGTGATTGGTTGCCATAGGCAATGATCCTGACATCATAGCAGTGTAAAAACAAATAATTAAAAAAATGACATAGAGCTTTGCTGTATTTTTAATTCTCAGTGCAAATAATGCAAATTGCTATGAGCTCCCACCCTGAGCAGCCTGGCTTTAGCATGGCTGGCATTCAAAAATACAGAGACGCCTATTTATTTTTTAGTTAATTTAAAAAATGTGTGGGCTTTGCCCTATATTTGATTTCCAGCCAAGCTAAACACCAGGCAGCTGGGGCTGGTATTCTTAGCATGGTGAGGCCCATAGTTATTGGTCCCCCAGGCTAAAAAATAGCAGCCTGCAGATTCCCCAGAAAATGGTGCATTCAATAGGAGCGCCAATTTCTTGTGCTTTACCCAGCTATTCCTGATGCCCTGGTGTGGTGGCAGCAGGATGATTGAAGGGTTTAATGACATCTAAGTACTGACAGCTTGCTATTAAGCCTAGATTGATAATGTTCAGGTCTCTATGATTACACCAAGTAATTCTTGCAATGAGTGATGTGCACTGTTTAAACATTCAGAAGTCTACAGACACTTAAAGTGAAGAAATACTTTTATCAGAAGACAAAACAACCCAACCCCTTTAGGTACATATTCTAAGATTGTTTGCTTTGTCCCTGATGGTATACCAATAGACTACTGAGACCAACAATGATAGGCTGTTATCAGAAAAAGCAATGCAGTTAGTAATCAGGGCCGTCTTGAAATGAAAAAAGGCTGATACAGCACCCCATTGACAAGATTGGGATGTCTCCATAATGCACATGTATTCCCAAGTTTTTCTTAAAATTGGATATTAAAATGTCATGTTAATCAGTGATAAATATTACTTATATCTTAATTACAGTCTTCTCTTAAGAATTAGATCAGTCTTTTTAATGAACAGGTCTGTGCAGAGAACGCTCTGGTATTGTTAGTTTTATCTTCTCTAGCTGTTTAGCATTAAGATAATGAAGTATGTGAGTCATTAAACCTGATTTCAATAGCACATATAGTCCTGAACAATTTTTATCTTTCTATGCCAGGATCAAGCTCGTCAACATGCATTTACCATTATTCATAAATCAGGCATAGACGTCCTTTGTAACAGTGTCATCTACATTGTTAATATATTGTTCTATGTAAAATTATGTTGAAATTCAAGGATGAACATTCTTATCCATTCTTGAAGTCTTACAATTTCTGTACATACTGCCTTATATATACTAATCAGCCATAACATTGAAACTATTGAGAGGTGAAAAAACTTACATTGATTATCTCTTGATAATAGGATGTGTAAGACAGCAAGTGAACAGTGTGTTCCTATCAGTAAAGTGCCTAAAGCAGAAAATGTAGGTAAATCTAAGGACTTGACAAAATCCCAGTTGTGATGGCTTTGTGGATCAGATAAAGCATCTATAAAATGGCTGATTTTTGTGGGGCGTTGCTAACATGTAGTGATTATTGCCCACCAAAAATGGTCAAAGAAAGGATAACTGATTGACCATAGACAGGATTTTGGCTATATTTGGGATGTACTGTTGGGTTCAGTCCCAAAAATGAACTGTAGTATTAATTGTGGAAATGTTTAATGCTGGCTGTGAAAAGAGGTTAAAATACAATGAATTGCAGGATGTTTTCCACCACTGAAGGTATCTACATGTCTACAAATATCTCAGGGGCTCTCAAACTGCAGAGGGATCAGCTTTATTCTCATTTGCACAAGGAAAGAATATAAACAATAGGATGAAACTGAATGGATGGAGATAAAGAATGGATATTCGAAAAAACATTTTGACAGTGAGGGTGATCAATGAGTGGAACTGGTGACCACGAGAGGTGGTGAGTTCCCACTTAATGGAAGTCTTCAAACAGAGGCTAAGCAGACATCTGTTTCAGGTGATTTTTTGAAGCCTGCTTTGAGCAGGGGTTTGGACCAGATGACTCAGGAGGTCCCTTCCAACTATTCCTTTCTATGTTCCTATGTTTCTATGTTACATAGTCACAAGCATAAGAACTGGACCAAGTAACAATATAACAAGACAGTCACGTCCGATGGTTTTTCTTTTACATTATTTGTATGGCCTAAAGCATGAGCATTGCTTA
This sequence comes from Allobates femoralis, assembly GCA_033576535.1. NCBI lineage: Eukaryota > Metazoa > Chordata > Amphibia > Anura > Aromobatidae > Allobates > Allobates femoralis. The sequence goes on from JARQOC010000002.1 coordinate 142,507,448, forward strand.
ACTGGGGAAGAAATGCGGCCAATATGGATGTTGCACTAAAGGCAAGCAATTTGATGCTCTGGGCAGAGATATGCTTAAAAACATTGAGTCCTATTTATGAAAAGTTTAAGCCCTTTTTCTGTCATAAATCAATTTGAAATTTTGCTAAATTTCATCACAGTTTTAGAGTTGTTCAATGATGTTTTGACTTTTAGTGCTTTTATGGTAGTCCTGGCCAGCTCAGCCTCAACAGTTGGAGAATAGGAGAAAGAAGTCATGGGTAATTCCGCACATCTAACTCATGAAAATTGACACCATTTTGGTTGCATAAATGTTGCCTGAAATGTACTATGACTATAATGGAAGAAAGTAGGTAGAACAGCTTCATAGAAAAGAAAATAATATTTTATTAGTTGGGCTTAAAAAGTGGTGACAGATTAAAATAAGAACATCTACACATTTCTGGTTGTTAGAGCAACATAAACCATGGGAGCTACACCACCAGAAATGCGTAGATATTTCGATATTCATCTGTTTCCAGTTTGCAAGGACAACTAATAAAAGAGGACTTTCTTTTATGTGAAGCCAAGTTATCCATGCTCTGGATCACTTACATGTAACAGTGAGCTGAATTATTTCCTCCACTCTGACTACAGGGTGGGCTATCTATATGGATACACCTAAATAAAATGGGAATGGTTGGTGATATCAACTTCCTGTTTGTGGCACATTAGTATATGGGAGGGGGAAATCTTTTCCAGGTGGGTGATGACCATGGCAGCCACTTTGAAGTTGGCCATTTTGGATCCAACCTTATTTTTTTCAATGGGAAAAGGGTCATGTGACACATCAAACCCATTGAGAATGTCATAGGAAAACAATGGTGTGCTTGGTTTTAATGTAATTTTAGTCTTTCATGAATTATTTCAAGTTGATATCACCATTCATTCCTATTTTATTTAGGTGTATCCATATACCATATTTTTTGCTTTGTAAGACTAACTTTAATTTCCCCTAAATTAGGGGAAAATGGGGGTGCATCTTACCAAGCAAATAGTGAGTAAACCTGTGAAAACAGTGCCATATATCAGCATCACCGGGATTGCGGTGGTGATCGGCGGTATGCGGGTGGCATAGTGTAGGCCGGCGCCATTTCCGGGATTGGCTGCGCGTTTCCGGTTTGGAGAGGGAAATGTCGAATGAGCTCCTGTGTCTCCCGGACTTCAGGAAAATGGCCGCCGAACCATCGCATGTGCAGATGGAGCTCTCGGTCACTGAGCTCTCGATCTGCGCATGCGCTGCAGTTATCATGGGGAAATAGCTGGTGGCAGGCAGGATTCTGGTCTCCTCTGCATACAGAGACCCAAAGCAAAGGAGGGAGAGAAGAGTGATTTTCTTCCTCCTCTGCAGGAATTGATATTGATTGGTGGAGGCAACTGTTGCTGAGCTGCCTACACTAATCAGATATCTATCCCTGCACAATGTACAGTAAAACACTGGTTTGCACACTAGTCCAAGAGATCCTTGTGAGAGGTGAGCACACATTAAAGGGAAACATAACCCCCATCATCCTTCAGAATATACTGTACCAATGGGTGTATTCTGATGGATGATGGGGGTTGTAGCCATATTTGGTGTGAATAGGGAGAGATTGTAATGTAGTCAACATGTTTATTACTACTGTGTCTACCACCTCCCACATCTTTCAGAATACACCCATATATACAGTACATGGGTGTATTCCTAAGGATGAGGGGGATGGTAGTCACAATATATGGTGATATATTGATACAATATACTCCAGGCACTGTACTATAGTTCATAGATCCCCATAACAGAGCAGCACCACTTATCCTCCATAACAGAACGTCACCACAGATCCTCCATAACAGAGCATCACTACAGATCCTCCATAACAGAGCGTCACCACAGATCCCAAATAACAGAGCATCCCCACAGATCCTCCATAACAGAGCGTCACCACAGATCCTTCATAACAGAGCGTCACCACAGATTCCAAATAACAGAGCATCACCACAGATTCTCCATAACAGAGCGTCACCACAGATCCTCCTTAACAGTGCATCACTACAGATCCTCCATAACAGAGCGTCACTACAGATCCCAAATAACAGAGCATCACCACAGATCCTCCATAACAGAGCATCACCACAGATCCTCCCTAACAGAGCATCACCACAGATCCTCCATAACAGTGCGTCGCCACAGATCCTCCATAACAGAGCATCACCACAGATCCTCCATAACAGAGCGTCACCACAGATCCTCCATAACAGAGCGTCACAACAGATGCTCCATAACAGAGCATCACTACAGATCCTCCATAACAGAGCATCATCCACAGATCTCAAATAACAGAGCATCACCACAGATCCTCCATAACAGAGCATCATCCACAGATCCTCCATAACAGAGCATCACCACAGATCCTCCATAACAGTGCGTCACCACAGATCCTCCATAACAGTGCGTTACCACAGATCCTCCATAACAGAGCGTCACCACAGATTCCAAATAACAGAGCATCACCACAGATCCTCCATAACAGAGCATCACCACAGATCCTCCATAACAGAGCGTCACCACAAATTCCAAATAACAGAGCGTCACCACAGATCCTCCATAACAGAGCATCATCCACAGATCCTCCATAACAGAGCATCACCACAGATCCTCCATAACAGTGCGTCACCACAGATCCTCCATAACAGTGCGTTACCACAGATCCTCCATAACAGAGCATCACTACAGATCCTCCATAACAGAGTGTCACCACAGATCCTCCATAACAGAGCATCACTACAGATCCTCCATAACAGAGCGTCACCACAGATGCTCCATAACAGAGCGTCACCACAGATCCTCCATCAATAGAGCGTCACTACAGATCCTCCATAATAGTGCGTCACCACAGGTTTTTGCACACTATTTGGCTCAAAATATTTTTTTCTTATTTTTCTCCTCTAAAATCTAGGTGCGTCTTATAATCAGGTGCGTCTTATAAAGCGAAAAATGGCCCACCCTGTATAGTACATTTCTAGTGGAGACGCCATTCATTAAGAGATATTTGCATCTTAATAAATAATAATGTAGTGCAATAAGAAGACTGTTCACCATTCAGAAGTCATTTAATATATACAGTATATTGGAGAAACCTCAAGTGCTGTCAGCAGCAAGAACAAAATAAAACATTTACATTTCCAGCAATGGAATCTGCTTAGGATAAAACTATTCCTGCATTATATGACATTAAAGTCTTAGTAAAACATCACAAGTAGTAAAAAAAAAAAAATGGCGACTCCGGTTTTTACTATTTGTGATGTGTTTCTATACTTTTAATGCCATGGAATAAAAAATATTTTTGTATCCTAAATAGATTATTAATTAAATAGGATCATCTTACTCTGGTGGCCTGCTCATTCAGTCTGCCATACACCATGCCAGTCTTAATGAATCTGGGTCTTTGTTTTCTCGTGTTTATGTGAATGTTACTTTGACACATTCATCCATCTTAACATAGAAGCAAGTCAAGCACACTCCTTCATGGCAGCAGTACTCCCTAATGGCAGCGGCTACTTTCAGCAGGATAATACACCCTTCCGCAATGTATTACTATCAGAAATGGTTTGAGGACCATGATGAAGGGTTCAATGTGTTGACATGGCCTCCAAGTTCCACAGATCATATTCCAATTGATAACCTGTAGAATGTCCTGAAAAAGAGACACACTGGTGCATGAATTATCAGCATAGTATTTTCCAGAATTTAAAGGGTCAAAGCTGTTTATTCAGCACAATGGTAGGCAACACAATATAGGTCAGGGGGTTATGGCCGATCAATTTATGTATTTTGGTATAGTAGCAAATACTCTAATGGCGGGTTTACACGTTGCGATATCGTAGTCCAATTTCAATGAAAAGTCACGTGGTTCGATCGTTGGAGCCGATATCGTTCCTGCGTTGTATGGTGTGAACGTCCAATACGATGCAGGAACGATGTCAATGCGATATCGGGGATTGAATGAGCGTGCTATTCAATGCCCCGATATTGAAGGGAGATTGGAGTCGGATCGTGCTGTGTAAACGCCCAACTACGATGCGATTTGAAACGTCACCCATTCACTCCCATGTTAAAGGATCGTTCCTGGGTTGGGGGGCGTAGACATCGCACGGACGTTGTATTCGCAGCGTGTAAACATCCAATGCAATGCGGGAGAAACGTGCACTAAATGCGCGCTCCCGCGCCATTGAGTTGCGATATCGCAACGATATTGAAGCGTGTAAACCCACCATAATGAATGATAAAAATGTTTTTTTTGAAAGTTTATATTGTCTGTGCTTTTATACCTTTAAGATGAATTTATATGCATATCTTCTACAAATATCGAAGTGATAAAGTAAAACTAACTAAAATTATTCCTATCTATGTAAAAAGCTCCTAAAGAATACATGCTGGAAATTTCTCAATAATATTACATAAAACTGCATATTTGTAACATGAAGTTCTATGATGTAACTAATAGTCGAGGAAGGACAAACAAGATAACTGGAGATGAATATCTTCCATCACTTGTGAGCCTTATAGATTTGTTTGTCAGATTTATGGATACCTGGTTTCCATTTATTGTCACAAACATAAATCAAATGGGCCACCGGTACCATTTTCAATCTTGAAATCTGAAATATAAAGGACATAAAGAGTCGTTTTTTATACATATTGACAGCATAAAGCTGACATATCCACTATTAATGAATTAAAGAAAATAATTCAGAAATGTAGTAGAAATACTATAGTGTATGTAAAGTACATTTATGCAAACCTTAATTAATTTAAAATAGAGGGTCTTCCAAATACTGAAAATCATTTCAAACAGCAAATATTTCAGTCCAATTTTGATTTTGTAAATGTACAATTCATTTGGCATAATTAACATAGCCCTTATATGTATTATAATGACTATAACTCATTTTCAAAGGAAAATTCTACTTAAAGCAGCTATCCTTTACTCTTTTGCTAAAGACTTATCATTAGGGAACGTAATGGGCTTCAGGGCCGTTGGGTACTCAGAACCGGGTCTTGGCGCTTCCAGGGAGTCAAAGGGGTCAAGACCCAGCCCCGTAACCCTGGGTTCAGCTTAAAAGAGTTATTAGGGGAGTTATATAGGGAGGATTAATTGTGAAGTCACCTGTGGTTTGTGGCTATGAGAGGCCGCCACTGCTGCAGAACCTCTGGGGATGATGGATGGGCAGCTAGGATGGAGTGGCTCCTCACAGGTTGAATGAATCCCCAGAGCAGTGGACATTGAAAGGGTGTAGGGTGCAGGATAGAGGGCGCAAAGCTACAGACAGACTCACGGTTTGTTGGTTCCTCAGGTCCTTTTCTAGTGATACTGGTTCCAAGACAGGTGATGTTACTGGGAGTCCATGCAACCTTGGAGCAACTCGTGGTTCTCCTCACCCAGCAAGTTCTGAGGCCTCCCTGCTGCGCTCTTTCCATGGGTCCTGCTGCTGCCTAAAGCTGAGCTGTGGCTCTCTCTCTCTTGTGCACTGTGCCAGTATGGTAGGCAGCTTGAGTCTTTCTCCAGCCCCACTTCTCGGGCGGCTGCCCTTGGGCTCTTCACGCTGCATTGACTGCAGGCACTTGGTGTGGCTGGGGGACTTGGAATCCACCACCTTCCAGTGTTGGCTGCCGCGACCTTAGGTCCTGCACAGCCTTGGACTCTGGTGTCCGGTTCTTGGCGCTTTGTCCTCTGGGATGAGTTTGGCACTGCTCTATGTCCAAAGCTCTCCTCGACTTCCTCAGACCCTTGCTTACTGGTCCCTCAAGCTAGGCTTCAACTTTCCTGGGAAGAGCGTTGCACTGCTCCAGTCCACAGGATGTCTTCCTCAGTCCTCCTAGGAACTGAAATTACTAACTCCACCTCAGACCAGAATTTATAGGGGAGCTGCCCTGAACCTGAGTTTTAGAGCTCCCCCTTCTTGCCTGGAGGCAGAAAGGTGTTCTGTTCTTTGGTTTTGCCTGATGTGAATACCTACTGTTGCTCTCAGGTATGACATTACCCCCTAAGGGAGGCAATGACATTGTGACATCCGTACTCTGGGGTGCCTCATACATCATCATTATCAGATTCGTGGGGTTCAACCCCCCGATCCCAACTGATCAAGTGCTTATTATAGACAGTGTTTGGAGTGGAGCTCTGGGTACTGTAGATAACATAAGATCCTGTTTTTTCAATAGGAACCAATTTACAGTACCCAACAGTGCCACTACAACTTTAAAAGGAAAAATATTTTAAAAAATTGTATTTGTTTGGTTAATTCTGCAGCAAAGAAGAGGGCACCAGTGAAAAACAATATATGTACCCTAGCAATGCATTTATTTATTTATCGGCCTTCAGCTTGATCTTGATCCATGGTGACTTGATGGATAAATGCTCCGTAGGAAGATTGATCTTATGCTAGCCAATATAGGACCACCAGGGTCAAGCCATTGGGTCTTTCTCTTTGCCTTGTACCTTCTATTCTTCCTACCATAAAGTCTTTATCTAGTGATTTTTCTTTGTATGATGTGTCCAAAGTAGGCAAGTCGTAGCTTGGTGATCCTCGCTTCAAGTTACATATATTGCTTGATTTGTTCCATTATTGATTTGTTTGTTCTTTTTGCCATCCATGGTAGTGATTTTTTCCAGCACATTTCGAAGCTGTTGATTCTTCTTCTGTCTTGTTTCTTTTTCGTCCTTTTTCATTTCCATATGTTAGTACAGAAAAGACCTGACTACATATGAGCCGTGTCTTTTTTGCCAGTGAAAAACTCCTTGGTTTGAAAACCTTTCCTGTAAATTTATGGTGGATTTTCCCATAGTTATTCTCCTATTGACTTCTGGTGTTGTCTTTGCATCTTGAGTGATCATTGATCTGAGTAGGTTGAAGTCCTTTACACTTCTAGTTCATCGTCATCCATCTCAAATGTATTCTTCTAGTATAGGCAGTAGTTAAAATTTTTGTCTTCTTTGTGTTGAGTAGCAGTCCAATGTTCAAGCTTTCCATATTGACACTTTATATTAAGTCCTTCATTCCATCTATAGCTTGTTGCTATCAGTGTTGTATCATCTGCGTATTTTAGATGTTTAAGATTCTTCCACTAATTTTGATGCCTTCTCCTTTTTCGGCAAGTCCAGTCTTTCTGAAAATAGCTTCTGCATACAAATTGAGGAGAAATGGTGACAGGATGAAACCTTGTCTGACGCCTCCCTCTATTTTGAACCATGCTGTGTCACCCTATTCTGTTTAGACTGTTACTTCTTGGTTAATGTAAAGGTTCCTAATGGGGCTAATCAGATGGTTGGGCACAGCCATATCCTTCTTGGTACTCCAAAGCTCATTATCTCATCATAATGTGCCATTCTACCTGCTTTGGAAGTTGAATTTAGCTACCGTATATACTCGTGTATTAGCCGACCCGTGTATAAGCCAACCCCCCTACTTTTGCCCCCAAAACCTGGGAAAACCTATTGACTCGTGTATAAGCCGAGGGTGGACCCCAGCACAGGTATACAGCCCCCAGCAGTGTGGTATACAGCAGCCCCAGAGGTATATACAGCAGCCCCAGTGGTAGTGTACAGCAGCATCCCCAGTGGTATATACAGCAGCAGCCCCAGTGGTATATACAGCCCCAGTGGTAGTATACAGCAGCCCCAGTGGTATATACAGCAGCAGCCCCAGTAGTTAGTATACAGCAGCCCCAGTGGTATATACAGCCCCAGTGGTAGTATACAGCAGCCCCAGTGGTATATACAGCCCCAGTGGTAGTATACAGCAGAACCAGTGGTATATACAGCCCCAGTGGTAGTATACAGCAGCCCCAGAGGTATATACAGCCCCAGTGGTATATACAGCCCCAGTGGTAGTATACAGCAGCCCCAGAGGTATATACAGCCCCAGTGGTAGTATACAGCAGCCCCAGTGGTATATACAGCCCCAGTGGTAGTATACAGCAGCCCCAGAGGTATATACAGCCCCAGTGGTATATACAGCCCCAGTGGTAGTATACAGCAGCCCCAGAGGTATATACAGCCCCAGTGGTAGTATACAGCAGCTCCCAGGGGGTATATAGCAGCCCCCAAATGCTGGCACTCGCCCCCCTTGTAAGGGCCCCCCCCCCGCTGCTTATCTTACCATCCCGGTCTTCTGCTCAGCTCCGCTCCTCGGTGCTCCGTTCTCCATGCTCTGTCCTCGCTGCATCCGGGATCCCCGGCCGTCCTCGATGACGTCATATGCCTGCGATGGCCGGAGATCCCGGACGGAGCACCGAGGAGTGGCGCTGTGCAGAAGACCGGAATGGTAAGGTAAGATACGCAGCGGGGGGGGCCCTTACAAGGGGGGAGAGTGCCAGCATTTTGGGGCATATATGCACTGCTTCCCCCTGCCGCTGATTGACAGGGGGAAGCAGTGCATATATAATGAGCGGCCCTACCGTATTGACCCGTGTATAAGCCGAGGGGGAGACTTTTCAGCCCAAATTTTGGGCTGAAAAACTCGGCTTATACATGAGTATATACGGTACTTATCTTTGAGCCGATGGTTGCACCAATGGTACTTCCACCCCTGAGTTCATTCACATTTAATTTGTTTATTCTTATAGTGAAATGTAAGCTCTTATAGGTTCTGCTATGAAGTATTGGTTTTGTTGACTCTAATAACATTAGAGTGGCTCAAGAACCAAGCATTATTAGTAAGTTTCCAGCTCAAAAATTGCTTGTTTTCTTCCTTCCCAGATGTTTCTCAGTCATTTAAAACGATAATTTAAAAAGAAATTTACTATTAAATGTAAAAACAAAATTTAAGACCAACATCCAGTACAGCAGTCACCACAATAATTCCAGTGGATTAGTGGGAGAGTAAATTGCTCTCTGGGAGTCAGCTCATGGCACAAGGTCATATTGACCAACAGAGGAGAAGATGTTACTTCCTATTTCTGTTAGTATTTGACAAAAATATAAGCAGAAGCCAGAGAATATTGAACAATATTATTCAATAAGTTCAATTTAAGTAAATGACATAACAGAAAAAAAAGTACATTACCCAAAAAAAGAAAAATATAATGCAAATTACAAATATTGTTTTGGTGAATGTTGTGAAAAAATCTCCATATTAGTCATAATAGTCATAAATGCTATTAATGTATGGTGTAAAGCATTTAAAAGTTATAAATTACCATAATATCTTATGAGTGAGAATCCAATGGTGAATGAACGCAGGGCTCACGTGATATTACAGTGTTATGTCAGCCCCATGACCTGATTAGCAACATTGCTGGAATAGTGCCAGTATGGAAGGTGAGCATAGTCTTATTAATTTTACCTGGTGGAGACATGTGGAATCAGAAGGAATTATCCTAGTAGTGGACAACTCCTTTAAAGTGATTTTACCACCACAACTATTTATATGTGCATGCTGCTACCGTATATCAGCAACACCATTATTTAGACAGTCCATTCCTCTGTTACTGAAAACTATCATTTGGATTGATATAAAATAGGGCTGTATAGCTGAAGTCTCTGTCACTCTTACTCTATTTTTGGCCAGAGCTTCCTCCTCCTACTTAGATGATAGCTCCTTGGACTGAAGTCATACAGTATAGAGGCTGTCAGTCAAACAGGAAGCACTGAGTGAGGATTAGAGCTGGAGTGACATAGGCTTCAGATCTGTAATATTTCTTCAGCCTTGATTCCATATCAATTCAAATGCTGATTTCTTAAGGGGAGTTTACACATTGCGATGCACCAGCGATCCCAACAACGATCCTGCCTGACCGGGATTGCTGGTGCATCGCTACGTGGTCGCTAGTGAAATGTCGGACAGGCAGATCTCAGCAACGATCACCCAGCGATGCGCCAACACCCGAGGTTAGTTGGGATCGTTCGGGGTCTCGGGCGCAGAATGGGGATCATTAGTAAGTCTGCCTGTCACACACAGTGATGCAGCCTGGCCAGCGGGAGATTGTGGATCAAAAAACATTCCTAGCCATTTAGTAAAGATCGGCGATCTCCCAGCAGGGGCTGATCGCTGCTAAGTGTCGCATGCAGCGAGATCGCCGGCGGGGTCGCTGCTACATCACAAAATCAGTGATGTAGCAGCGATGTTGTTAGCGATCTCACTACGTGTAAACCACCCTTTAGTAACAGAGGAACACATTGGCCATGGAAAGGTATCTGTGGACTTAATTTTAAAAGAGATACATGTACAAATAAATTATTGCGGGGAGGGTTTTAATCATGCTGACAGATTACATTTAAAGACTGTGAAAGCAGCATAAGAAGCAGAATTTATATTGTTTATTGAATGTAGGTGTCCACTTTGGTTAGTGTCATGCCATATGGTTGATGGTTGTAAGCATTCTTGTATTAAAGGGGGAGTCACACGCGTCAATATCGCCTGCACGATATCGGCTGCACGATATCGGTTGCAGCGATATTGACGCGTGTGACATACTGAATCAACCAGCGATAAATCGCTGGTTGATGATCGCCAGGTTTTAGAATCTGTCCTAAAACCTGGCGATTGTCGCCCGGTGGACACGCAGCATCGCTGCGTGTGACACCGGGAGTAGCGATATTCCAGCTCCCAGCGCCTCTCACAAGCGCTGGGAGCTGGTATCCAAGGTAAACTGCGGGTATCTAGGCAGCGCGCGCTGCCTAGATACCCGACGTGTACCTTAGTTACCAGCCTCCTCCGCTCACCGGCTGGTATCTAAGGTACACAGCGGGTAACTAGGGTCCCTAGTTACCCACTGTGTACCTTAGATACCAGCCGGTGAGCGGAGGAGGCTGGTAACTAAGGTACACGTCGGGTATCTAGGCAGCGCGCGCTGCCTAGATACCCGCAGTTTACCTTGGAGACCAGCCTGCTCCCGCTTCCAGCAGGCTGGCAGCGGGAGCAAGACATCGTGGAAACGATATTTAAATCGTTTCCACGATGTTTCTGGTCAATTGATTGCTGGTGAGTCTGTCTGTGTGACAGCTTACCAGCGATCAGCCGTCAATGTCGTCAGCGATCATCTCGCTGACGACATTGACGCGTGTGACACCCCCTTAAGAGACTAACCCAGGTTCACAAAAAGACAAGACTAAGAAGGAAATACATACAATGGAAAGTCATTTACTCAAAGGATCCTTACAAATGAAAATAGCTCATTCTCTTGCATAAAAAGCATATTATTAAAAATATACAGTACATTTAATAAAACAACAATTATGTGGACAGCACTATGTAAATTCACTTTCTTAAACAGATGGAACTATTCAGCTAAGTTCTTGATATGGATACATTTAGCATACCTAACAAGATATGTGAATTAGCATATTGTTAAATCCACCTCCAGTGCCATCTGCATACTATTGTTTCACACTTAGGATTTACAAAGAAAATCCTCAATTTCCCTCAGAAGACATTCTATCAGATATGCAAAATTGAGATAAATGACATTTTAATTAACATTACATATGTAAAAAAATATATAATAATATTGGACTAACCAGTATCCATAGCCTTGCTTTTTCCTTGGTTATTTCATTAACATTTTAGAGGACATAGATACTGAAATATACCTTTCATTTGTGGACTATAGTATGAAGATCACCAGAAACAGAGCATGTTTTCTTAAAAAAATCATTAAAGGGCTATTCTCATCTCCAAGATCTTATCCCAATATGTAATAGATGTAGTAATAATAATAATAATACTATTAGCAAATACCTCCAATTAGAAATGTAGTATAGTTCTGCTTAGCTGTCACTTACCTCATGTGCAGGACTTTGCAGTTTAGGTATCCATGGTTACAACCCCAAGCAACTAACTCACTACATGAGTGGTCGTAACCATAAATACCTAATCTCCAATGTCCTGTACAAGAGGTAAGCAACAGTTAATCAGGAGCACTATACTATATTTCTAATTGGAGGTATTTGCTAATATTAAAATTATGACACTTACTAAAAATTGGGATAGGATCTTGAAGATGGAAACCCCTTTAATTCCCCAAACAATAAATCTTTGAATTCTTTGGAAAGCACATATTCTGCTAGGTCATATACATGCACAACTTAAGTCAAAGGTGGAGATCTTCAGACTTCGAGGGCCACCAACAGGTCATGTTTTCAGGATTTCCTTAGCATTGTATAGGGGTTGGAATCATCACCAGTGCAGGTGATTATATTATCACCTGTGTAATACTAAGGAAATCTTGAAAACACGACCTGTTGGTGGCCCTCGAGGCCTGGAGTTCTCCACCCCTGACTTAAAGGGAATCTGTCAGTAGGAACATCACTTCTAAGCAGTCTATATGGGCACCTCTTATACCAGGGGAATCAACATGTTTCTTGGATGTAAATGATCAGAAAAGATCTATGGACCCGACACAGATGTCCCTGGACATTATGCTCCAGATTTTCTTAATTTAAAGCAGGCATTATCAATATGAGATATCTATATATCAGGAGAGCAGACTGTCAGTTGTCACATGTCTCACAATGGTAACACCTCCTTTCATTTACAATAAGTTTTAAAGGCAGATTCTGTGTCTGGTCCATTGATCTGAACACCTCATTTACATGTTACGAAAAATGTGGATTTAGGATCAGATCACATATATCAAAAATTATTTTAATCATCTTCCCAAGACCTATATGCCTCTACCGATCGATTAGGAGGGTTCATAATATATTGGCTGAGTTATTGCAGTTAAATATGTTTTTCCCTGGATCACCAAGATATTTGAGTAAACATAATTTGAAATGGCGCCCAGTGACAAGGTGGTTTATCTGATAAAAAGCTGTGACTTTTTTCTGCCTACTCCCCATGATTGATGGGTTTCTTGCTACATGTGTGTACAGGGTGAGAAGTCTCTGGAGGACCTACATTGGATTAAGTATCCATGACACAAAGTCCTAGCTTGTTTGACAAGGTATATTTTTTCTACAACACTACAGGAATTGAGAAGAAAACATACATAACTGCAGTTACGCAGTCAGTGTCAGATTCATGTGGCCTGCAGCTGGGGCTTAATGCAATGATGTTTTTATACAAATTTCCGTCTGTAGCACTTGGCTAAAGTTGATTGGTTACTGTATCTGAGTAACTGATCGATTAGTGTAGTAATAAAGCTGCTATCTTGTAACCCCTGTGTTATTGTATTATCAGTCTCATCAAGTCAAAGGGATCTATTTGATAACATATGCAATTCATATTGTGAAATTTGGTAACAGATCTACTTTAAGTCAAAGCCCATTAATGTTAATACAAAGAGGAATTAAAAATTCATTAATTCCTTTAAATATAATCAGATTATTTATAATATCAACTAAGACGTTAAAGTGTATCTGCTGTTTCAATTTTTATGTAATAATAATGTAGAGCAAGTGATTATAATCAACTTTTAAATATACGTTATTAATGAAATCTGGAAGTAAACCATTTATAAACCTTCCACAAGATGCTCCCACTAGACTGTGTGTGAAGCAGACATCTGTTCATTACCAGACAGATCCATCTTCAAGCTTCTCACACTGAATACGAGGCATGTAACCATATAATGGTAAAGAGGGGGCTACAGAACGTCCACACTACTGACTGCAGCTGTTGAGGTTTTAATTTAACAGACTACTTCAGGCTACTGCACAGTGCTGATCAATGTCAGGATCACTGCAAGCTCTTCTTTCCTTGACACATGCTTCTGATCTTTCATTTGGCTCCACACAGCTCAGTTATGATCTCTTTTAATCCTTTATTTGCTGTGACATTGCACTGCTCCCTATCAGCTGTTGGCCACACCCACACAGCTATAAAATACAATTTTTAAAAGAGCATAGAAAAATGTGGGAAAATAAGTCATATAGCACAAAAAGCATTATCTTAGCTGCTATGTGAGTCATCATTAACAACTAGTGCAGTATTGTTTTTTTCCTTCAATGAAATTATATTAACTTTTTAAGTAGGGTGTAAGATTTAAGTGCGGTTGGTCATAAGTGTTTTGCATTTGTGATGCCTCTACCTTCTACCATGGGGTCAGCTGCAGCCTGCAGTACATTAGTATTACAACCACATATTGGTAAGTTTGCCAACTATTTTTTCCTGTGATGTTCCAAAGTCTAATTAAGGACAGAAAACAAATACAACACATACCGTATATACTCGTGTATAAGCCGACCCGTGTATAAGCCGACCCCCCTACTTTTGCCCCCAAAACCTGGGAAAAACTATTGACTCGTGTATAAGCCGAGGGTGGACCCCAGCACAGGTATACAGCCCCCAGCAGTGTGGTATACAGGCCCCCTCAGTGGTATACAGCAGCCTCCCCAGTGGTAGTATACAGCAGCCTCCCCAGTGGTAGTATACCGCAGCCTCCCCAGTGGTATATACAGCAGCCCCAGAGCGGTATACAGCAGCCCCAGAGCTGTATACAGCAGCCCCAGAGCTGTATACAGCAGCCCTAGAGCTGTATACAGCAACCCCAGAGCTGTATACAGCATCCCCAGAGCTGTATACAGCAGCCCCAGAGCTGTATACAGCAGCCGCAGAGGTATACAGCAGCCCCTGAGGGGTATACTGCAGCCCCAGAGGGGTATACAGCAGCCCCAGAGGGGTATACAGCAGCCCCAGAGGTATACAGCAGTCCCATAGGTATACAGCAGCCCCAGTGGTATATACAGCAGCCCCATAGGTATACAGCAGCCCCATAGGTATATAGCAGCCCCATAGGTATATAGCAGCCCCAGAGGGGTATACAGCAGCCCCAGAGGTATATAGCAGCCCCAGAGGTATACAGCAGCTCCATAGGTATACAGCAGCCCCAGAGGGGTATACAGCAGCCCCAGAGGGGTATACAGTAGCCCCAGAGGTATACAGCAGCCCCAGAGGTATACAGCAGCCCCAGAGGGGTATACAGCAGCCCCAGCTGTATACAGCGGTACCTAGTGGTATACAGCCCCCCCCCCCGTGGTATACAGGGCCCCCCCCTTGCTTGTGGCAACCTGTAAAAGAAGATATCATTATACTTATCGTGCCGCCGCCGCCGCTCTGTCACCGTCACCGTGCTATTCCGGGTCTTCAAGCTTCCTTCTCCAGCGCACAGACAATGACGTCATTTCCTGTGTGTCGGTGAAGGAAGTATGAAGACCCGGAATAGCGCGGTGACGGTGACAGAGCGGCGGCGGCGGCACGATAAGTATAATGATATCTTCTTTTACAGGTTGCCACAAGCAAGGGGGGCCCTGTATACCACGGGGAGGGGGGCTGTATACCACTAAGTACCGTATATGACCCGTGTATAAGCCGAGGGGGGACTTTTCAGCACATTTTTTGTGCTGCAAAACTCGGCTTATACACGAGTATATATGGTAATTGACTTCTATACTTTTTAAATATCCTATATTTCCAAAGCATATCAGCATTTTTAGTTAATTTATTTTACAATATATTATTCAAATTTTTATAATATGTTATTGAATTATAAGAAATATTTAAAAACAAAACCCTTACAAAAGATGTTCATGTCATCCACCTTCAATCTTCCACATATATATATTTAATGTATACTGTGTCACCTGTTAGTCTCGACACCGTGATCAACCTCAGCCAGTGTTTGGCTCCAGTGGTCATATTTCGAGGCAAAAAGGCGAGTGCAGGAGTGTATTATTCACAGAATGTAAGTGAAGGGGAGATTAATGAAGTAGTAATACCACATTGATTTCTTATTTTATCCTGAAGAAAGATACAATTGACAAAATGCGCACATAGGGTTTCTCTGTGACAATTAGCAATAGATACTGAGTATGGGGTTCTCACCTTTTTGGGTTGTATTGACCCACAATGACTACACAAGCTTGCAAGACAAATTCATGGCTGCAGCAGCTCATGCAGGTCAAGGAGGATGGAGACGGAAAGGGGAAAAACGCTGCGCCGTTGGGACAGAAGGAGGCTCCGGAGAATAAAATATTATTAAAAGAAAGTGATTAATAGCTACGCTTTTTAAAGTCAAGAGACTTCTTATTCAGGCAAATCACCAATGTATATAGGTGATTTTGCCTGAAAAAGAAGTCTCTTTACTTCGAAACGCGTAGCAACAAATAATTTTCTTTTAGTAATATTTCATTCTCCGGAGCCTCCTTCTGTCCCAACAGCGCAGCGTTTTTCCCTTTCCGTCTCCATCCTGCATTATTTTATCCTGTGAATATGGACAACCTTATTACATACGTAGTATATAGATAGTGAGTAGCATTTGTTGATTGAATTGTAGCAATTTTATGTGTTTTGACAGTCAAGGCATTTGACTTTTCTGTTTTGTACACTCTATTTTTGATCCTTTATCGCTTTGAAATATTAAGTGTACATTTTCAAGTACAATAAGGAAACTGACTGATCTTTCTCCAGAACACATTTTTGTCATCGAATTCTCATGATATTGTGTTATACTACGATTTGCTGGCTTTGAGTGAACATATAAATCTGGGACATGATTATGTAGGACAGGAGCCTTTCCTCAAGAGCCTGGACTGCCAAAGGTTTTTGGGCCACTATGTTATTCCTGTGAAATTTAGGTTAATGCACTTCAGTGTAAATAAATTTGTGATTATTCAAGCTTGCGTCTCCAGTGGTCACTGCAAAGATGTTTTACAAATCATATTTATAGTTTTAACCTTTCAATACAGTACATTTTCCAGATGAGCATTCAGGATAGTTTAATAGGTTTTTGACATTTCTTAAATGATTTACCTCTAGCTGATAAAGTTGTAAAGCATCATTATTTTTACATTAGTCTGACCATGTCATATTATTTATTGCAAACCACTTTTTGGAAAGAAATTTGCTTAAAATGTGTGAAGTTAGTTGATTAGCTGTCAAAAATATAAAAATAGTTGTCAGATAGAAAAAAAACAGCATAACTGTATTATAAAAGCAAAGTATAAGAATAACACTATGTAATCTATTAAAAATATGATACCAGATAGTATATGTGCTATGCATGTATGTAATCCAACACAGATAAAGGTAAAGAAAAGTCTATCTGACTACTGCTGCAGCTTCACCCTACTAGTTCCTGTACATACTAGTATACCTAGCTGTGCAACATCCTGATGGTTCCTGTACACATTTGAATAACCCAATCCACACAAATAGATAGTCACAACCTTGACCTATGAACCAGAAAGATTGTTGGATTGTTTTATCTACCCCTTGAGGGACAAGTGACGAGGTTATTTTGCAATACAAACCAAGATATGGCATGTAAGTAGAAATAGACAGGTACCTGGTTACCCGATGTTGATCGTGGTAACCACTTCACACACAAGGCTGCCTAGTGTCCGCTTAAGCATTTCCCTGTCCGCTCTGGGAAAGCGGACACTAGGCAGCCTTGTGTGTGAAGTGGTTACCACGATCAACATCGGGTAACCAGGGGCTGCATCACCAGGAAGCGGTGGCGCTGACGCATCCCCGCTTCACTGAAAAAAGCTAAGTATTTAGCGGAGACCCGCTAAATGCTAGCAGCGGAGATTCAGGGAATTCAACTCAAACTGTTCGACTCCATCCACATATCTCCAACCTGAATTATGAAAAATTTCACAAAGTGATTAATACCTACCCTATAGATAGGCGATAATTATATTTGACAGAACAACCCCCGAAAAACTAAATCTATATCAAAGAAAACAAATGTATAAGGAAGATAATGCAAATGTGCAATGACTTGATTAACTACTAGTGCACCTCAATGAATTAGAATATAATCAAAATCAATAACATATTGCCATGTTTCAGTGTGTTTCTGGGAGCTCTGATCAATATAATATTCACACTTTGTTGTCTCGTGGAATACTGCAACACAATTTTTAACCCTTCATTCTCCCTACTCTAATTTTCTGAGATAATGACCTTTGGGTTTTCATTGGCTGTAAACAATAATCATCAACATTAACAGAGATACACACTTGAAATAGATCACTCTGTAATGGCTCTGTTATATATGTGTTTCACTTTTTGAATTGAATTAGTGAAATAAATTAACCTTTGGATGATATTCTAATTCATTGAGATGCACTAGTATTTTTTATTTTTTTTTATTTAATAGAAATGTTAGATCATTATTATTCCAAATACAGGAATTGGTAAATTTATTTCTATCACCAACATGGCCTTATGATGTTTCTTATGAAAAATGATTTCACATGTTTTATATTTGCTTTATATGTTAATGTAACAAACATATAATATAAAGTAAAAAATGCATTTTCTTCATATGGCAATATCACATTGAAATAATATATGTATGTATCGGAAAGCTGCTTGTTATCATTGAAAAAGCAGAATGCTGTTGCATGCACCCGAGTTATTTTTAAAGAGGTCAAGAAGGATCATAACAACTGATATACATAATCCTTTTGATTAGCATTGTAGGAAAGTATGACAAAAGGATTACAGCACTTTATTTCATGAAACATTGAAATGAGGCAGATCTAACTGCCCATTTTAAACTGATGCTTAATGGCCTGGGGGTGTTTGAATCTCAGTACTCAATGACTAAACTATCATCACAGCTCAGTCAAGCACTTTACAGATTCCCTAATGAACCAGAAGGAAAAAAAATACTCATCCTTCAAGGCAAGAAAGATCATGGAATATTTTTATATATAAATAGCATTCATATGTATAGCGCACTTATTCCTTGGCTCTTAAAAGACAGAATGCAATTGGGAAATAATTATCATTAAATTAGGTCAGTTTTGAACCTTTCAAGATTATTCACTTTTTTCTTCTTTGTTTTTTTTTTTTTTTCAAAGACGTGTTTCATGTTTTATTCAGAGGAATCAAAAATGCTCTATACTTTTAAATAAAGAAAAAAATACAAATTTCAAAAAAGTAATAAGCCAAATGAGAACAATAAAATGTAGAAGTTCGCAAATGTACAAATTTACAGAAATGCTCAAATATTAAACCAGTAAAAAAGACATTAAAGATGTTGTGTTGCGGTAGACTATACTTATATAGTTGCCGTCATTTCTTTGCCATTCATGTTGCCAATAGAGATCTATTATTGTGTGGAATGTTTATGCCACAATTTTTTGGTGGACCGAGGAGACGTCCAAAGCATTGTTGGTAGCAAGTGGCTTTTTATTTCATCCAATGATTTTGGAGCCAGACCCAACTCCTTCCTCAGGGTGCACACATTACCTTATTATTACATTATTATGTAATGTGTGCTCCCTGAGGAAGGAGTCGGGTCTGGCTCCAAAATGCATCCGATGAAATAAAAAGCCACTTGCTACCAATGAAGGTTTTGATGTCTCTTCTGTTGGCAGTGTGGGTCCGGTGTAACACAATCCTGTGTATTTCTTGTTTTCCATGGTTTCGGTGATGTGTGGACCCTACAGCGGCCATTTTGCGTGTATGCCAGTTGTGTGCTACACAATCTTTCCATGTGATCAGCGGCCATCTATATCTTGTGTTTCTCATTGAAGATAAGACCCTATTGCATCTCCTCTCTTTCCTTCCAGTTTCACATGGGAGCGGCTTGTCACTGCTAAGTGGGGATCAGTGTTGTGAGTAGCTGGTATGGTGCCTGGTCGTGTCTCGCTATATGGACTGCTATGCTTATGCATTGACAGTTTTATAGTTTCAATTCCATCTCAAATGCTAAAAAAAAGGAATTATACTGTAGCATATATGAAAGATTGGAAGGCCTATCAGTATATACTAAGTAGTTGATTAAAATACAGTCGTGACATTTTTATTCTATGCTCTGTATAAACTACAAGATCATTAAAAGAAAGCCACTCTTTTGACATCGATAACATGAACGGACTACTTGACTTTTTCAGTAAGAAATAATCTAATTGTGTTTTAGTGATGAGCTATAAATAAATGTGATAAAATGTTAATGGGTTTGCCACTTGGACTACACCTATTCTTAGGAAATACGTGAAGGAGGCAAGCATCAAGTTTCTAATATGCCTACAGCACCTAAACATGAAAAATAAAGCTTTAGAAATCAATATGTCATTTATGGATATGCCAGGTCCACTCGGGTTTAAGATGCTTTTTGTAGATGTTTTATTTTCTGGTTTATATATAAAAACCATAACTGGGGATTCCAACTCATTAATGTAAAGAGTACCTTACATTACTTTTTAAGTTTTTACTGGCTAAATCCTATTATAGTGGCTGAAGTGCTGAGAAACAATATTGTTTTCTGTTTTGTGATAGATGAGTTCATTCTTGAAATATTATTTGCAAAATGTACGTGCAATTTTCCCTTCAAACACATGTTAACCAGATACCTTTCAGGTGGAAAACAAATGAACTCCCTCTATTTGATGCTGACCAATCCTAAGCAGGAGGTAATAATATGCCCCCGGAGAATGTCAAAGCAGAGATTCACAGCATGACTTGGCTAAAAAAAACAGTTGAAGAGCAGCAGCTCGAGGTGAACATGGTGCCATTTGTTGTATTTTTTGCATTCCACATCGCTTTAAACCTAACAGGATTCGAAACATATCAATCTTCCCTAGGCATTAGGCTTTGCCACTGTGCTGATTATTATTAGACTGGGCTGCTGATTTTTTGGGGCAAGACAATATAACTAGTAATGGGCGAACCCAAACTGTAAAGTTTGGGGTCGGAACTGAACACATGAGAAGTCCAAGTCACAGTTCAATTTTGGGTTAGGCCAAAAGAATTATAACTATCATCTCAGCACTGCACCATGCTACTTTTGGGTCCGCTCATTAAGCCTCATGTTTATTCACTACATTTCTCTGCCACCCTATGTGATGGCGCCTGTGATTGGTCGCAGTTAGACAGCACCCACCCTCTTTGCTGGTGTCTGTAATTTGTTTCCATACATATTAGTGTATGAAAATCATGATATTAGTGTAAAAATACATAATTTTAAAAAATGGTGTGTGGTCCCCCGTACATTGATACTCAGCGCAGATACAACTGACAGCTTCAGGCTGCAGCCCCCAGCAGTGCACATTATATTGGCAAGGTATCAAAATGTGGCTTTTTTAAATTATTTAAATACATGATTTTAAAATATGGCTTGGGGTCCTCCCCAATTTTGATACTCAACAAAATAAAGCACACGGCTGGGGATTGGCATTCTCAACCTGGGGAACTCATTGTATTGGGCCCCATGGGATAAAAATACCAACCTGCTGCCACCCAATCCATTAGTACGCCAAATCCTAGCACTTTATCCAGATCTTCCCAATTTTCCTGGTGTGGTGGTAATCAGGGTAATAGAAGGGTTACTGACAGCTGTAAATTGACAGCCAACATCAAACTCTGGATTGGTGATGTTCAGTTCTCTATGAGACCTCCAGATGACCAATCATGTAAGTAAAGAATTAAAAAAACACAGACACAGAGAAAAATCCTTTATTTGAAATAAAGCACACAGACACCCTCTTTTAACCATTTATTAATCCCAAACATACCCTTGCAGTTTTGATGGTAACTCACAAAGTCCCCATCTCTGCTACATCACACTTAGCAAAAGAAAGTGTTCAGCATGAGCAACCTCTCACACTGACAGCACTGAATGTCACAGCTGTGGTGATGTCAGTGAGGTCTGAGATTACATCTGGGGTACCCGGTACCCCAGATGTGACCTTACTGATATCATCTAAAGGATGCACTATTTCTGAGGAGGCTGCAGGCTGGTATATTTAGCGTGGGAGGCCCAATAACACTGAGCTTCCCCAAGCTAAAAATGCCAACCCCCAGCTGTGTGCTTTAGCTTGTCTGAGTATCAAAATTGGGATTACCAGGCCATATTTTAAAATTATTTAAATAATTTAAAAAAACCCAACTGTGAAATTCAGCCAATATAACGGACAAAGTTGGGGACTACAGCATGCAGCTGTTGGCTTATTTTTTACACTAATATGATGGTTTCCATACACTAATGTGTATGGGAAACAATCACAGATGCCTGACTGAGGGTGGGGTTGGGCACAGTATTACTGCAACCAATCAAAGATGCTGGCACAAAAGGTGGGCAGGGGGATGCAGTGAATAAACATGAAACTTAAAAGGAACCTGTCAGCTCGATTTAGCCCCCTAACCAATCACTACCTGTCCCTGCACCTTGCTAGCACATCCCTAAACATCCCTCTCTGAGCTAAAACTGTACTATAATGTATGTAACAAACAACTTAGCAACTTACATATTTCCATGGTAATGATCCAGTCTACCTACGTCCATAGACTGACATGAGCAGTCTCCAGGCCTCTGTCACCCCCCCTCCCTGCTCTTATCATGCACCACTGGGTGTCATCATTGATGTCCCTGGCGGGCCACTGGCTATGTGATTCAAATCTCTCCCCCCTGTGTGTATGATGCCGTTCTGATGTCATTTATGTACCTGCGCCTTGTGAAGTCTTCTGGGGTGCACTGAGCATCTTCATAATGCTCAGTGCGCATGCTCAGCAGTTCTACCTGATGGCTCGGGCCTTTTGGGAATGCGCACTGAGAATAATGAAGCCGCTCAGTGCACCCCAGAGAATTCACAAGGTGCAAGTGTGGAAATGATGCCGGAACGGCATCAAACACACAGAGGGTAAAGATTTGAATCACAGAGCTGGGGCGCACCAGGGAAATCAATGATTACGACAAGTGGGGCGTGATAAGAGAAGGGAGGCGGGATACGGAGTCCAGGAGACCACCCACGTTTGTCTACAGACGTGGACTGGATGCCTCATTACCATGGAAATATGTAAGTTACTAAATCGCTTTTTACAAACATTATAGTGTAGTTTTAGCTCAGAAAAGGATCGATAGGAAAGTGCTGGCAATGTGCTAGCAAGGTGGTAAGGGCCGGGCTCCAGCGCATGTGCAGTGTGCATATTGAAGCCGGCCAATACCACGTGATTAGCCCCACAATGCACCAGGCCAGATATGACGTTCCTCCCGGGCATTACATGATCACAAGAGGCGGGCATTTCAAATAGGAGGTGGCACAGCTCAAGGGGAATGAGGATGCCCAGTGGGGTGTGCGGAGACAAAGCGAGGAGGGGAGAATTGAGCCCAGAGGCCGCACCTTTCCAGTCTCCAACTGTAGACTGTTTGTAAGTATATAAGTTAATTTTCTCCCTCTTTATAGGACCCCTTTAGCTCAGAGAGGGATGTTAGGGATCAGATAGGAATGTGCAGGGACAGGTAGTGGTAGGTTAGAGGGGTAGCATGACCTGACAAGTTCCCGTTAAGATATTTTTTCAGCATCATGGTATTTTGTGTCATGTTAAAGAGTTAAAAGAAGATGTCACAATTTTAAACAGGCTGCAACCAGGTTTTGATACCTCATCTATGAGTAGCATAATGGGTATAGACCATGAATTCTGGTCTGGATCACTTACTGGGATGCTTGCTTTAGTTCTGTGAATACTCTTTTACCAACAGGAGATGATCAAGCAAACCTATACTAAGGTCAACATCCATGCTCATAAGCCCTCTCTTTTGTAGCCCCCATCGTTTCCTGGTAGTTTTCTGCCTGTGTACAGTGTAGACAAAAAGTTGTCAATTAATGATGAAGGCAAGGTTACATAAACCTTATAAGTCAGAAATGAAGAATGTAAACTAGTAATTTTGTCAAAACTACAGCAGGAAGACGAGTGAGTGACACATTATTAGATTATCTGTCTCACCATGTGCTTCCTTCTCTACGGGGTAAATAAACTTGGAGACAGATTCTTTTTACCATGTTGTGTACATGTTTTGCATCCCAAACTTAGCTTAATAAAAAAAATGGAAATGCTGTAATTCAGAGGAGAGGAGGAATTGATAATATTGATTTTACGTACTGTATTTTTCATACAATAAGATGCACTTTTTCCTAAATAATTTTGGGGAAAATATGGAGTGCATCTTATATTCCAGATATACTGTACCTGGCTGTGCTCTGGAGGGATTGGTGGCTCTAGAGCGGGTCACCAGAGCCTGGCAGCTGTGGCTAGTGACATGTGGGTCTGCTGTTTACGTTAATCTAATATTCACCTCACCCCCACCCATCATCTCTCAGCACTGAAGCCAGTGTTGAGAGGTGGGTGGAATGATGGGCAGGGAGAGCTGGGGAAAGAGGTTATTATAAAATTGACTTAAACAGCTGGCACGTGATCAGCTGCTGCGTGGGCGATCATGTGTGTGGATATTAACTGCTTCCCACGCCCATAATTAAGCATAGGAGAAGTAAACATACCAAATGAAATATTATACTCACCTCCCATCATTCCCCTTCAACATTGCAACACCCTCCTGTCTTCCTGTGTCGGCAACTGATGTGGTGTGTGGAGGTGTGATGTCATGACAGTGACATCATTGCTGTGTGGTTACAAACTGATCATCAGTTGTCAGCAAAAGAAGACAGGAGTATATGGTGTTGCAGCAGGGGAACAATGGGAAGTAAGTATATATGTTTTCTTCTTTTTAAGTGTGCACCAGTATAGGGAATCATATACCAGTATATGGGACACATACGGATATGGGCACATATACCAGAATGGGGATCGTATACTAGGATATGAGGCACATAATAGGATATGGGCTATATGCCAAGATGGAGGATAATATACCTTGATGAGGCACATATACCAGGATGGGGCACATATACCAGAATGGAGGACTTGTACACCAGGATGGGATACATATATAACTGGAAGGGGCCCAGAATGTGAGCATTAGTACAGAGTTTGGGGACATTACCCCCATAACAGTCTAAGCAGTAGATCTCCCCATAACAGTGCGTCATGACTACATTTTATGGTTACATTTTTTTCCTTAATTTTCCTCCTCTAAAACCTGGATGCATCGTAAGGTCCAGTCTTATAGTCTAAAAAAATGAAGTACTTTAAACCTCAAATACTACAATGATAGAACACAGTTTTTTGCAGAAATATAACATTTTAAAATCAACATAATAATTTCTGATATTCTCCTTATAAATTGAAAAAAAAATAGGATTTCACTAACATCTTATATAAAACCTGTTCTTATACATATTTATATTTTGCCTCTTACTTTTAATGAGACACAGTTGTAAGAGCTTTATGAAGAGTTAAGTATTTTGATAAAGGCCAAAAGGGAAATCTTTCTGCATCTACAAAGCATTCATTCCAGAACAGAGCAATTCTTTGGGGATTTGATAAGCAAAATGAAGCATAAGACAACTTGTTGATTATATAATTTGTCTATTTCCTTTATTCCTTTGCTTCATAAGTGCATTTTGTGGTATAAATATCTGCTCTTATTATTTTCAGACCTGCTTACAAACAAGTACATACTTTAATGATCATATTTATTCCCGTATCCTATGCTACTAATCCCATTATGCTTTAGCACAGCATGACATGAGCAGATTGAATATAATCAATCTTTTGTACCTGCTAGCTCTATCTGAGGAGAGTGTGATTATACTTTCCTATAAAAGAATAGAACCAGAGGTTCTAAACCACAAGTGTCAAACTTTTGAACTTTCTAGTCCACTGCAGTTCACATAACTGCTCGATGGTCCCATAAAGAAATATACAGCAGAATCAAATCTTAAGTAAATAATGCTAAATCATATTTTTTTTCCCCAAAGTTGATCATCTTGCACCACTCATCTATGTCATCTAAGAAGAAAGATGATGAAGGATACATCTCTGTACTCTTATTTGTTATAACTATTTGCCAGTATATGTATAATCATCATCAGTAACTGTCATAGTAGAATATGCTCCACTATCATGCCCCTACTGAGAAATGCCTTTGCAGAACATTTCAGATAATTACAACATATAGGAATTTTCTAGTGCCTGCTTGAGTGGCCACGATTTATCCCTATGGCCTTCCAGAGACTTGAGTCACCGAAGTCTAAAAAATACACCTTCAACAGTCTCAAGGTTGTGGATCTAATATCTTATATGAAGAAAAAAATGCAGCTATGAGATTAAAGGGAACCTGTCACCTGATTCTAAGTCCCTACACTATCTCTAGCTTGTCGTACAACTTCCTAGCAGCTCCCTATCTATCCCTTTCTTATCTAAAGTGTCCCTATTAAACATGTGTAAAAGAAGTATAAACTTACTGCAGTCCCCGTGGTTGGGGGACTGGGTAGGCGTGGCCACGCTTCCTTCATCACACCTCTGTGGTGTAATGCACGCCCCACTGGGCGGCATTATTCTGGTCCTCTCTGCCCCCAGGATTTGGAGTCTCCCGCCCTCTGTGTAGCTCTATGCACCGGCCGGACGTCACATGCGGCGCGGTGAATTAAGGGGCCGATCACGTGACCGGCCCCATAATGCACTGCGCCAGATGTGACGCCCGGCCAGTGCATAGAAGTACACAGAGGGCGGAAGACTCCAAATCCTGGGGGCAGAGAGGACCCAGAATAATGCCGCCCAGCGGGACGTGCATTACACCACAGTTGTGTGATGAAGGAAGCGTGGCCACGCCTACCCAGTCCCCCTACCATGGGGACTGCAGTAAGTTTATACTTCTTTTACACATGTTTAATAGGGACACTTTAGATAAGAAAGGGATAGATAGGGAGCTGCTAAGAAGGTGTAGGGGCAGCTAGAGATAGTGTAGGGACTTAGAATCAGGTGACAGGTTCCCTTTTACATAAGTATTTTAGTAAATAGATTGTAAAATATAAAGCAGGGGAGCGCAGCATAGGGCGGTAAATGTGGGACACCAAGGTGTTACCTAGATGAGTCCACTCACCTTTAGGGGTTGTGAGTGTCACAACCACCTTGCAAGCCTGGCCACTGCAGATCCCGTAGAAGCAGCGTAATAAATGAAGAAAGAACCAAGATTGTTCTGCGCTGACCAAGGAGGGAGATTCCAAGTTGTGGAAGAAGCCTTTTATTCAATCGCCTCACACACAACAAATTTGCCGACGCGTTTCATAGCCTCCTGGCTACTTCACCAGGGCATCACACTTACAGATAGACTCAGACATCAATTTATATAATGCCTCAATAACATCACAAAGTGTAAAAAAAAGTTTTCTGTAACGTCAGATCCAGTGAAAATGCCCACATTGGGTAAAAAGGATCTTTAAAATACTATACCAATTAAAGTACTGCACTAAATCATTACAAAATCATTACAAAAATATACAAAATTTACAATAAAATAAAATATATTAAAACACATTAAAAACTAAGTGTTTTTTGGTGCGTTTGCAAAAAAGCTAACTTTTTTTAACATGGGAGTCTATGGGAAACGCTTGCGTCAATGAATGGTACATATATGTACCATGCGTTAACGCAGGCATTAATGCTAGCGCTAAAAATTAAAAAAAAAAAAAATGTGAAGGGGAAAAGCAGGATTCTTTAACGCATCCTTCCAATGGATGCATGGTCCCAAATGTGACCCTAACCATAGGGATGAGTGAACCAGACTTCACAGTTTGGTGTTCGTACCGAACACAGACTTTAAAAAATTTTTTAGTGAACAGTTTCAGAGTTCGGGAGCTTTACCTATGCAAACCATTGTAGCGAGCATCGCTATGCCTGCTTGCACTTGATGCTCAGCCTAGTGTGAGACGCTTGCATGTTTAAATGGCTTACAGTGGAGGTAAAATCAGAATTGTTGGATATAGTTTGTACCAAAAATAAAATAACAAAACCCCGCCCTCCATCCTGCAGAAGTGCTTTGTTTATGACAGGCTGTATGTGGGTGGAGAGCCGAACTGCCAGTCAGTGACTTCCAATGAGGTTCGGGTCAAGTTTGGGTCCAGAACAGAACTTTTCATAAAGAATCCAAACTTCCATGGGTCCACAAATCTTTAGTCCTGGACTGATACAGCCAGGTATTCTCCCCTTCTGGTAATATCATGCCAACATGTCTTCCACTCTGTTTTGTCAACGCGCCTTCACTGCTGTTGACCTGCTGATTGACAGCCATCTCCCCTCTGCCTAACTGCACCATCTCTCCACAACTACCTGCCTGTAAGATCTTAGCTTTAAAAAAAAAAGATGCAAAAGTCCTTGATAACTCCTTAAAATATATGACATATTTTGCTCTGTTTTATCTGGTAAACATATAAAAAGTCCATTCTATGAATTTGTGCGAATGTGTTACTTCTCTCCTCTATACTTCAGATGCCATACTGATTGGGTGGTTAGTCCATGGATAACATAATCATCCCCTTATGCACATTTAAAAAATATATAGGACTCCATGGAATGAATATAAATGGGCTTTATTTAAGCATGGACTCACCAGAATGGTGACATTAGTCATTAGTGCCAGTAGTGGAAATCCTTCTGGTGATATATAGACAGCATATTAAGGTAATTTTATTGTTAAGGGGAAATATTTCCTCTTAAAATTACTCAGCATGTTGCAAGGTTACAATGAACTAAATTCATTTTCTGGCTGAATACACCAGTAACATAAAACCCCTATTTACTCATTTCTAGTTTTGCATGATCTCTTCAGCACGATTCACTATTTACTTTATTGCTATCTGAATGAGCCAAAGCTTTTAATTTTCTCTAAATACAGAGAAACACTCCAGTCAATTGTGAAAACTATTTGTGTAAAGTACTACATTCACATAAAAAGTAAATTAGAGAGGTTTTTTTTAAAGTCTTTAAGTAAGCGAGGATTAATATACTTGTTTAAGTCATAGTGTTGTGTAGGACGTCCTCATACTGGCAGTACTGTCAATAGTCAAGTTATGAGCTTCAAAAAGTTAAGTTGAGCAGATCTTTTGAAATCTGAATTTTCCAACATTGCCAAACTTTCAACCAAACTGTCATATTTGTCAAATAATTTGCATGATTCTCATTGCTGGAAAGCTTGCAAATACTCATGAGGAAGAGAAGAGAGAAAAAAAGCTGCTAACTGTAAGAGCTTACATTCTAGAAAAGAGAAAAGACTTGGGTAATCATAAGAACATACATTCTACAGGAGGGATTAAAGGCCCTGTCTCACATAATGATATCTTTAGAGAGATCGTTGTAACTGTGACGTTACAACGATCTCTCCAGTGATGTCGTTCTGTGTGACACTTAGCAGCGATCAGGCCCCTGCTGTGAGGTCGCTGATCGCTGCAAAGTGCTGCCGGTCATTTTCTGATTGTTGGTTTTCCGCTGGTCAGCACGCATCGCTGCGTGTGACAGCGAGAAACCAGCGATCAGTGACCTCACAGGGCTGGTAACCATGGTAAACACCGGGTATGTAGGCAGCGTGCGCTGCCTAGATACCCGGTGTTTACCATGGTTACCAGCATTCTCTCTGCTTAGCACTGCAAGTAAGCAAGGAGGACGCTGGTAACTATTATAAACAGTGGGTATCCAGGCAGCGCATGCTGCCTGGATACCCGGTGTTTATCATAGTTACCAGCGTTCTCCCTGCTTAGCGCTTCCTGTAAGGCAGCGCTAAGCAGGGAGGACGCTGACATCGCCTTCAGCAATGTGGGAGGTGGCTCCCATGGCCCTGATTGCTGGGGAGATCTGCCTGTTTGACAGCTCCCCAGCGATCAGGTAACGACACTCCAGCGATCCTGGCAAGTCGTTATCGCTGTCGGGATCACTGGAGCGGTCGTTATGTGAGACAGGGCCTTTAAGAGAACCTAACTGACCATAAGGGTGTGCCATCTAGTCTACAGATCAGAAATAGTGAAGATCCTGTTAATCAAAAGAGCTTACAATCTACAGATGAGTGAGAGAACCTCACTGACCATAAGAGCTTGTCCTCTAGTCTACATAACAAAAATTGAGAAGACTATGCTAATTAAAAGAACGCACACTTTACAGAAAAGAGTGAGAGAACCTCGCTGACCATAAAGGCTGTTCCTCTAGTCCAGAGGTCCCCAACTCCAGGCCTCAAGGCCCACCAACAGTGCATGTTTTCAGGATTTCCTTGGCATTTGACAATTGCAATCAACACCTGTGCAGGAGATTGAATTACCAACTGTCAAATTTCTAAGGAAATAATGAAAACTTGGACCGTTGGTGGGCCTTGAGGACTGGAGTTGGGGACCTCTGCTCTAGTCTACATAACAGAAATAGAAAAGACTCTGTTATTTAAAATAGCTCACAATCTACAGAGAAGAGTATGAGAATCTTGCTGAACATAAGAGCTTGTCCTTGTCTACAAAATTAAGAGAGAACCCTGCTAATTATAAGAGCTTACACATTACAGAAAGGAAAGACTTACCCAGTGACTTTGGAGATGGAAATTGATTCAGCCATACAAACTGTTCTTTACTGGAAACTGCTGATCTGTAATGGCCCAGGTACTCTCCGCCACTGTACAAGGTTTGATACTTTGTAAGATATCATAGCTGCTGGGAAATGTAGGGAGGGTCGAAGCAGACACACAAAATTACATTAGCCTAATTTCAGGACATTCATCTCAAATTTGATCCTTCATGGATTGATCCACTCTTTTATACTATTAAGGTGTCTGGTGTTGTCTGGCACCAATAGATTAGCAGCAGATCCTATAAATCCTAATGGTCAAATGTAAATGAATCAATTTTTTATATAATTTACAAAAGCTTGCAAACTCAAATTTTTCAAATATAAATTTAGGCAAATCCAACAAAATAATTTATCATATGGCTTGGGAGTAGGTTAAATATACTACAGATTCCTGCCAATGCTCCACTGGCTTACAATTGGGGCGTAGCCAGTGAAGAGGCTGAAGCACGTGCTTAGGAAGCAAATAGAGAACTGGGGGTGAGTTTCAGCAGTAGGTAAAGGTAAAAGTCAAGGTGAATATAGTTTTATTACTGTTTTTAACTTTTACCTTGCCTATATATTTATTATTCTTTGTGGTTATTGCCTTTTTAGAGCAACTGGGGCAAATTTGACGTTCATCAAATAAATTCAATGCAAATCGAATTTTCAAGCCAATATTTGAACTAATTCAAATTTTGACAGATTTGCTAAATTTTGAGGTATAATATCCATTAATTGTTTTTGCTTTTAACTACTTGTCAAGTCCCTCAACCTATTATTAAACTATTTTATAGTGTGGCTTAGTTTATTATGCTGACATTGATGAATTTACAATTGTATGAGGTCTAAAGCATCACATACCCAGAAGGAAAGATGTCTTTCATATGACTTGCCTGTGTGTTTGTTTCATTGCCCATCCTTTCTGAGGATACAGCGGAAAACCCCGGAAATGTCAGACTACACTGCTGGTTAGTTGCGCATATAATAAACATGGTAAAATAAACTTACATGGGATGAAATAAGTAATGAAAACATCACCAGTTTTCTAAGTATATTTTCTAAAGGTGCTAATGATATGAATTACTCACATAATGTTGGCAAGAAGCTATCCACTCCACGAGGTAAATACATCAAACCATAAATGTACCTAAATTTGTTCATTTGTACTAATGAAAAATGACACATAGAAAAAGTATTGAACACACTTACTGAAATTTGTCTTCATATTTTATGAAAAAACCTTTTGTCAGTGATG
Organism: Allobates femoralis; assembly: GCA_033576535.1. Taxonomy (NCBI): domain Eukaryota; kingdom Metazoa; phylum Chordata; class Amphibia; order Anura; family Aromobatidae; genus Allobates; species Allobates femoralis. The sequence continues at coordinate 142,538,930 of JARQOC010000002.1, forward strand.
ACGGCTTCAAGATGTCTCCTGTATGGAGAAATTAGTTACATGCATTGCTCAGGCGTGATTTTGGTCCATTCTTCCACACAGCCTTCAATTCATAAAGGATCCATGAGCTTCTCCTAAGAACTCTGAGCTTTTTTTCTTTCCATACATTTTCTATTGGGGTCTGGTCAAGTTATTGGCCGCACCATTGTAGAAGTTTTATTTCCTTTCTGTGAAACCAATTGAGGTTTTCCTTGGCTGTGTGTTTGGAATCATAGTCTTGCAGAAATGTCCACCCCCTTACTTTATCTTTTATCATCCTGGTAGATTGGTAGATGGCAGCAGATTTTTACTGAGAGTATCTAGATACATTTGTCCCTAAATCCTTGCATTAATTATATGAATTTTGCCAGGGTCATATGCTGAAAAACAGCCCAATACTATGATGTTACCACCTCCAAACTTCACTATTAGTATGGTGTTTTTGTTACATAAAATGTCTTTTGGCCACTAGACATGGTGTGTATTATGACATGCAAAAAGTTCAATATTTTCTAATCTGACCAGTCTATAGTCTCATCCGATCATGGCTGGTTCGTGGTGAAATACTTTTTTTCCACTTTCTGGCCAAAACAAAGCTCATTGGAATCTTCAGTAGACAACTGAGACAACTCACTAGTTTTTCCCATCATGAGATGTTTCTTGTGTGGCATCTTTCTTGACAATGAGACACCTTCTTATATGCCATCAGTTGTACCAGATTATGTTATTTTTCACTAACTGGCAGGAATGCTTTCTAATCACTGATAGATTTCAGCTGATATCATGAGTTCATTAGTTTTTCGTGTTTTATTTCTCATTATTGAACATCATTAAATTTATGGACATCCATGGTTTAATCTATTTGTCTATGTGGTTTGAATGGGTTGTTACCAACCTCTGGTGATAAATTCAGGTCGATACCATATTTAGACATATATATTTACTTAGAAAACTGGTGATATGTAAAGTACTTATTTCATTCAATGTATATACTATCCTTATAACTACATCAATGCATGCAATATGTATGAAATATCTCTTAATACTCCAATCCTGTTTTAACACAGGGCTACCTACTGTAATAATGCACATTTTGAAGGCAAATTGAGTTACCCCACTTCTTTTTTATCTGTTAAAGTGTTTTTTTTGTGTGTGTTGTGTGTGTTTTATACCTGCAAAGTCTGAAAAGTACAAAAAAGAAAAAGTAAAAGGATTTATTTCAGTCCTCTACTGATTCACAATGACATGGGTAGGCTTTTAAATTAAAATGTTGTCCAACAATGTGTTTCGACAGCATTTAGCTTCAGTGGTGTGTGCAATGTAGGAAACAGCAATGTGTGCTTTAATTTTCTGTAATCCTATATTAAACATTGTGCTGAAGTCTGTTGAACATTGATAAGCTGTTTTAACACAGCAGATCCTCAGAGACAATGGTGCTTAAATGCCACAAAGACCTTGGTTGGGTTTCGCTATTGTTGATGTGATTTAGATGCATCTTGGCTCTTGCTGTAATGCCAAGATGGCTTGGCTCTGAATTAATATCTGTATTATTGTAATACTTAGCTGGCATTTCGGAATATTTTAGCCATCGAACAAAAAAACAAATATGATGGCATGTAACTATTTGAGAGATTATCTTACAAGCTTGATTGTTTTAAATTCAAAGGTTTTCAGAAGCCATAGAAATGAAAAGTCTGCGAAAAAAAGCCAATTTCACCTTGTGTCTGAATGGCATATGCTACTTTTGCTAGTTTCAAATCAGTAATTGTGAGTCAAAATAAGATACGGTGACAGTTTCCTATAACTATCATTTTTTAGCTCTAGAGAAAATAAAATGCAAATGTAGCCCATATGGACACAATAATCTTCATTCCCTCTTACTGTCGTCTCGAAGCTATTCCTGTAAATGAAAAACAGTTATATGGAAAAACCTGTACAGATATAAATATAATTCTAGCTAAAGGCAGACAATGGAACAAAAAGGAGGATTTCTGCTGTATGGGGAAAGTAGGAAAAATAGACAACATGTGAACCTACAGCTAGAATTGAATTTAAATAATTTATATACTGAGATTTCTGTGCGTTCCTTAGCAATAGGAAGGTCTTTTTTTTCTTTTGAATTTGTAACTCATTTATTTGTAGCTTGTGACACTGAATGCTTCTCGTTCTCGACATGTATTTGTAAGGGTCTACAGAATGTTATGGATAAATGCAAGTGCTGACGTACACATATTCTTATATAGTAAGTAGATTAATAGGATGTATACCCAACTTGTCAAAAATTCTGAACTGATTTATATTTAAATTTGTCATATTACATTGGATATTATTATTTATTATTATCATTATATATTATCATAGCACCATTTATTCCATGGCGCTTTGTACGTGAAAAGGGGCATACATAGTCAAGGTGACTATACAAGGCACAAACAAGTACAAAAGGAGAGAAGACCCTGCTCACGAGGGCTCACAGTCTACAAGGCATGGTGAGGATACACTTGGAGAGGAAAGAGCTGATCGTGCGGCAGATTGGTGGGCTGAGGCTCACTGAAGGTTGCAGGCTTGTCGGTAGAGGTGGATATGCAATTAGTGTCTGTACCATAGGTAATTTTTTCAGGTTTAAAAGAAAGAAGAAAGGTTATTCATTCTAATGGTATGTGTCATAAATTCCTTCATATTTGAGTCGGAATAGTGTTGCCTACAGTCCAAATCGTCACATCAAATAATTAAAAATGAGACCATGACCCCAAAAAGACCCTACTATAAATCTCTGGGATCACCTAGGGTTCAATGCATACTGTTAAAGGGAACCTGTCAGGTCGTTTTTACCTCCTAACCTATCACTACCTTTCCGTGCATCTTATTAGCACATCCCTAACCATCTCTATCTTACCTAATATTTTGGCTGTGAAAAATGACTTTAATACTCACATTTTCGCATGCAAATGTTGCATCCAGGCTAGTCTGTAGCCTGACTAGACAGGTCTCCATCTCCCTCCTGGGTGCTGTTATCATGCCCTGCTGAGTGTGAGAATTCATCCTCCAGTGCACTTCTGATTTGAAATTCCTGCCTCCTTGTTCCGGATATGATGCGCTGAACGTCACTTCCGGTCCAGTGCATTGTGGGTGAAAATTTGGTGAACGGCCTGGCTTCAATATATGCACTACGCATGCTCCATTGCCGGCCTTTAAAGCCCCACAATGCACCGGACCAAAAATGACGTCTGGCCAGTGCATCATAATCGGTAGAAGGAGATGGGAATTTCAAATCAGGAGTGCGCTGAAGGATGAATTTTCATGCCCAGCGGGGCATGATTACAGCAGCGAGGAGGGGAGATGGAGCCCTAGAGAGACTGCTCAGTCAATATACAGATCGTAGTCTGGATGCTGCATTTGCATGTGAAAATATGAGTATCCAAGTCATTTTTCACAGCCAACATAGGACACCATTAGGTCGCTAACAAAATCGTTCATTACATTGATGCGTGTGACGTGGCCATAAGATTCGCCGCCCTCTATATCTGCAGAGCTTCTGTGAATCAAACAAGAATAAACGTACCAATACCAACAATATTGGAAATAGCAGATAACAGTGAATAGCAATTTCTGTCCAGGAAGAAAACTTCCTAACTGAGAGCAGGTAAACAAATATGCAGACTAAATTTCAAACCCACAACTCAGAACAAGACAAACTGAAAACAGATCCACAAGCACAAAATCTGTGAACCACAAAGTAACTAAAACCATTCACTTAGCTTGCAAGGATTTCAGCAGTCCAGGAGAAACCAGGAAAAGGTGTGGACACCTCCAGGAATAGTCACAAGTGGCAAGGACTGATCAGCTTCAAACCACTATATGCTCCAATCTGAACCTGACTGCCAATCATCAAGATCAGCTGTGGAACTCTCCAACACACAGCCAGCAGCATTACCAGCAACAACCACCAGAGGGAGCTCACAACCAGAATTCCTCCTTAATGAATTCACAACAGTTCCCCACCCCTGTTTTAAAGAGAACTCCTTGTATAAATATACAGTATATTATAGTTGGCCTTTTAGTACAATTGTAGAATAAGGCTAGGGTCACACTTGGAGGGTGACCCACTCCTGAAGCCTCCGCTAAGAACTTAGAATTTTCCCCTGCAGCGCATAGCGTTAATGCTATGAGCTGCCTGACTACATTGCCCCATAGAAGCCCTCTGTTTACCTTAGCAGCGGCCACACAGGATGTACGCTTTAGCTGAATGCATAGATAAACAGCGTTTCCTGTGCTCTATGATAAAGCGCACATCCTATGTGGCCGCTGTTAAGGTAAACAGAGGGCTTCTATGGGGCAATGTTGTCAGGCAGCTCATAGCGTTAACGCTATGCGCTGCCGGGGAAAATTCTAAGTTGTTAGCAGAGGAGTCAGGCGTGGGTCACCCTCCAAGTGTGACCCTAGCTTAACCTCTTAACTCCTTGTATTCAAGTGGACTCTCCCAGCTTCTACTTGGGTTCCTTAAGCACAGAATATACTGTCTCTGATGCATTTAAGATAATATATAGCTCTGCAGTTTATATTTAGGACTAGTAAACTACTGAATTTTGTATTATTTTTCATTTTTTGTTTTAAAATGTAATATTCATATTCATCTGCCAGTGAAAGTTTGTAACCCTGCAACATAGTGAGAGGGGAAAGTTGCTTTTTATGCGTATTTAATGGCCGATGTAGTGACATTCAGTCCTTGTGTGTAGCAGAATGAATAAACAAGTAGGGTACATTGATTGCTCAGTGTGATATAGAAACTGTTTACTAAACCATTATGTGGAGTGATTACACGAGCCCGCAGCTACGACAGCGCTGATGCTGGAACATCTAAACGTTACAATCAGATTATTTATATTGCCATATGCATACACTGCTGTATTTATGTTTTATTCTATTTATGATAAAATGTTTTCTACTATAAAAGTCCAATTAATAACCATTCACTTGAGAAGAACATGGTTGAACTTTGTCTTTCTGTTTGTAAAAGTATTTTATTTACTTATTGATCTGTGAAATTATTTTTATTAATCAGAATCTTCACTATTAAGATTTTTCACATTCACAGAAGAAGCCAATGCTATAAAGTCTTCGAGATATACTAAATGAGCAGTGAAATTAACCACATTTTACTTCATTGTATGGGTAAGGCTGGGGTTACACATAGAAATCCATTTTTGGAAGTCATTTTCATCACCAATCCGTTTTTTATAGGGTGCTTTTTGTGTCTCCTGCACTCCTGTACGTTTTTGGAATTTTCATTAAAAAAACGCATGCGCGAACGCATGCGCAAACGCAAGTGCATGCGTTTGCATGCGTTTGCGCATGCGTTTCCCATAGGGCCCCATGTTAAAAAAAACGCATGAAAACGCATGCGTTTTTTAACTGATGCCAAAAACGCTGTTTACTGCGTTTTTGGCTCAAAAACGGACAGGGCAATGTTTTGAGCTCCAGAGAAAAACGCACAGGGTGTTTATTACACCCAATGCGTTTTTCTGTCAGTTTTTGGACTTAGAAAAAAAAAATGACAAAACTGAAGCCAAAAACTGACTGAGGGCTTATGTGTAACCCCAGCCTAAGAAACAACTAAAGGTTACCTACCCCCCTCCAAACTACAATGTCTACGCTCAGCACAATTTAGAGCACAGCTCCTTCTGTGCTTCCAATGTTGTTTAGGAATAAAACTTTAATGCTTGGATGATCCATAATATGACAGAAGGACATATTAAGCACATTCTGCATGCATGGAAGAGTGAGTGAACTAGAGAAAAAGCAGCAGGGACGAGAAAAACATTGCCGTTCGGGCCCATAGAGACATCAGCATATTTTGTTTTTGCTCTTTTTGACCAGAAGCACATGGGAAAATATAAACAACAATGTAAAAGAAACAAATAGTTACCAAAACAAAAGTAAAAAGGAAACAAGTAAAGAAAAGTAAAGTAGCTTTGATGTGTCTCATATTACACTTGATTGGACTATGTAGTGTAATGGCAGACTTGTCAATGAACCCTGAATCAACCTAATCTGGTTTCGTATTCAAGGTATCTTGAACTGAAGTCACGAAATCAATATTTATTTTGGCAATATAATTTGCACAAAAGAAGATCAAAAAGAAAAAAATTGTCACATTAGCATATGGCATGCGATAGCATCAGATGCAATATGCTGATCGCCCTTGGCAGGATCTTCTGCAAGCAATAGCTGAGTGTCATGTGCTTGTCATCCTATCCTGCGAACGGATCATGGCTGCGGAGCACAGGAAGAGATTAACCTCCTTTATTTGAAGTCTCAAGCGTGTATTGTGCTGCACTCGGATGTGTGCTGAGTGCAGTGCAATGTTTCACTCACATTCGTTGGCCAGGGTCACACATGCCCATTCACTTTTTTGAGCCCTTAGAAAAACAGATCCACTTTTCTAAGGGTGCCAATAGAGTCCCCTGAGGTCCTGGACGTTTTTGGGAAATTTTTGGTGATTTTTTCATCAAAAACGCATATGCGTTAACGCATGGTGCCTATATGTACCATGCATTAACATATGCGTCTACCATAGGGCCCCATGTTAAAAAAAATGCATGCTTTGTTTAAAGCCACCAAAAAACGCTGATAGCAGTGTTTTTGGGATGCTGCATAAAAACACATGCGTTTTTTGCAGTACACTGGCACATATCTAACTATAAAATATATACTCAGCTCAACACAACATTCATTAGCTCAGTATATAGTGTGGAACTGTGTATATAATTGATTGTAACATATATTGTGGATCTGTGTATATTTCTCGTGTCCTGTGTATATAGTGTTATTCTGAGAATCTGCTCTAATTATACATGTGATATAATCCCACATGTCCCATATGCTGTATATGCATGTAAGTTTTTGTATATTTATTTGTCAGCTCTCAACTTCATAGACATATAGTGTAACTGTGTCTGACAGCTATCATCATAAGCCTTATTACTGGTATTACTGTTCTGGGGGCTATGTATTTTGCCATATGGTCTTTTTTTTCTTTCTGACAATTAAAGTGAAAGAAAGAGAGAGAAAATGTATAGACTGGGTTAACTGCCAAACCGTTATCATACAGTGCATGTCTACTAACATAATGATTGCACTAATAGGTCAATAAATCTATCATCTATCTATCTATCTATCTATCTATCTATCTATCTATCTATCTATCATTTATCTATTTTCTGTCTTAGGGTACCGTTCAGGGATGAGCGAGTATACTCGCAACTATTCGGTACTCGCTGAATAGTAGGGTACTCTGGCTACTTGTTACTCTGCGAGTATCCTTGCGATTACTCGCAGAGTAACGAGTCCAATGTAAATCAATTCGAAATGCAATTCCTCTGCTGTTGGACCCTATAAAGAGGTCTGGCAGCAGAGGAAAAACCTGCAATTCCCCACTTTATTTTTTAAAAGGCAGGGTGTCAGTATTCCAGGTTTTCCGGCTTGCCGTGTGACCATTTTGCCCTCAGTCAGCATGGAGATCATTGTTTTGTTTGCCCTTCTTCCTGTCTCGTTTACATAAAGACCTGGCTCAGCTGAGCATTCATTGCTTGAGTATACTGGTTCCTGGTTTGCTCTTGCTCAGCTGTTCTCCTGGATTCACTCACTTCTCTGGAGCTCTGTGTGATCTCGGTTCACCTTACAGCTTCCTGCATCGTGCTTCTGGTGCCGCTGCTTCTACCTTCGGGCTCAGACGTTCAAGTGTGTAAGCAACTACCCGGTCATTACCCTATGTACTGTGTGCTTTTGGAACTTGTGTTTCTTTATCTCTTTGGAACTTTGTTTGAACTTGTTACCCGGTCATCCGGGTGTGGGGACCTTTTACCACGGACTATCTCTTCCGGTTGTTCCTGTACCAGGACCCGTGCTACGGACTATATGCATCTGGATTTGCTTGCTTCGGACTATTGGTTTTTCGGACTGTTTCCTTAAAGGACTGTGCACTACGATACATATATATATTGGGGTCGTGTTATGTTGTGTGCTTTGGCTGTGTACTGCATTCACATTGTTTTGCTGTGTAAATATAAATACCTTGCACCTAAGAACCCGTCTCTGCTCTTCATTGCCCTTAAGCGATCAGACTCCTCAAACCCTATACAATAGTATTACACAGGGGTAAAAAGCTGCCGGCTTTTAAACAATGCTGAAGCCCCCTATTGGCTTCCCCATGGCCTGACAGCAGGATCCTGCACTCCCCCCACCGCCTCCCCACCCTATCCTAGCTTACGCTGGGAGGTGTCCGCGAAAGTGAACTCAGTTAAAACCGGATTATCCCAGATTGCCCCAGTCCAGAGCAATCCGGCACCATAGAGCCCCGGATTGCACCGGACCTGTACAATCCGGGAGAATTTGGTTTTCAAACCGGTTTTCTATTTTGGATGCCTTCCTGCCGGGATTTTCAAATGAACAGCTGACTCAGGTCAGCTGTTCAATTGAAGTAGCAGTGCTGTCAGGTTCATGTGAGTTCATGCTTGATTGCATGAACTCACATAAACTTTCCCATGGGTGCACAGCTCTGCTACATCTCTGGTGGAGGTTCTCTACCAGAGATGTAGCAGAGCTAAAGAAGAACCCTGGATTGGACTACGTCGGACGGAAGAGGATTTTTTTTAAATGAATATGGAGTCCCTAAGTGTGTTTTTGTTTTGTTTTTTCAAATAAAAATAATTTTTCTTGGTATTGTGTTTTATTTAAACAATTTAATAGAAATTCATGGGGGTCACATCAGCAGAGGAATTACTCGCAATCCTTGCTTCCCCGTTGACTTACATTGGACTCGCTAGACTCGTAACGAGCACTGAGTATCGGGACCTACTCGTTACAAGTCTAGCGAGTCCAAATATTTTGCACTCGCTTATCCCTAGTACCATTACACACACAGATAATTGTGCAGAGATTTGTTCGCAGATCTCTGGTTGCAGTGAAGTCATGGCACATTGTTCCATTTTGTGGTTGTGTACAAATGTAACAATGTGTCCATGATTTCACTGCAACCAGAGATCTGCGAACAATCTCTGCACAATTATCTGTGTTGTAACTGGGCATTAATCTACATCTATATCTATCTATCTATCTATCTATCTATCTATCTATCTATCTATTTTCTTCTCCAAACTTCTTTCTATGCATACTAAGGCACTAATGACTTTAAGAGAAAAGAGATAAAAGTGAAAGCTCAATGAAACAGGCAGTTACCTTTATGACATGGCATTTTGCCCCTTCTTACTGGCACACATGCAGCTATCTCTACCTTCACTATTTCATGTTCCTAATCACAAATGCCAGCAGTTCTTATCAATTGCCTTCAGGGTTTCTCACAAAGAAACATGGCACATAAAACACTTCAAAGAATCCCTTGCCTGCATGTTTACTCTTCACATAAAATGTATCTGTGCTCGAGATAGCTTTTGTCCGTTAACAATATCGTTCTATTTACGAGGTCTTTTATTGCAAATAACATAAGCATACACATATATACATTCAGAGACTAAGTAAATACAAGCAGACGTACTGCACGTAGCTTACAGAACTCTTATGGAACTCCGGAACCTGACTGATCATTTAAAGTAAAGAGCAACTTTCCAGATTACATTTATGACAACCTTGAGAATAGACATGAATGCGGTGCTTTCAGCCACTTCCCTAGCTAATAGTGCTATGTTTACAAAACAATGAAGTACCCGGATAAGGAGGTTGTCTAGCAGAAAATATGTCTCATTATGATTAAAATGTAATTTAATAGCATTCACCAAAAAAACATACATGCTCCCACTATCAGTGTAAGTAAGAGCAGATCCACTCCTTTGTTGGGTTCAACAGATCAGAGGGTTTACTTGCAATAATTTTAAAAAAATTGTAATTTCAAATGGATTCATGTCTTTTTACATCAATTGAAAGGGCATTTGGGGGCATCATATCTTTGAATAGTCCCCAATTAGAGGACAATAAAACATTGACACTTCTTATCAGTGAACTGTTCTGATATTTACTGCCATAACCCTTTCCCCCCATCTCATTCCCGTTCTGCTTCATCTCACTTATATTAAGAACTGCAGTATTCCATGTCATATTGGGTATGTCAATAATTGTGACCTTGCTGACCTTGACATCTCCCTTAACCCTTATGTGCATCATCACTGTCTAGCAGAAATCATCAACTTCTCAAAGGAAGATCATCATACTAGAAACTAGAGTCAACAGCTGACCACTGGCTGTAAAAACACCAATCGGTGCCCAGTGATCACATTACAGGTACACCGATGATTTGGTCCCAAGTGTGAGCCCGCATCAGTGGAAGAGCGATGATACATGAAGGATACAGAAAATCAAGGGGCATTAAAGGGTTAAACATAACTTAGGTTAGTGTGTTCATTTCTAAATAAATTAAGCTTTAGTCCATTGTGCACAGCTCCAAAGGGTGCTGAAGAGGTGGTCTGTAAGGCTGAAGTATTCCCGGTATCCTACAGGAAGGCTAGCTTCACACCACGTTTTTCCGGCTGTCAGGCTGTGTCCGGTGCTTTGCAGGAGGCACCGGACACAGCCTGACAGCTCCGGACAAACAGAACCAGAGTGTTAATATGCCCTCCGGTCCTGTTTGCAGCCGGATTCAGCAGAGCGCATCTGTCCCTGCTGAAATTACAGAATCTTGGATAGCGGGGAGCTATCCAAGGTTCTGAACTCTCAGCATGGCACTGCTCCAGGTGCTGAAGGTCAGCGCGGCCGGCAATGAGCTGCAGCACCCGCCATCCGGGAACCTGACAGATTCTCTGTCGGGTCAAGGGTGACCTGGCGCCCCATAGACTCCCATGTTAGGGAACGCTGGATCGCCGAGGATTAGGGAGGATCCAATTTGTGCAGATTTTTCACCGGGACAGAAAATTGCAGCAAGCTACAATTTTGTGTCCGGGAGAAAACCCACGTTCACACCGGACAGCCCTGGATCCTGAAAATCATGGTATGAACCAGCCTAAGAGCTCAACCTCTCTGCTTTGAGTGACAGCTATAGTGTACAATAAATAGTGTGCAAAAACTCTCCTTTTAGAAATGATAGGTGGAATTGTAGTGTGCTTAGTACAGAAACCACTCATCACTTCAGGTAAGGGCATCTATGGACACTTATAAAGAAGTGTGCACCAAAATAGAACTCCATTTCTTCAATAATGCTGTGAACAATGCCCATAAGTACTGTATATTTATCCATGTTTTCAACAGTTTTTCAGGGCCTGCCATCGCTTTCATATTCAGCATTGGAATGACTGCTCTAGAGTTGGGTTTATGAGGGCAGCCTTGATATTTTTTGTCTAACTTCCATAAATCTGAGCTTGAGTTACAGAAACAGAACAACTAATGTTGCTGCCTCCACTCCTGAGGTGCGGGAGTTAAGCTTGCTGTACTATGCCATTTCTATAAGTCATATTCCTTTTTTTGGGAGTTCAGAAACAGTATTGCATAGCTGCATTTGGCTGTCTTCATAATCCTGTGAACAGGTCCTATAACAATATATTTCTACCTAGGTATTGAAAAGCAGAGATAGGAATATCCTTTAATTGAATAATGAGGCTAATCTGAAATCCTATTCAAAACCCATAAGGATGGTTTATGTTGTTTGTTAAAGGGAATCTGTCAGTATGTTTTTGCTATATAATCTGAGAGCAGCAGAGACCCTGATTCCAGAGGTGTGTGGCTTATTAGGTCGTATGCCGTAGTTTCAATACAATCAGTGTTTTATCATTAGATAACTAGGTCTCATATGCATGCCAGCCAGGCTAATCTGTGCCTCCCTGAAAACACCACTGTCACTGCCAGTTTGCTTACAACGTATAATGTACACAGGGGGCTGCCAGTTGGGGTGGGGGGGGTGAATACATAGGGCTCATTATTCTAAGCACTGCAACATATTTAACAGAGAAAGTAGAGATTTTTTCCAAACTACACCAAGCAGTCTAGCAGGTAATACATCACTGGATTCAGGGTTTCTGCCCCAGACATCATGCTGAGCCCAGATATAATTTCAAGAATCTGCAGACTCCACTTAATTTAGAGTTTATGCATAAGGTAATATTACTAGTTTCAACAATAGGATAATGTGGCCCCATTGATTATCTAAGTCATATTGTACCTTTCTAAATTCAGGATCAGTATGGAGTTGTGTTATTTGCTCAACTTCAAGCTTAATACTCTACGTTAGACACTGTGTTAAATACATTTTAGTTACTAATATATCTTTTATGTTGAAATATTTCCATAATTCAGTGCTATACGAAGGTACCTTACAGTGACAAACATTGTGCTAGAGATGATTGAATCGATTCCCGGGTTCTGGCAAATTCAAACAATTTTGAATCATGTTTATTACCCAAAAATGTTCACTGACATCTTACACAAGGCAGAAGACAGCAGAAAGCATTTGGTATGACTTTGTGTCCTTCCCCAGTCATCCATGTAACATTGTGAATCACAGCTAATCTGAAGGTAGACATAGCCTGCATAAAAGTCTAAATAGGGAATGCAGCAGCATTTTACAGTAATTTTTGGATAGAGAGAAGATGTCAGAGCTCACAGCTCAATAATAGTGAATGAGGAGAAAGCCCTTAAAGGGAACTTGTTAACAGGTTTTTGCAACCTAATCTGAGAATAGCATAATATAGGACCCAAGATCCTGATTCAAGTGATGTTTCACTTACTGGGCTGCTAAGTGTAGTTTTGATAAAATCACTGTTTAATCATCTGGAGATTATCACTAGCAGTCTACTTGGCCTGCTGCCAAGTAGTCTGGCATAGTCACAGACTGCTAATCTGCAACACAGAAAACACAAATTTTATCAAAATGACAGCAAGCAGCTCAGTAAGAGACATATCGCTGGAATCAGGGTCTCTATTTCTACATTATGCTGCTCTCAGATGGGATGGCAAAAACCTGGTGACAGGTTCCCTTTAAACCATTACAAATATTTTAGATGGTAATATGTTAAACATATTAACAGCAAAAAAGGTGCACTCTGCTAAGACATAATAGACACTAGAACCATGATACTTCTAAGGAAAAAATATGTGAAAATGAGACACTTAACTTTACAAATACGGCCATATTGATAAGCCACCCGGTAGCCATGTTGAGGCATGTCTCGTATACTGGGTCCCTACATTCAGTCACAACCTCTAACTGGGTTAAAAACCTCATATTTTATGGGCTTGCAGGTACCTGCTAACGGAGAGCAATAGCATAACGAGCCAATGAGGGGGAAGATGCACAACAGCGGGTGTGGACCCATACTCTAATTAAGAAAAGAATCCGCAGCACTCTCTTCTATTCCATTTAGTGTGCACAGGTGCTATGCCAAACACAATACATAGTAACACCAAAATAGCGGCACTCTGCTAAGAAATAATAGAAACTAGAATCATGGAATAAATGGAATAGAGCGCCGCAGATTCTTTTCTTATTTAGTAATATGTTGAACAGCAGCAATTCAGAAAATTAAAGTAGTTTTCAGGAAATAATACAGAAATTCAATGGATAAAGGGAAAGAGATAGAAGAGCTGCCATAAGCAGTGCCAGCCTCAGTGTGATTGAATAGTGATATGGTTTAGTTAGCATTTGTCTTGGTGGACTTCAATTTTCATTTCCAAAATGATAAGGAATAACTGCAGAATTAGCACTTTTAGACGGACAACCCTTTAAGTTCCTTTAGAAGGACATTTAAGGTCAGCTTAAGGTCTTAAATGGTTAAAATCGTAAAGAAAGCATGCATCTAAATAATCTCTAATTAAAAATCCACCTGGTTGCTAAGAGTGGAGGGATTTTTATAGTTTACATCTTGTTGCTTAGATTACTGACCACCGGAGTGGCTGGTTACCACATTAGGAGGGTGTGTGTTGATTGGGTCACTGGACCTTCTCGATCCCTGTCGTTAGAGGCAAAGCTATTTCTATTGCACCATTGGGGAGCACCCAACTCCGGTAGCTCAGAAGCTGGGATGCATTGAAGGATAGTGCTCCTGAAGGTAGACAATTAGATCACTTCTATAATTTATCGGTGGGACCGTCTGAAGAATCTGAACCGACATGATAGAATTTTGCTCCTTTCTTATTTCTTTATGTCTACACTTCTCAATGACTGTTTGACCATGAACACTATAACTGTTTTGAATGATCCGCACATCGGAGTAGTTAATTCCAAAATGACTTCTTGGCGTTTTTCCCTCTCACAATTGTGTTTTAGAATATGTTCACTTATGTTTCCCCAAATGAGTTGTTAAAGCCAATTTTCTGCTTGTTTCATCTATGGCTGAAACACTCGGTTGGTGGTATCTGACAGACTTGTGCCATGTGGTAATAGGAGGAAGTTAATTTCCTCATATTAAATCTCTTATTCCCTAGAAAATGTGTCCATTTCTCCTGTCAAGATAAGGGCTTGGAAGAAAGTGGAACAAAGACTCATTTATCTAGGGATACTGTCATGTAGGCAGCAGCAGGATGCCGCTTTATTGTCCTTAAGTTTGAAATGTGTATAATAGGAAGCAATAGAAAAATACACACACACTTAAGATGTAATGCCGGAGCTGCACTGATGCTGAATAGGCACAACTATCCTATAGCGAGGAGGTGGAGGATGGAAGGCGATCTCATATATCTGCTCAGACATCTATGTATTTGTAGTTTTTGGTATCTAGTGGAATGCATTGGTCATACATTTATATAAAGGTACTTTATTTCTTAAATAAACTGATGGACAAGAATAAAACTTAACAATAATATCTTCATGTTAATATGTAATTAGAACCTCCAACATTTAGATTGAGGCTCCATGATGACTTTTTTAATATGATTTGACTTTGACATATGATAGGTCATATATGGGTCATTCCATGTCAAGTGATCCAAAAATGAATATTTTTTTTCCCTGACGTCCTCAGATTTTTAAAAAAAAATTTCTATCTGAAGAACAACTTTATCTAATTACAAAAAAAAAGTTTTGAATTTTTTTCTTTATCTGTTAATTTTTTACAGATTTTTAAAGTTTTAAAAAAGTGCGAATTTTGGCCTGGTATGGCTTTACATTTTCTATCATATCTCGGGCTAGAAATAAGATAGAGAAACAAAATAAACACCAATCTACTCAGAACTGTCCAGGCTTTCATCAGATATGTCACAAGAGGATATTTGTTAATATTTTACCCATGTGATCGCAAGCGCAAAACTTTAAAACGCATTTCCAAAAAATCGGCGCGCTTTAAATATTTCAAAAACTGCCCATGTGTCTGCTATGCTCTTAGCCACATCTGTACCAAATTTCAAGTTGGGATCGCAATGGGATCATATTTTAACATATTTTACTAGTAAGAGCGTCAATGGGTCATTCCATATCAAGTGATCTAAATATGAATATTTTTTTTTACCTGACGTCTTTAGATTTTTTTTTTTTTTTCCTTTATGAAGTACTACTTTAGTTAATTACAAATTAAAAGTTTGGAATTTTTTTCTTCATCAGTTAATTTTTTACAGATTTTTAAAGTTTAAAAAAAGGGTGAATTTTGGCCTGGTACGACTTTAAATTTTTTTTATCTCAGGCTAGAAATAAGATAATGAAGTGGGAGAGGCATCATTTTACTCAGAACGGTAACAGCTTTCATTTGAGATGTTACAAGACTATGTTTCTTTATATCAAATTCAAACTATTGACGGGCAATTGTGAAAAAATGACTGATTGTGTTCTTGGTGACTTTTGAATTGACACTATAATAGTTAAATATTTTGCACTTAGGTCCAATGAATGCGTCCATGGGGTCAAGCTGGGACAGAGTCATCACAAATTAGCCTTATTTGCAGATGACCTGCTACTTTACATCTCCCAGCCCCTGGTCTCCATCCCTTCGGTCTTAATGGAGTTTGAACGGTTCGGACAATTGAGCAACTTTAAAGTGAATTGCTCCAAAACCGAGGCACTCAATATTTCTTTGCCTGGAGAATTGGTTTCTCATCTATCTAAACAGTTCCCATTTAAATGGAAAGTAGAAGCCATTAAGTACTTGGGAGTCTTATACCAAAAGATCTTAAACAAATATTCAATTTAAATTATCAACCCCTTTTGACTAACGCGGAATCGGCATTTACCTCCTATAGACAATTAAAGCTATCCTGGTTCGGGAGAATAAACGTAGTCAAGATGGATGTCTTGCCCGACTCTTATATACTTTTCAGACAGTTCCTGTTCTATTGGATAGAGGTTTCCTCTCCAAAATGCAATCTATGATCCTTAGATTTGTCTGGGGGGGCAAGAGGTCCAGATTGCGAATGAATATCCTATCCTTGCCCGAGACCAGAGGAGGGGTTGGACTACCCAACATACGAGCGTACTTTGAGGCTTCCTCTCTTGTTAGAGCTCTAGATTGGCATTATCATGCGTCCTCCAAGAAATGGGTAGGGGTGGAGCAAGAGGGTTTGGGGATTCCGCTGAAACACCTGCTTTGGATTTCCCCTAAAGACTCCACAGACCTAGTACCTTTGACAGACATGACCAGAAACACCTTGAAGGTATGGCACCTAGTGACGAAAACCCTCCGCTTAAACGACAGACTTAGCCCTTTGACTCCCCTTTTTTCCAACCCATCTTTCCCACCCAGATTTGACAGGCAGAGATTTTTATGTTGGCGGATTGTGGATGACACCCGAGTAGGACAGACTCTGTCCAGTGGTGGTTTGCCCCCGATGGCAGAGCTACAACTCAAAGAACCTACGAGACCTCTTAAGTGATTCGAATTTCTCCAATACAGAGCATAATTATATTCAGCTGACCACTCTTGCAGGGTAAGATTGACGCCCAACGTATTGGAGAGGTTATTCCAACTGGAGGCTCCACCGAGGCGCAAAATATCATTTCTATACCAGCCTTAGGGTCCATGAGAGAGCAGGGCACCCTTTACTTCCAACGTGCTTGGGAGAGGGAATTGGGGTGTAGCATTTCAGAAGCTAATTGGCAGAAATGCTTTATATTTACTCACTCACTAGCTAGCGCTTGTTCTGCACAAGAAAGAAGCTATAAGCTGCTCACTAGATGGTACTTGTGCCCGACGACACTCCGGAACATGTTCCCTGGAACCCCTGATACCTGCTGGCGCTGTGGGGAAGAGAAGGGTACAATGATACACATTTGGTGGAGTTGTGGGGAAATCCGGCGGTTCTGGTCTGAGGTTTTCAATGCATACGCCGGATAACAGGTAAACAAGCCGAATGCTGCCCAGAATCGGCAATGTTATCCATTTTTCCAGGTCCTATTGGGCTACAGAAGAGGGATATTCTCCGCTTTTGCATCTCGGCTGCTCGTGCTGTGATCCCGAGGTTCTGGAAATCAAGCCGGGCTCCATCTCTACTTGATTGGTTCAAAGAATTGATGGACACATATCGAATGGAGGAGCTCGCAGCTGATGCGTCGGGATCTCGGAACAAATTCTTAGGGATTTGGGTTGAATGGATTCTTTTTCACGACTCTGCAGAATTTAGGAGTATCTTTTCCAGCACAGATAATATGGCTCGACCTCTGGCTGATGGGGAGCCAGTGGGATGAGTACCCTTTCTCCTTCCCATACCTCACCCGTCCCCCCCCCCTCCTTTTTTTCTTTTTTTCTTACGTGGCTTTTCTTTCCAGTATAACTTTTTCTAATGGTTTTTGTTTCTCTTCTCTCTCTCTCTTCTTTTCTATCTCTCTTTTCTTCCCATCTGATACATTCAGTCTAGGTATTTCCTTTCTACGCCTATACCTTCAGAATTCTAGTGAACATTAGACAGGTATCGAAAACTCTGAGCTGTGAGTAGATCATTAATATTTCGGCCTTCCTTTCCGGTACACCAGTCGATAGACTATTCCAACTAGGCCTCAACGGGTAATGACCCACTTACGTGGTCAACCTGTTAGAAGGGGCCAAGTAATAAAAATCATTCTGCTGGGCTGCTTGTCCCCTTGACATCAGAACATCTCAAAACCCTGAGAAAGGTTGTATACTTGAGTGTTTGGAATTATATTTAGATTGTAGTATATATTGCACCAGAGATAAGCGCAAAAGTAAATTTGCAGCTTATCTTAAAGTTACTAATAACTTTGTGAATTCTCTTTTTGTATATTTTATATGTCTCAAGATTTTGTTAAAAGATTGAATGTATGTCTTTCATATGTTTTTTCAAAATTTAATAAAAATGAGATTAACCATAGTTAAATATTTTAAAATATGATCCCATCACGATCCCAACTTGAAATTTGGTACAGATGTGGCTAAGAGCATAAAAGACACATGGGCAGTTTTGGAAAATTTTTATTAAAATGTTTTTTTCGGAAATGCGTTTCAAAATGTTGCGTTTGCATTCGCATAGGTAAAAAATTAAAATTAATAAATATACTCTTGTGACATATCTGGTGAAAGCCTGGACAGTTCTGAGTAGAATGGTGTTTATTTTGTTTCTCTATCTTATTTCTAGCCCGAGATAAAAAAATTTAAAGTCGTACCAGGCCAAAATTCACCCTTTTTTAAACTTTAAAAATCTGTAAAAAATTAACTGATGAAGAAAAAAATTCCAAACTTTTAATTTGTAATTAACTAAAGTAGTACTTCATAAAGGAAAAAAAAAAAAAAAATCTAAAGACGTCAGGTAAAAAAAAATATTCATATTTAGATCACTTGATATGGAATGACCCATTGACGCTATTAATAGTAAAATATGTTAAAATATGATCCCATTGCGATCCCAACTTGAAATTTGGTACAGATGTGGCTAAGAGCAAAGCAGACACATGGGCAGTTTTTGAAATATTTAAAGCGCGCCGATTTTTCGGAAATACGTTTTAAAGTTTTGCGCTTGCGATCACATGGGTAAAATATTAACAAAGATCCTCTTGTGACATATCTGGTGAAAGCCTGTATAGTTCTGAGTAGAATGGTGTTTATTTTGTCTCTCTATCTTATTCCTAGCCTTAGTTATGAGGAGAAACGTAAAGGCAGGCAACAGCGAAATTCACACTTTTTCCGAACTTTGAAAATCATTTAAAAAAAAAAAAAATTTTTTAAAAAATTTTTCTCTTCACATTTTGCATTGTCTGACATGCTATTATCAAATAACAAAATCTCAAAAGAATTAAAAATATAGAGGTAATAATCATTGGTTCACTTGACATGGAATGACCCATATGTCATATAGGATATTATTTGACTTTGACATATGATATGTCATATATTGCATATATGTCTTATATGACATGATTTGACTTTGATATATATGTCAGATATTGCATATGTGATATGATTTGACTTCGAGATATGATATGACTTTTCTTATATGACCTTCAAATGCACATATTGTAATGTTATAGGATATTGCACTCGATTTTTAATGGAAAATATATGGGTTAAGTGCAACCAATAATAGTGATCAAAATAGTATTGCAGTGGCTCTTATCATTATGTGACTGCATAGGTACAGATTCGCCATGAAATTATTCTTTCTTGGGTTACAGTCTTTTATAATCAAATTGATGAGTAGGTTATTTTATGGATAACCTGCCAGTAGCAACGTTTTTTTTTAATAATGCTAAGTCTGTTAAGGCATATGGCTCTTAATAAGAATGATAACTTTTTAATAGAGATCCGATGGGCTGATCACAAGTAACCTAGTATAGATGTCATATACAAATCAAGCTTGAAGTGCACTGGGGGTGTGTCAGTGCACTTGGTTTATATTTGCTAACTTCAGTCCCTCACCCCAATGTACTTCCAGATATATTTCCTTATGTCATCATTGGTACATTTTACTGTACCTTTCTCAGTTGCCTTCTCTTCTTTATGGCCTTTGTATCAGAGGTGTAACCAGAAGTCATACTGGAGTCTTGGAACCCCAGAGGGGGCAAATGGTCGCTTTAGCACATCTGAGAAGACCAAATGTTTGAAGCACCCATGATAGTTCTGGGTAATGTTGAATATTTTGCATTGGGCCACATAAGCTTCAAGATACATTATAATGTATTTATATTATTAATTATTGTCTAGCACATCTAAAGGTACTGTCACACACTGACACTTTCCAGCGATCCCACCAGCGATTCCGATCTGGCCGGATCGCTGGAAAGTCTCTTTGACGTCGTTGGTGAGCTGTCAAATTGGCAGATCTGTCCAACTATGCAGCAGCAATACGGACCTGCTGAACGACCTCGCTGGTCATTGTAGACGTGTCACACCGCAGCTATTTGACGACTCTACACCTATGTTATGGGCGTGGTGTTTGGCGCTGAAGCCACCTAGGTGTTATTTACCACGCCCCCTCAGCTCCAATTGGTGATTGCTAGTGCATTATGATTGGCGACCCTGAGCTTGAAAAAGATGGCCAAAAGTAGCGCTTGTATTCTTTGTTCCTGAGCTTGTGTTTGTTGGCAGATCTTTGTACAGTTCTCTGTGCGGCGACTCCACACTGGTTTACCTATACAGCATCAATAAATACAGCTTAGTGAGTTGCCTTCTTTTCAGTGAAAGCTGCCAATCAGAACGCAGCAGCGAACACCAATCGGAGCTAAGGAGGCGAGAAAGGGAACGCAAAAGCACGCCTACATGGCTGGGCTCTGAGTCGCTAATGATGTCGTTGTTACATTGTCAAACACACCGATCCATTTTGACCAGCGGGAGACCAAGGGCCAGAAACTGGTCCTGAACGACGTGTAGTGATCAGCGACTTCACAGCGGGAGCCAGGTTGCTGGTGCGTGTCACACACTGCAACGTCTTTGGAGAGGTCGCTGTTACGTCACAAAACCTGTGACGTTGAAGCTATATCGCTAGCGATGTTGTAGGGTGTGAAGTGACCTTAAGGCTACAAAACATGGACCATTCTTATGGACCATTGTGAAGATTCAGCCTTTTATCTTAAATGGCAATCTTTTTCTTTTTCAAGGGTAAGGAAAGCAAGCATGATATTTGTGCTTTACAAATCAGGAGT
The DNA here is from genome assembly GCA_033576535.1 of Allobates femoralis. Classification (NCBI taxonomy): domain Eukaryota; kingdom Metazoa; phylum Chordata; class Amphibia; order Anura; family Aromobatidae; genus Allobates; species Allobates femoralis. Next base: position 142,559,958 of record JARQOC010000002.1, read on the forward strand.
TAATGTTGTTTTAATTTAAGATAATTTTACACCTGCAACTTAATTCATTCATTCCTGATAAATTACTCTGTATTTACAAGATTGATATCAGAGGTAATAACAGTTTAGTTAAATAACTAAAGTAAATTTGTACTTAAAGGTATATGTAGACGTTATAGGATAGGTCCTCTATAGAAAATAAGCTATAGAAACAGTATCCATCAAACTAAAAGTCAGCTCAGCTTTCATCTACTTCAATAGTAAGTATTGAAAATGTCACCAACTTTCTAAATAAATATATTTCTAAAGGTAGGATTGACATGAATTTCACCAGATGTTGGCAACAACCCATCCAATCATCACAGGCCAAGAAATATAAAATCATAGCTGTCCATAAATTTGGTGATGTGCAATAATGAGAAATGACACAGGGAAAGAGTATTGAATACGCTTGCAAAATGTATTTAATACTTCATACAAAGACCTTTTTTGTGATGTCGGATTTAAAACGCCTCCTGTATGGAGAAACTAGTCACTTCCTCAGGTGTGATTTTGTTCCATTCTTCCACACAAACACTCTTCAAATCCTGCTGGTTCTGTGGACTTCTTCTATGATCTCTGAGCTTTAGTTCCTTCCATAAATGCTCTATTGGACTCACGTCAAATAATTGGCTGGGGCATTCTAGCAGCCTTTTTCTTCAGGTGTTCAATACTTTTTCAATGAACTCATGTCAATAGAAACTTTACAAGAGTACTTTTATAGAAAATCAGGGACGACTTCAATACATATTTCACGTGCTGTATATATATACATATGTGTGTTTCATGAATGGATACACACGGGTTCGGAAAAAAAAATTGCATCATCTGGATATATTAAAAGTTCTGTTGGCTGTGGTGACTTATCAGCACTTTCTGGGCAAAGTCTCTCACTCACCAGTCACTGCTGTGCAGGTTTGATCATGTTACATCAGTTCATTAATGACCAGGCTGTAAAAAAGAATGGCTTCAGAACTTGTCATTTAGGCTACATTCACACACAGCGTTTTTACTGCGTTTTGTGAGTATCTGATTTTGGCATCAAAAACAGATCAGCACAAAGCACATTGTTCTGTGTGTGAATGCTGCAGCACTTTTTTCGCCAGTGCTCTTACTCACCTCTCTGTGCTCCCTCGGTGACTGCCGGCAATGTCCTCTCATCCCCAGAGGCTTCAGTGATCCTGCCTCTAGGACCCTGCAGCTTGCCATGTGACCGGGTGATGGTGGTCCCCCCACAGGTCCTGTGGCCTTGGTATGAGGGGGGATCACCGGGGGAGTGCGTCGAGGTGAGTAATTAGCACAGGCATATAATGCCACGAAATTGACATGTCACTTCTTTTTACGGATCCACTTTTCAGCCCAAAAGAGCAATGTTTGAATGCCAAATAGTGAAATGCTTTGACTTGGCTGGGTCAGCTAACGACAATTCATTTCACTGCATCCCTCTGCAAATAGCGGATCCATACAAAGCAGACCAATAGCACACCATCTGAACGTAGCCTTACACACAATAAGATCACATGCAGTGAATCATATTCTTGTTTTATGAGGGTACATCTGGTGCCAATAATTATCAAAGACTTTGTGCAGAGCATTGTGAAAGTATTTTCTCAGGAAAAAGTACAGTATGTATGTATGAATGGATGAATGGTTAAAGAAGTTCAAGTAAGGTTGCAAAAGTATCAGTCATGAAGATGGAGCCATACACCCGACCATACCCACGGCTGATTACAACATTGAGTGTGCTCCTTAATGGGTTCTGCTGAAGAGATGGGTGACAGTAGATCATCTTCCCTGAAAGAAGCACAGTGAGGACAAAGAGTCACATCTGATGTAGAAGAGAAGACAGAGGTGGATTTGTGACTTGCCGCTCAGCCTAGAATATGTTATAATGAGGGAATACAAAAGCTTGTTGACAGACGGATCAAGTGTGTTATGTCGAAAAATGATGAATTTGTCATTCTCGAAATATGACTAAAAAAATTTACATCCACATGGCAGATAATGTTTGATTCACTCTTGTAACAAAAATCATGTCTATCTCTCTAACTATCTCTCTATCTATCTATCTATCTATCTATCTATCTATCTATCTATCTCTACCTATATAGCTATCAATCTAGCTATATACAATATATATGGTAAATATTTAGAAAGCAAAAGCAGGTCTGCCGTGTTTTATTCAAATGATGTTCAGTTGTATTATTGTGAAAACTGTACTTGAGAGACAATAAAGCAATGCCTCCGATACACGAAGACAGGTGCAGCAATTGAGGTGAATGGCGTTTGAACATTTGGTAGAGAATATAAAATTAAATGTATCTATTTTCAGAACATATGTGATCAAGCCAATTCTCCATTCGAGTTTGTAAGGCTGTACAATTTCCTTTTCGATAACTAGATTGAGTGACAGCTGGATCCTGTAGCCAGATCCTATAACTTAATATCATTGTTTGTTTCCTAAAGTGTTGCAATCACCAGAACAGTCCTTCTCCTGTTGTTTCCAAGCTGTCTCCTCCTAAACTCAGAGCTGCTTATATCAGCTGGTGTGTTATATAGCAGGGTTTGCCAGGCTCGCATACCTCCCATCTCACCCTTTTCCTGCCAATCCACAAAGTAAATAACTGCAAGAATGAGTTTGTGTATCCGTGTCATACAAATTCATTTAAAAATAAAATCATTTAACTTGAGTTCAGAAATTTGGGGAAAATACAGAATCCTACATGGATCCATTATCAACAAATGCTTGAGTTGCTTCCACCCTACTATAAACTGGTTTCAGGCCACACAGGCACTAATGGAATTATCATAGTTTATATGCTTATATGCTGCTCATCTTAATTACCGTATATACTCGTGTATAAGCCGACTTTTTCAGCCCAAAAATTGGGCTGAAAAGTCCCCCCTCGGCTTATACGCGAGTATATACATGTGTGTGACGGGGACGGGGGCTCTGACTGGGGGCAGGAGGAGGCAGGAGGGGGCTACAGTGACACCGCGCGGTCACGTGGGCCCGGCTCATTAATATGCACGCATCCCCCTGTCCATCCCCGGCAAGGGGATGCAGTGCATATTGCCCCACACAGCCCCTGGCGGCCCCAGGCAGTGGTATACAGCCCCCCCCGCCTAGTACCGGGCCCCCATGCTGCGGATACAGTAGTTCATACATTACCATCTCTCCCTGCAGCGCGCGGCTCCTCCAGTCCCAGCCGGCATCTTCCTGTAGTGTCATGTGACTGGCGCGTCACATGACACTACAGCAACAAGCCGGGCGGGAGATGGAGGAGCCGCGCGCTGCAGGAGATGGTAATGTATGAACTACTGTATGCTGTGCCGCAGCATGGGGGCCCGGTACTAGGCGGGGGGGCTGTATACCACTGCCGGGGGCGCTGTATAAACCCCCGGGGGCCTGCTGTATAAACCCCCGGGGGCCTGCTGTATAAACCCCCGGGGGCCTGCTGTATAAACCCCCGGGGGCCTGCTGTATAAACCCCCGGGGGCCTGCTGATACCCCCGGGGGCCTGCTGATACCCCGGGGGCCTGCTGATACCCCTGGGGCCTGCTGAATACCCCTGGGGGCCTGCTGTATACCCCTGGGGGCCTGCTGATACCCCTGGGGGCCTGCTGTATACCCATGGGGGCCTGCTGTATACCCCTGGGGGCCTGTTGATACCCCCTGGGGGCCTGTTGATACCCCTGGGGCCTGCTGATACCCCTGGGGCCTGCTGAATACCCCTGGGGGCCTGCTGTATACCCCTGGGGGCCTGCTGATACCCCTGGGGGCCTGCTGTATACCCATGGGGGCCTGCTGTATACCCCTGGGGGCCTGTTGATACCCCTGGGGGCCTGTTGATACCCCTGGGGCCTGCTGATACCCCTGGGGCCTGCTGAATACCCCTGGGGGCCTGCTTATACCCCTGGGGGCCTGCTGTATACCCCTGGGGGCCTGCTGATACCCATGGGGCCTGCTGTATACCCATGGGGGTCTGCTGTATACCCCTGGGGCCTGCTGAATACCCCTGGGGGCCTGCTTATACGCCTGGGGGCCTGCTGATACCCCCGGGGGCCTGCTGATACCCCCGGGGGCCTGCTGTATACCCCTGGGGGCCTGCTGATACCCCCGGGGGCCTGCTGTATACCCCTGGGGGCCTGCTGATACCCCTGGGGGCCTGCTGATACCCCTGGGGCCTGCTGAATACCCCTGGGGGCCTGCTTATACCCCTGGGGGCCTGCTGTATACCCCTGGGGGCCTGCTGATACCCATGGGGCCTGCTGTATACCCATGGGGGTCTGCTGTATACCCCTGGGGCCTGCTGAATACCCCTGGGGGCCTGCTTATACGCCTGGGGGCCTGCTGATACCCCCGGGGCCTGCTGATACCCCCGGGGGCCTGCTGTATACCCCTGGGGGCCTGCTGATACCCCTGGGGGCCTGCTGATACCCATGGGGCCTGCTGTATACCCCTGGGGGCCTGTTGATACCCCTGGGGCCTGCTGATACCCCTGGGGCCTGCTGAATACCCCTGGGGGCCTGCTTATACCCCTGGGGGCCTGCTTATATGCCTGGGGGCCTGCTGTATACCACTGGGGGGGCCTGTATACCTTACTGCTGGGGGTTGTATACCTGTGCTGGAGTCCACCCTCGGCTTATACGCGAGTCAATAAGTTTTCCCAGTTTTTGGGGGCAAAAGTAGGGGGGTCGGCTTATACACGGGTCGGCTTATACACGAGTATATACGGTATATACTTTTCAATCCGTTGAGTATTTTTGATCACAAATGAGAACTGAAAACAGGTGCAAAGAATAGAGTTCAACTGCTCATAAATGAAATGGTAACTGACCTATCATGCAGTGTGATCATCACCTATGTGATAAATAGGTTATCTGCAAATCACCTAAATATTATGCTGACCACATGTGTCCCTGCAATCTAAAGATCCCTGTCTCACATAATGATATCGTTAAAGAGATCATAGTAACTGTGACGTTACAACGATCTCTCCAGCGATGTCGTTCTGTGTTACACTTTGCAGCGATCAGACCCCTGCTGTGAGGTCGCTGATTGCTGAAAAGTGCTGCGGGTCATTTTTTGATCTTTGGTTTCCCGCTGGTCAGCACGCATCGCTGCGTATGACAGTGAGAAACCAGCGATCAGTGACCTCACTAGCTGGTAACCATGGTAAACACCGGGTATCCAGGCAGTGCGCGCTGCCTAGATACCCAGTATTTACCATGGTTACCAGCTCCCTCCCTGCTTAGCATTGCCTGTAAGCAGGGAGAACGCTGGTAACTATGATAAACACCGGGTATCCAGGCAGTGTGCGATGCCTGAATACCCAGTGTTTATCATAATTACCAGCGTTCGCCCTGCTTAGCGCTGCCTTATAGGCAGCGCTAAGCAGGGAGGACGCTGACATCGCCTTTAGCGATGTGGGAGGTGGCTCCCATGGCCCTGATCACTAGGGAGATCTGCCTGTTTGACAGCTTCCCAGCGATCAGGTAACGACGCTCCAGTGATCCCGGCAGGTTGTTATCGCTGTCGGGATCGCTGATGCAGTCGTTATGTGAGACAGGGCCTTAACTTTATGCTGCCTATAATCAATTGTGTTCTCAGTCTCTATCATCTGAGACACCAAAATGGATTACAGTAAATGGGGGATGGAGATCTGCAGTTCTTTCTATTTTCATGATTCCTTTGCTACTTATTCAGGGTGTGCTGGGCTGGGTGATTGTCAGTGCGTCTGTAGCTGGGATGTGCTGGGCTGTTGGGTTCCTTATTGACAGCTCAGTCACCTAATCTCTTTCTAGCTTGTGCTGAGATTCTGCAGCTGCTCCTTGTCTCCTGTAATTTCTTAGCCTTTTAGCTCAAAATCCTGCCAGTGTTAGGCTACATTCAGACACACCAATTTTTGTTTTTTTTTGTTTTGGTCCATTTTTCAGCTGGAGAACTGATAAGTTTTCCAGAAAACTTACCACCCATTCACATTGTGAATTTTTTAGGCTGTGTTTCTTTTTAGAATGGTGCTTTATGGGTAAAACGGAGGAGAAAAACACCAGAGAAACTAACATACACTTTCGTTTAATAGGAAGTGATCCAATTCTATAGTGGCCGTGCTCCCCGTGGTAATGATTTTAAGAACTTCTTGTCCACAAAAATTTTATTCCTCAAAACATGCGAGAATATAAAAAACGGATACAACGCGTTTCGGCGGAGACAACCGCCTTCCTCAGGTATACCTGATACCTGAGGAAGGCGGTTGTCTCCGCCGAAACGCGTTGTATCCGTTTTTTATATTCTCGCATGTTTTGAGGAATAAAATTTTTGTGGACAAGAAGTTCTTAAAATCATTACCACGGGGAGCGCGGCCACTATAGAATTGGATCACTTCCTATTGAACCTTTATGCCTGTGGGAATCCGTGGCAGCACCCAATACAGGATCAATTCAAGGCGAGCAGCAGACCCGGATAAATATCCAAAGCGTGAGGAGGCTTTGGAAAAACCATATGCTTGAAGTTTTATGGCAAGAGGTGAGTGCATAAAACTTCATTAAAAGGGCACCAGAGAGTTACATAGGTAACGCGCTGAGATTGGCGCCGCATGTTTGTTTTTTATATATACCCTACAGGGAATCACCTTACTTCATACACTTTCGTTTGACATATCACTCTTCTAGGCAAAAAACGGATCACTCAAAAAATTCCAAGTCTGAGTGACCAAAACTATTGACAGGGCCGGTTTTAGACCAAGTAGGGCCCTGGGCGAGATTGAGAGTTGGGCCCCAAACTATGAAATAAAAATACTACCCATACAGTTGTGTTAAATCAACCCAATTAAAACAAATCTAAACCATGTGAATATACACTATATGTTTTATTAAATAACTAGAAACAGTGAAGTGCAACTTTTTTTGCATGCAAAGCATTTTTTGTCACAAACAGTACATGCAATGCTCTCAGGCAAGATATTTTAAAAGTAAACGTGATAGTTAGTTGTTCACTAGAAACAATCACATGTGTACGATCTTTTGCTGTACAACCTGTAACCCAAGGAATCATGAATGAAAATCAGTAAAGTGCTGGTAAAAACCCGTAAAATCTTGAAAGGTATAAAGTACAATCACAATGCTCGTCTCACAGCTTGTTAAATAAATACGGTAGAAAAAATTAAATAACTTACAGTACATGCTCTAAAGGAGTATTCCAACTTTTACCATAATAGTATAACAAGAAAACACCAAATGGAACTCCAGTAGCCGGCATATAAAATATGCTGCGGCCCCACCCCACATAATGGACGCAGTGACCGGTCCGGACCCCCACCCCACATGGACGCAGTGACTGGACCCCCACCCCACAAGGACGCAGAGATCCCGCACAAAAGCCCCGGGCCCGAGTTTAACTCACCCAGCCCAGTCCACGGTCGGACGGCGAGTCTCGTCTCCGATGCGGGCAGCCACGAACGTCAATGGACAGAGCGGAGGCTGCAGCCGGCGCAGTGCCCAGGCCCCAGGGAGTGCCAAGATGGACGCTGGTGGTGCCTGTAGGCTGCGTAGCAAAGTCACACCAGCTCGGAAATCCCGCGGGACTTCCTGAGCTGATGTGATTGGCTCTGGGACGGTCACGGGCGGCTCCACAAGCTGCCGAGGTTGAAAAAAAAAAAAGCTCCTGTGCTCGGACTCCGGGACTCTGGGGGGGCCCCCCTCATGCTCTTCTAGTGGGGGGCCCTGGGGCACGCTGCAAGTACCACCTATAATCCGGCCCTGGGGGCCCTCTGAAACTTGGGGGCCCTGGGCAAATGCCCAGGCTGCCCCCCCTAACGCCGGCCCTGAAAACCTGATCAGGTACCTGACCCATATACTGCAATATTAACAATAGTTTTCCAAATTGCAATCTGTCTACTGTATCCAGTTTTTGAGAAGTCAAGTTTTAATAGGGTCTGCAATGTTTTTTGGCCTTTTAGCAAAACCTGATCAGTTTTTTTAACATGGAATCCTATGGGAACCTGATCCAGTACCGGATGGTACTTATAGGTACCATCCGGTACCTGAATCAGTACCTGATCTGGTGACAATGCCTCAAAACAGACAAGGGGAAAAGTTGCATCCGGTAATGCATCCAGTTACTGGATGCAGCCTCCCAAGTGCGTTTTCGCATGCATTTTTTTAAGGATGCTCCTGACCTAACAGCAAAAACGCAGCCAAAAAACGCAGGCTGTCAAGAACAACCTTAAAAAACGCATGCAAGTGTGACCCTAGCCAAAATTTGTTTTTCTAACAAGTTTCCTCTTGGGAAACAGTGAAAACACAGCAGAGAGTATAACTGTATCTGCTTACAGACGACACGTTTCAACCACTTGGTCTAAGACAAACACATTTTTAAAGATATGGAAATAAATGGATTTTAAACTGCTACTAAGGACGCATTCTGCTGGAATTTATTTGTTTCTTCTTGTGGCTCATCTTACTGCAATGTTGCAGCAGCCAAAAGAGCCTTTGAAATTCTGACAAATTGATGTTTTCCCATTATGTTGTTTACCAGTCGGATAAATGTATTTTATATTTTGATATATCATACTTTTACAAAGCTAGCAATGTCAAATATATATATATATATATATATATATATATATATGTATATATATATATATATACATATACATATAGTTCTATAGAAAATATCCGCAGCACTCCAATTTCAGATCTTATGCTCTTTAATCTAGCTTCAGACACATAGTTGACACAACTATGTGTCTGAAGCTGGATTAAAGGGAACCTGACCTCTAAAAATGAGCCCCCAGGCTCTTTTAACCTGATTACCATGGTGCAGGGACAGGTTAAAAGAGACTGGGGGCTCATTTTTAGAGGTCAGGTTCCCTTTAAAGAGCATAAAATCTGATTTTGGAGTGCTGCAGATATTTTCTATAGAACTGTATGTATATTGGCTGCTTGTGGGGGCAGCTTTTTTCACTTTGCACCCATATACCCAGCGAATATAGTACTGCTCCGTCTTAATTAGAAGTATATATATATATATATAGATACTATACAAAAATTAGGAGCAGCAGATGATGCTGGTTATCCCGGGTGCAGAGCGACCCCCACAGTCCTCAGTGTGTTTCAATATACATACAAATGTCGCAGCACTCCTTTGGAGACGTTCATAGATGTTTATTCCAGCTTGCAAAAGGTACAAATGGCAACGTTTCAGGCACAAACGCCCTTATTCCTGCAATCACTGACCATCTCTGCTTCCTTTTTATGCATCCTGTTTACAGTATATCAATTATTTCATATATATAATTCAACTTTTCTGCTCTAATACACCAAAAACGCTGAGCTTATTTCCTATATGTGCTTTACATCTCTACTTGTGCTATTACCACTTTTGTATTGTATCTCAATCTTATTTAGATTGGAAGCCTTTCAACCAATTCTGATTACATCCATTATGTTATTAGGACAATAATAAGCATCGTACATACTGTTTCCATGCTGTTTACATGGATGACGCGGTCAGGATCCCTCCTCCATGCTGCAGCTGCTATTATCTGCCTCTTGCTATCGGCGTTCCGGAAGCCGCCTTGCTGCCAGTAGTATTGTGGGTAAATGCGCACTGCGCATGCCCGAGCCCTCTCTATACTTTCCTATGTGAAATGCTTATTCAATCTACCCACGCCATCTTGTTTACTGGCGCTATTGCCCTCACATATCTTATCCTCTTTGTTATTTTTCCATATCCAGTCGCTGAGCTTTACTTAAAGTGCTAGTGCTTTTATTGCATGGTTATATATAAAATGTGTACTAGTGCCAAAATTTAATAATAAATGCTAATGTGTTCTCTTTATCATATTAATGAGGTTTATTGCCTCTATGGGCTCTGTTGGCCACAAGGTCCCTAAGGTACCTTGCATAGGCTAGAGTATTGTGTTCCAGGGGTCCACGGACCCTCTTATTTATTCCTCTAAAGTGCCATTGTGCCATTATTCCAGTGCTATTCTCTCAATGTCCTTCTATGAGCGCACCTTACAGAGTCCCACCCCTCAAGTGCATGTCCTAAATGGTATTTGATACCGCACTAGACACCATTGGTCATTCACCTTTTATAGCCTGACCATGCATAATTAGGGTTTTACGGACTTCATTTTTTGTGCCACTCCTTTCCAGACTTACATTTCATATCTCTAGTGCTTCTAAGATTTAAAAATAAAATACTAAATTTTAACAGGTGCTTCACGGAGTTTGGGACCCCGACCTTTGCCATATATATTACAATTAACTTTTGGTTACTTTACTATTGCTGTCAAGTGTTCCCCAGGCTTCCAATTTTTTTACGATTCTGTGAAAAAGACAAATAGATAAAATTCAGTTCACCATTAAATCAATATAAAAGTGCCAAAGTGCATTGATTCTAAAACCAGTGATACTAAAAAAATCTATACTGTACTTTAAAATCCGAGGATACGGTCTAAGTGATTTTTTGGCTTTATTAAGTGACTATATTTAGCTTATAATCAACATTCAAACCTCCCGGCTTCAATGTACCCAACCTCTTAATCCATCTCAGCTCTTTCTCCAATAACAGCTTTTCTCTATCTCCTCCTCTTCTTAACTGTGGGACACTGTCAATTATTCTGCACTTAAGATCCCTTTCGCTATGGTCCGCCTCTACAAAATGTTTAGGTGTGGGTAAATTTTGTTGTTTCTGTCGGATACTACATCTATGCAGATTCATCCGTACTTTGAATTCCAAAGAGGTTTCCCCAACATAAAACAACTTACAGGGGCACTCCAACAGGTACACTACATATTCTGAACTGCAGGTGTAAAAGTCTTTTATCTTATAATTTTTCCCTTTTACTTCAAAGGAGTTACCTTTTATCATGTGTGAGCAGTTAACACAGCTCACACAGGGGTAACAACCTGTCCTTTTTCTACCCGTTAGAGTTGACTGGACACCTTTTTTCAAACTGCCTATGTCAGAATGTACCAATTGGTCTTTCAATGACCTACCCTTCCTGAAGGCAAAAATAGGGGGATTTTTGAAATTCCTCTATCTCTGGCAATCCTTGACCAAGAATCCTCCAATTTTTCTTTATCGCTTTTGTTATCTCGTTAGTTTCTTCCCCATAGGTAGTTACTACGGGTATCCTCCTTTGTATTCCTGAATAGTTTTTATTATATTGGTTTAAGCTCTTCTCCCTCTGTTCTTTCAGTAGCCCTATTGGGTATTCTCTGCTCTGAAACTTCAACAACAGTTCATCTATGGTTTTCTCCCTCTCTGTTTCGTCACTCACTATTCGCCTTACTCTTTTGATTTGCCCATTGGGTATTGCTCTCTTCATCCCCGGGGGGTGATGGCTTTGAAAGTGAAGTAACTTATTTTTATCTGTCTCTTTTACATGTAAAGAAGTAGTTAAGCAGGTACCTGCGTGTTTTACCAGTACATCAAGAAACTGTAAACTATCTTTTGACTGGACCATTGTAAATTTAATTTTCAAGTATATATATATATATAAAATGTTTTTATTTTAATGAAGCAAAGGGGGGTGATTTAAACTTTTGTATTTTTTTATTTTTTTCAGATTTTCAAGAATTTTTTTTCACTTACTGTATTTTTTAGTCCCCTTAATGAGCTCGAAGCTGCAATCATGTGATCACTTGTGCTACACATAGTAGTGATATATCACTGCTGTCTTTTGCTAAAATTCAGGATCTCCTTTGATCGATTCCCAGTGGTCAACATTCACAGAAGCACCGTCATGACAGAAATGGGGGTCATCAGCAGAACCTTAAATGTCACGGCAACTCATGAGCACCCTGCAGTCAATATCATGGGTACTTCAATGGGCAGGAGAAATTATGTGCTCCCCACTGTAACTTGTTAAATTCCACTGTCAGAAGTTGTCAATAGCACTGAACATTTTAAAGGCTGCAGGTGGAGCACCGATCCACTCACTACTAGTAGAGGCATATGATTTCTAATTAAATCAGCCATCAATTATGAGAAATAACGTGGGCTTGGTGTGTAAGCCTACATCAAAGTCAGACACTGCCTTTAACATATTTGTACGTTAAAGCTGGTGAGGGCAATAACAACTATATCGAGTCCATTGGGTGCATCAGAGGAGTACCTGCCAGCTGATGGAGATGACTCACATAGATAGCACCAGAAGTCAGAGAAAAAGTCATGACATAGCTGAGCTCAGAACCAGGACGACAAAGCCAAATGCACAATCATTAGGTATATGAATGGTTAAGTAAAGAATATAAATTAAATCAGGTAAGGTAACTGGGAAAAGCAGAAGACAAAAATCTAACTGCTAACTCCCAGCAGTATGCTCAGTAGTCTGGGAATTCTATTTTGATGGGGTACTGCTCTAGCGCCAACAACAGGAAACTGATTAAAAGGAATCTGTATATCCTGCTTTTATTATGTAATCTGGAGACCACAGGAGATAAAGACTGACACTATGTTTAACAATGTGTCATTTATTACTCTGTTGTGCTACTGATTACTTATAGGGAAAGTTTCATTAAATGGGATTATCATTACCCATATTACACTAGCTGAGCCATGCTGTTCCCTCCCTAAATAGCATCTCTCTGTCTATAGACATTGTACATATAGAGCTTGGTGTGGGTGAGCTAACTTTCCGAGATCTGCTGGATTTCTAAATGAAAAACCTATAATTGTGTCTCAACTATTGCACCTATTAAACAATGTGATGAATTTTTGGATTCAGGGTCTCTTTGTAAACATTATGCTGCTCTTAGATGAGGTAGAAAAAACCTGCTTACAGATCCCCTTTAAACTTTCTGAGCTGCTCGACAGCACATGCACCCATGCTGCCTGACTGGACAGAACGACCATCATTGCTCCTGCTCTCTACTCTGTCAAGTTGCACTTGGGTATAATATAAAGAGGGTTTTTAGCTTGGGGAAGGCAATTTTTATGAACAATTGCAGGCACAAGGCATGTTGAATAGTGAATAAAGAATGTTCTAGCTACTATAATGCTTGCACTATGCAGACAAAAAAGGACCTACTTACACAAAAATAGTCAATAGTAAGTTGCTGAACATAAGAATCAGGCAAGGGTCTGATGGCCGTATAACACACACGATGCTCACACTGTAAAGCATGGAATGGCCACTGCTCCACTGACCTGAGCATGACAGCACCTAAATCACTGTGCAGCTTTCATGGTTGAGTGAGGGGAGACACCTCACACTTCATGCTTTACAATGTGAACGTTGTCCATGTTATACTGCTGTCTGACCCCAGCTATGGTCACACGTGGGAGGCTATTTTTTTTACGACAGCGTTAATGGTTGCAGTTTTTTTCTGTGGCCATTTTTATGCCATTTTAATGCTAGCGTTACTGCATGCAATTCCCATAGGCTCCCATTTTTAAAAAAAGCATGCGTTTTTGCAAACGCCACCAAAAATGTTGCTTACCACATTTTTGGGTGCTTTAGCAAAAATGCATAGCATCAAAAGTGTTGCATTTTGACCATACGTTTTCTGCATGGGAGTCTATGGAAGCGTTAACACTACCATTTTCCATAATTTGCAATTGTGAAAAATGCTAGTTTTTAGTATATCCAAGGCTCAAGTGTGAGCCTAGCCTTAAGCCCGGATTGCATGCTTCAATGTCCCAGCGATCCCACCAATGATCGGGAATGCTGGGACATTGAAGGCTGAACGCTGGTGAGCTGTCACACAGACAGACTCCCCAGCGATCTGGACCAGCGAGCACGCTGGTATCCAAGGTAAACAGCAGTTTACCTTGGATACCAGCTCCCAGCATTGCTGTGCGTTGCTGGGCACTAGCTGATCGTTGGGCTCCCGCTGTCACACGCAGCGATGCTGTGCGTTCAGCAGGTGACCAATGATGGATTTATGAACCAATTCATAACTCTGCGATCAACGATCAATGACTCATTGTTGATAGGTGTTGTTTAGACCAGAGGTTCCCAACTCCAGTCCTCAAGGCACACCAACAGTGCAGGTTTTCAGGATTTCCTTAGAAATTGGAATCATCCCCAGTGCAGGTGATTCAATTATCACCTGTGCAATACTAAGGAAACCCTGAAAACCTGCACCTTGGCGTGCCTTGAGGACTGGAGTTGGGAACCTCTGGTTTAGACATTGCTGCAATGTCATCAAACCGTTACCAATATCGTTGTGTGTGATGGGCTCTTTAGATTGGTGTGTGCAGCACAAGCAACCTTTATTTGATTTGAAGGTTAAAAGCAACAAGATATGAAGGCTTTATGTTTCTTGCCATAATATGAAAGCCTATTGACCTAATAAAAGAAAACTTTCTAAGGCTACATTTACACTGTGAGTGTTTGCTCTGGTTTTGCTCTGGTTTTGCTCATCAGTTTTTGTAGCCAAAACCAGGAGTGGGTGATAGGCCAGGTTCACACATACAAATCAGTTTTTTAAGCCCTTAGAAAAACGGATCCGTTTTTCTAAGGATGCCAATAGTGTCCCCTGAGGTCCTGGACATTTTTGGCAAATTTTGGGACTTAGTAATATTTTCATGAAAAACGCATATGCGTTAACGCAGGTGCCTATACGTGCCATGTGTTAATGCGTTTCCCATAGGGCCCCATGTTAAAAAACGCATGCGTTTTTTGAAAGCACCCCAAAAACGCAGCTAGCAGTGTTTTTGAGCTGCTGCATAAAAATGCATATGTTTTTTTAAAAAAAAACGCACACCCATGCGTTAACGCATATGCGTTTTTGGACTTAGAAAAGTAAAGTCCAAAATGTTCCCAAAAACGGATTTAAGGCAAAAACGGATGGTATGTGTTAACCTGGCCATAAATAGAGAAGTAGTGCCGTGTTTTTATATACTTTTCCTCTGATTGTTCCACTCCTGGGTTTGGCTACAAAAACTGATGAGCAAAAACAGGCCAAAAACTCACAGTGTGAATGAGGCCTAAGATTTTAGTTACAGATAATCCATTGGTCACTCAAAATTGCATCATGGAATATTTTAATTATATTTCCCCCTTGTCACTCTTTTGCTATATCTGTGCCCAGTTCTATGCTGTATTCTAGAGGGAGCCAGTGGGGGTCTCCACCATTTAGGGGTCTCTTCCATAGAGATGCCTTCCTAATTTGATTTGTATTTATTTACAATATCATACCTTTAGTTTTTTTCTCATATGCAGCCTGATTTTCCTCTGCTGTGTTCTTTTCCTTTCACACATGCCCTACATGCAATATTTGTTCCCGGGGGCCTCCACGCTCCATGACCTGGTCCTGACTCCACATCATTCATCTACGAGGCAAGTACATATATCAATGTTCATCCTCAGCCTGAATATAATGTCAGTGCTACAGAACTGACACTAATCCAAGCACCGTTTTGTGAAAGTAGGGTACATTGCTGCATTAATAATAAAGATATAGCTGCCATTCAGGATTTGTGCAAAGTTGAATATTAGACTGGTACTATAACAGCTGCCGAGAGAAGTTATGACCTATAGAAATCCAGCAAGATAACTAGCTTAAGAAGGATTCGAGGAGGTTTCATATTTGGGTTAAAGACTTTTAATGGGAAGACAGGCAAAATATTAATGATGGCTCCGTTCGTTTGCAGTCATTTCTATAGACTCTACAGTATATTCATCGCTAATCCATGTCGGAGATGCTTATATATTCCTACTGTTGTTTACTACAGCATCAACTGGTCACTAATGGTACCTTTACACGCCGCCACAACAGGATGGATACCAACGGCAACTTCACGTGCACGAGCACGGCCGAACGGTTACCAACGGGAACCGCACCCTCTATACACGCCGCCACAAGGTGCGCTACGCTACGCTACATCTACAGCTACATACATCGCCGGGTGTCGCAAGTAGCCGTCTGTAGCTCAGCGTACCAGCTTTACACACAGCCACCACAGAGTGATCTGGGAGCAACAAAGGCAGGACGTAAAACAAATAGGCGTGCCACAGACCTGTACGCCGCGCCCAAACCACAACCATTGGCCAACACTACGGAGTTGTGATTGGGCACGACGGAAAGGGCGGATGGCCGAGACGTGCCGTACTAGTGAACGGAGTGTGGCACGGAATAAGCGCTTGTGACATGGCGGAGCCTGGCGAATGCATCCAAAGCGATGGTAATGGGTCACGCTAGAGCGGTGGCCAGTCACATATCCCGTGTGTATTAAAGTAGCGGTCCGGGGCTATGTGTGCGTAGTACAAGTGTTTGCCGTGTCACGCACGATCAGCGCTTGTGACAGCCGCATGTGCAGATTGAACTGAGGTGCGTTTGTGTGCCACACATTAGCGTCTTACAAAAGACAGTATGTGCCTTTTCTGTCAAAAATCTGTGACAACTGTGGCGAAGTATGTGTATGTATACAGGCTGAATGGGGTTTAATATATGTGCTGACAGATGTGAATGTAGTGGAACAGCTTCCAAGGCACAAAGTCAAAGATCTGTGTGACAGTGTATTAGCAAACACCTGACAAGAATATGTCCTGCATCAATGTGCTGTGTGCAGGGGACCCTCTGCCTACAACAAAATAAAGGATCATGTACGCACAATGGCCACAAACACTGTTGGGCAAAAGACTTTCCGAAAAACATGGCTACCCACACATATTGTGTGCACAATCCCAGCCAATAGGTGGCTATGACATCCCAGGCCCCCACCCAACCCTGCATCACATTGCCCTCCTCCACCAAGTAATCAGGCTCACACAGATGATGTTGGATCCAACAGAAAAAGGTTTAATATATTGCATGAATCTTGACCTTGTCTTGTGCAAACAAAATATACATGAAGTAAAAACATTGTAGAATTCAAGAGCAGGTGACATTAATCAGGCAAATTCAATGGATAAGCAAATCACCACACATTGCAAACTGTGCATGGAAAAAATACTAAAATAACCTAAACTAACTAACTAAATAACTACATAATGAAAACTCATGCACATAATGCAAACAAAGAGAATGGAAAAGGTCAACCAAACATTAAAGGGGTGCAGCTAACCTGCTGTCACCTCCATTGAAAACACAAAAAGCAACTCCCAGAGCCAGCCACATTATATGGCCTGGTCCTGCCAGCTCACTGCACCAGACCCATTGAAGTAGGAGCAGTAAGCTTCTCTACTGTCCCTGGCCTCCTGCCGAGTGCGGCCATGGCTCTGCGGCTGGAGTGGCACAATCACATGGGCCTCATCACGCCAAGACCCTGGACGGAGCTCCCCTGTTGTAGCGTCTGCATTATCTACATAACCTCCTGGCGTGTATGATGCCCTATCCCTACGACGCAGGAAGTTATGTAGCACACAGCAGGCCACCACTACCGCGTCAATAGACTCCGGTTTCATATGTATAGGTGTATGAAAAATCCGGAATCTATTGGCCATTATCCCAAACGCATTTTCAACTACTCGGCGGGCCCGGGATAGCCGGTAGTTGAAAATGCGTCTCGCAGAAGTAAGGGCCCTCTGGGGATATGGCCGCAGTAGGTGTTCCTGAAGTGGGAAAGCTTCATCCGCCACAAACGCAAAGTTGAGATGTTCGGTCGTGTGCTCATTTGAGGGTAAGTTTAGCCCACCATTCCCTAGTAGTGTTGCCAAGGAGCTTAGGGCAAACACCCCCCCATCTGAGTTGCGACCGGGCATTCCAACATCCACGTAGAGGAACTCATAGTTGGCATCTACTACAGCCATGAGGATTATACTACAATACCCTTTGTAATTGTAATACAAAGAGCCAGAGTGGGCAGGTTTGGTAATCCTCACGTGCTTACCATCCAATGCCCCGCCACAGTTGGGGAAGTTCCACCGGGTTTCAAACCCTTGGGCCACTTCCAGCCATTCTGCAGCGGTTAATGGCATTTTCATGTAGGCTGGCTGCAGAGCTCTCCAGATGGCCCAACACGTTTCAGGGATCAGGCGGCTCAGCAGGGGCAGGGAGACACGTGACACGTATGTGAGGGATGTCATGGACTGCCCTGTAGCCAGGAACCGCAAAGTGATCGCCAACCGCTCAGCAGCTGATACTGATGGGCGCATTATAGTGTCCTGACGCGCTATCATTGGCCCTACACGCTCCAATAGGAAGGTGAAACAGTCCTCGGGCATACGGAGATAGTTTCGGTAATCATCAGGACAGTTAAGCTCCAGCTCCCGCAACAGCTGCATGTGGCCCCGGGTTTCCCGCCTCAGAAGCCAATCACGGGTCCACATCCGCCGCTGTCTGCGCCTCATCAACCTTTCATACCGATCCTGATACCACATTTGCTCTTCCACCAACGCAAGAGCCACGATAACATTGCGGTCATGGATATTCTGCATCCTCAATATCAGCACCTGTAGATGTGAAAGCACAACATGAGTACATAGAACAAAATGTGTGCAAGTCAGCAGGTTCAGCAACCCACACCTCTTTTCCATTACACACTATAGCCAAGAGGATGGGATCTCTTGTGTGGGCCCAAAACACAACCCTGAAGCAAGGACGGCAAACACCCAGTAGTCACCCCAAACAACATGGCACACGGCGATTGAGAGTGGCCTCCTCTACATCAACGTCAATGGGAGCTCCCAAAATTCACACATCTGCACCTAGGTGAGTTAGAAAGGGACATGTGTCACCAATAATGTTGGTCAAACAGGTCCCATAATCCATGACACAGCCCATAATGTCAATTGATTACAGTAAAAATGAGAAGAATAACGAATGTGACGTACCCCGATATGGAAGGTTGAGGAAGGCTACATGAACCAAACCACATTGCACATGACTGCGGATGGTTACCCATGGTGTAATTGGTTTTTGAAGGTGTCATTTTAAATACACATGTATGCCATGTCTGGCGCCCAACACCTCAAAGCCCTGGGTCATCCCATTCCCGTTGGACCCAGTCTCCATTGGCCACAACCAGTATGCAGAAATCGATCCAGTCGACATGAGTGACACAGTTCCGTCTACAGTCATGCATCCATTCTCCTGTATGTTGTCTGCAAACAAACACAGCAATGTATCTCAACAAAAGTGTCAAGGCCCACACAAAATGCCGTATCCTAACCCACACACTACACTATATGTCGTCCCCAAAAATACAAACCCCTATATCGGCCGCTACACCAGTCTCCGGCGCTCTCCAAGAACATCAACATATGCACCCCACCCTGCGCCAATTCCATGTGTGTCCACAAAAACTTACCTAATGGGTCTGGCCAGCAAGCGTAATGTTTGGCGGGATGGGCAACTTTTAAAGGGCCGGCAACCTATCACGATTCAGCGATCTCCACCAATTAGCGGAAGGCAAATCCGCACCCAGGTGCCCCTTCAGGATGTGCATTATTGTGTCCGCTGTGATTGGTGTCCCGGACTATAAAGGCAGGTCAATGGCCACTGCTCCGTGTCCAGACGTCGATGTGCATTGAGCTACTAGTGTCCTGTTTGACTTCTGTTGCTCTGACGGTAAGCCTCTTTAGCGGTTTGTAAGAAAATGTAATGAACGCAGCTGGTTCTGGCACAGGCAGCTTAGGCGATGTTTGTATGGCGATGTTAGAAGCGGCATGCAAATATTGAACACGTAATATTAAATATGTGAACCTTATTCTGTGTCGCCCAGTAGCCAGGTAGTGCCTCTACTTATATAGTGTAAGTATGTATTGCACCTTCTGCTTTTTGGCAATGGTAAAAGAGCACGCTGTTATTTCTTTGGCTGGTACTTCACATCAACATTTCAGGGGTGGTAGAATTGTGGCGGACATTCCAGGGATGTTGGGTACATGTGTTAAAATGGGACTTCCACGTCTGGAGGAACACCTACATGATCATCTGGGTGCACATTACATGTAGTATGTGCAGTGTTGCCACACACCCAGCCCGCCTTTCTCATATAGTGACCCCTTACCATTGTGGACACTGGCCAGGTACTAGTTAGCACACAACATCTTAGGTCACATGTTGCCCTCTACAGGTATGTACGCACACACCGTGTCAAGGTGTGTTGCAATAGGTACATTGGGGACAGAAATCATGTTTGAAACATCTGTAGGTGGACACCGATATCCGGGGCTTGATATTGGCAGCATACATGTGTTTGACTTAGTAGCGGTCTGAGATTGAGAAAATGGCACACTCATGGCCAGTTTCACTCCACAAAATAGCTGCATAGATGATCACTGTAGAAAGTTAATGATTATGTGTATGATTGTGGCAAGTTTTGAAATGTCGGTATGCCTTGTGTTGTGACTGTGTTCTTTTTGTTTTATTTTTCATCGGCAGATGCCGACGGGTACTGTTGAATTGGAAACCCAGCTTCTCACGGAGTATCAGCGGCACGAATGTTTGTGGCGCAGCTCGCTGCCCGAATATAAAAATCGGGCAGCGAGGGCCGAGGCCTACAGGAGTCTTGTGGCTCTGGCAAATCGCTTTGAGCCAAGGGTAGGCAAGACGTGGGACCAGCCTATGGTGGCACTTAAGATCAAGAACATGAGGTCGGCGTTCATGCGGGCTCACATTCAGTACCAGCGTCGTCGCTCAGGGGCTGGAGCAGAGGAGGTACCATCACCTACCCTATGGTACTATCCCCTCTTCACCTTCATCCTGGGCGAGGTTCGCCCGCATCGAACGACCACCAACTGCCCCGTTGCTGCGTCCCATGTAGGCCCGGCTGCATCACCACCTGCGCCACAGGAGGTGGGTAATTGTGTGACAGTGGTGGGCCACAATGTTTCCTTCACATGTGTGCTTCGATAAATCCTTCACACCAAATGTGTTGCCATATTTACCTCCTTGCTGCGGCACACCTTGGTGTGTCAATCTATCTGCCCTCCTTCCCTGACTTACCAGACTTTTCTATTCTATGCTTCCAGCCGTATTGCAATGTTGCTTCTTCCACAACATCTTGGTATGTTTAGGTTAGTTATTTAAGGGTTTCAAGATAGCAGGTGGTTTGTTCTCAAACAGCCACATAGTACCATGTAGTAAATGGTGCTGTCTCACATGTGTGTTGGCTTTGTTGCCAGTGGGTTAAAGGTAATTGAGTGAGGGGTGGATTCTCACCATAAAGGAGTCCTAATGGGAAGGTGCCCAATATGTGTCATTGGCCAGCACAGCCCCCAGTATCAAGGTGTTGTGGTGACATGTCCTAATATTGGATTACGGCTACGTGACAAACAACTAATTATGTATTTAGCTGAGCTCCTGGAATGGTCGAGGTGAGTGTACAGGAGAACCACTGGTGTTGGGGTCTAGAACCTTATTTGCTTTACTGTGTTATTCCTCATTTTCCATTCTGGTAGTTGGGCTTGCTGTGTGTGGGAGTGGTATATAGAGTCCTGTTGTGAATGTATACAGTTGATATTGCCTCCACTAATGGTTTTTTTGTTTTTATTTTTTCCCCACCCACAGGCCCCAGAAGAGGACGGCTCCATTGCCGAGGATTCTGTTGCTGATGATGCTCAGCCCATGACATCTGGGGCTGAGCAGGAGGGCGCGGCGAGTGATGTGGGTCCAGGCCCAGGTCCCAGCTCCGGGATCCGTCGCCGCCGACGTCCTGCACCACCTGAGACGGAGCTGGCGACCTGGGCCCGACGCGTGTTGTTGGATGAACAACGGACCCACATTGACCCCGACGCCCTCTGCATGAGCAACAGAATGCGAGGGATGGAGCCGCTCCAGAAGAAGATCCTTCTGAGGGTGTTCCACAATGCCGCTGATGCTGCCGAGGATGGGGCCCTTCAATGGGGCTGCCACGTCCCCTCCCCCATGCAACACACCTTGTGGCCCCTTTCACCAGCTGCCCCATCTCGGCCCGTGAGAAGACCGGCCCCGCCACAGTCACCCCATCCCCCCTCAAACACATCGTCGTTCAACCAGACGTTCTGGGGCAGGTCGGGGCTGCCCTCAGAGGAGGGGGGATGCGGCATTGTCAGAGCCGACAGAAGAGGAGTAATTTGGACACTAGTAGCCAATGCACAGAATTGGCAGTCTGGACTTTATAATTTCACGATTTTGGTTTTATATGTATATTTTGTTTATTGATTTTTGGCCCAAATTAGTGGTTTTTTTTAAATTTTTTTTCCCACTTACATTATATTATTTGTAATTTATTTTTAATTCCAGGCTGGAATAAATTTTATTTATTAACACAATTGTGTATTCATTTCAGAATAAGGATTGTGTGGGTTTTTGGGGGTGAATGGAATTGTGGCCAATAATAGGTTTCCCCAAGCAACACAATATGGGCCAGTGCTCGCTCAGCAGGATCACCATCGGTTCATTTGGAATGTCTTAGCACATTCACAAAGGGATGTTGTGATGTGCCTCACATAGTTAGGTTATGGTGAGTTTTGGTCACCAAATATTAGTAAGGTCACATGAAGGAGCGTATAACAAAGTTAGAATAGCATTTTATTGTAAACATACATGTGTCACAGACATTTGCCATCATACAAGGAAGGCTTAGGCCAGATGGGGCTAGCCAGTCCACACTTGTGATGGTCCCAATGTGGGACAGTATAGGGATTGTAGGCCAGATGGGGCTAGCCGGTCCACACTAGTGATGGTCCCAATGTGGGACAGTATAGGGATTGTAGGCCAGATGGGGCTAGCCGGTCCACACTAGTGATGGTCCCAATGTGGGACAGTATAGGGATTGTAGGCCAGATGGGGCTAGCCAGTCCACAATTGTGATGGTCCCAATGTGGGACACTATAAGAAAAGAGCCCAACGGGGGCAAAAAAAAAAAAAAAAACACAATATTTTCACTTTTGCAAGGCAACAAGCCAACGTGTGAAAATTTTAGGGTCCAACAAGGACAACTGTTTGTGGGGCCATGTTTGGCCAGGATACAATGCATCCCTCAAATTCATGGCTGTGAACCATGGTGTGGGTGTAGGTCCGCCAGCATTTGAGCCAGGCGGCCAAGGTCCTGCAGGCCACGCTGTAGAGCCGTGGTCAAACGGGCCACAAATGCCTGATGGGCCTGGATGAATTCCTCCATGGTAGGGGCACCTGTATTGGGAGTAAACACAAACTTTAGTACAGACTCGTCACTGCTGATGGTTAGTCATGACTGGCCGCAACCATCCACTTACCCTGTTCCTCCAAATCCAGTTCACCATCAGACGGGGAGGGAGATGGGGTCAAGCTCCATCCATATGAGCCCGCACGTTCACCATCTGGAAAAAGGGAGAACCAACATGGTTTACTTTGTTTACATAAATTGTTTGGCCCCAGATGAAATTGAAGCAACAGTGTGCAGGGTGTGTGTGGCAACATAACACACTTACCACCATAGTCACTGTGTGGGGACATGGTCACCCCAGGACTCGCCACTGAGCTGGAGACAGTGGGAGGTGGTGTTACTCCCGGGCTGGGGCTCCGTGGCCACATTATGTGGTTCAGGGGTAACAGTGGTCTTGGGCTACGGGGCAAAGACTCCTCTGGGCCGCCAGGTACTTGCTGCTCCTCGCCCTCCTGTGGGGAGTTGATGTGTTCCTCCAGCAGCCAGGCAGATGGGGACAGCTGGTCACACTCCAGCGGGCTGCCAGGTGCGGACTGGTCCTCCACGTCCTCTGTCCCGGTGGTTGACGGGACGTCTGGCTCCTGAGGCCCGGGGGAAGGTGTTGCCCCTGGGGACAAGGGTGCCACTTGAGGCTGATGTGGTGGGGTTCTTGATGGGCCACCTGTGGGTGGGGCATGGGCCCTTCTTCTGATGAGGATTCAGCATCTAGTTTGAAATTTGAACATAAAAGACGTAATAAGATCATGCCTACACATTGTTGTCCTACAAAGAGCTTGTGTGGGTATTTATTTGACGGCTATGGCTGGGGTCACACACACACAGATATGTGGCCAGATGTTGTTGACAGATCTCTGGTTGCAGTGAAAGCATGGACACATTGTTCCATTTTGAGGCTGTCTCCAAATGTCAACATGTGACCATGATTTGACTGCAAACAGAGATGTGCAAACAATATGTGGGCAGATATCAGTATGTGTGACCCCAGCCTTACTTAGCATCAACCAGGTGATGCTGGATGCATACACTCATGTTGTATGCATGTACTGTGCGTGTGAGCCATTTTTAGGGCTGACTGGATGAGCACAACACTGTGAAGATGTGTTTGATTGTGTAGGCCACACTGTCCCTTGTCATATGTTTCCATCATTTTTTGTGTATTGTGGGACATGCACATGTGGCGGTGTGTGTTTTGGGGCAACAATTACTCACCACGCAGCCTGCCAATCCTGGCACGGATGTCCAGTATGCGACCTGGGCATTTGTGCTTCAAGTCAGCGATCTTTTTTTGGATCGCTTTGACTGTCCTCTGTACCCCCAGTTTGCAGAGCAGGGCCCGCTGGATCCGCCGCACGGTGCACCGATTGCGCAGCCTGGGGTGCCGGTGGTGATGGTGGCCCCAATAGTCCCGACGGTCACAATGATCAATGAGGATGATCAGCTCCGCCATCCCCCATGTTGCGGCGCGGTGCACGGCTGCCATGACTGCTATGGTGTGTGCAGAGGCGGGGCTGGCACCTTGCAGGCAGAGTGAAAATGAAACCAACGTCATGACGTCATTACGACCGCTGTGGGGGTGACGCACCTTTATAAGTAGGCCAACACGCAGACTCGGCCGACACACTTATGCGGCCCCTACTGCAGCAGACCCACAGTGCAGTCCGTACAACACGGCTCTGATCTGTCTACTGGGTAATCTCCTCCGCTGTGGTATGGGATTGTGTGCATCTGTGTGCGCGCTGCGCGCACTGCCAGACCCGGAACACTTCTACGGCAGCTGCTGTGCAATAAGCCAGAGCGGTACGTAACACACACTTGTGCGCTGTGTCCCGCATTATTCGTTTTTCATGTTGATATGATGTGCACACTGTATGTAGATCATGGGCCATTTATGATTTTACGTTCAAGTGTGTGTCCGCGTAATTGTACTACTATCTGATCGTGCATACGGCGCGTATGTGTAGTGCTGAAGGGACAGCTCATCCAAGATGGAGGGCTGTGAGGCAAGGGCCAATCGTAACGCAGCATCTTCCACCAATGATCGCTGAAGGGGCGCGGTATCACGCAGCATGGGTGACGCCTTAGCCACATTGCAGCAACATCGCCGGGTGTCCAGAGTTCCCTTCTGTAGCTTCTTTACACGCCGATACAGCTCGCTACAATCGGCGATGTTGCCATATGTTTATGGGCAGTGCACGGATACAGAGGTATCTGTAGCCGGCTGTGTCGTCCCGTCTTCAGACGCCGCTACTACGGGCGATATTGGCTCGACAAGCTACATTTGTAGCCTGTAGCGGGTTGTATCCATCCTGTTGTGGCGGCGTGTAAAGGTACCATAAGAGTTTATTGCATCACGTCAAAAAATGGCATTAATGATTTCACCTTGGAGAGCGGGCCTGTTTTTAGCGCTGTCTTTTGATGAATATGGCATGTCAGTCGCAGGCACACACTTTCCAACATGCCTTATAAATAATTAAAGACTCAAAAGGAATTGAATGAGCCCATGACAGCTCACTAAATCTGAGTTCTTCCAATGGAGAATTTTGGAAATTGCCTCTACCCTACGAGATGGTCGTAAAATACAATGTAGAGCATACTGACGGACGCACATCCGCCTCCTGTATCTCTTCATTTACATCTTACATTTACAGATGATCGCACCAGGGAAAATAACCACTTTCACATAACATGGCGAGCACCCCCCTCCCCTAAAAAAAAGAATCTTTGCACATGTTGTGAACATTTGTGAACAAATAAAAGGTAAGAGTTAGAAAATAACAGACAGCGCCCCGGGGAGTAATGTGAAATATGCAATATGTTTTCCAGTATTCGTCTACAGCTTGCTGAAAATGAAATGGAAAAAAAAAAAAGAAAGGAGATTTTCAGATTGCTGAGCAAACATTTTGTCTGTGTTATTACGAACTTTGGTATATGGAGCATTATGTAGAACAACACGGAGGCATAATGGTTGTAACAATATTGTTTTGCAACACTGGGGTCGAGGCTTGGATTCTGCAAAGGAAGGATCATGGACTCTGGGGGAAAGCGGAGTATAGTAGAAGGAATAAAAGGATACTCTTCTGTTCTGTACAAAGACAGCAAAATAAAATGCTATTATTGTAGAATATTTATGTCCTAACATGACCAATCTGATGCAAAACAGCATGCATTTTACAAGGATTAAAGAGTTGTATTTATTTTGTGTTGACTTTAAAGGGAATGTGTCATGTTATTTTTTGTTTTTAAATCACCCCAATGCTATTTAAATCATACTTTGTGCATCACTAAAAAATCCATGTATTCATCATATAAAAGGACTTTAGATGCCTAGGTGTTTTCATGATGGTGGGTACTTCAGACTAGCATCAGTCATGACAATCCACATTAAGTCATGCGGTTTTTTAAATGTAGTCCCATCCTCTCGAATTGTAATATATGAGCATCTGAAAGACCTGCAGAAATTCACTTATAATGTAGAAGAACCTGTGGTGATGTCACAACTGTGTGACAACAATAGGCAAAGGTAATCCTACATCTCCTTCAGGTCAGGCTTTCCTAGCTCCACCCATTATAGACACATGGCTGTGACAGCACCACAGGTCCTTCTACAGCATATGTGAATTTCTGCAGGTCCTTCAGTGATGTCAGTAATGTTAGTAAATTACAATGCAGGTGGGCGTAACTCTGTATAATAAACTGCATGACTGAATGTGGATTGACGTGACTGATGTCAGCCTAAAGTATCCACCGCAATGACTGTACATGCAGGTACCTAAGGCAAACATCTAAGCATCTAAAGTTTTCTTATAAATACATTGATTTTTTTTAAAAACCAGGTTAGTGATGCACAGTGCATGATCTATATAACTTTGAGGGCGTTTTAAAAACAAGAAAAGACATGACAGGCTTCTTTTAGTGGGAATTGATTGCCAGTTTTTTGCTACCTCATCTGAGAGCAGCAGAATGGAGGAAAATAGACCCTGATTCCAATGATGTATCACTTAGTTTACTGGGTTATACAATCACAACAGGTTCTTAGATGTAGCATGAAGCATAGCTCAGAAAGCTAACAACACCCACACCATAACTCTCTGTGTACATTGTTTATTGACAGTGAGCTACTTATCAGAGCAGGGGTGTGGTCAGTCTATCAAACATATGGCGGTAGTCCAACAGTGATAATTACCTGGTAATAAAACCTTTATTTCATGGAAACAACAGCACATTGCCTACTTAGTGACAAAGTTTCTGAAATCAGTGACTCAGGCTCTATTTCCTGCTGTCCTCAGATTACATAGCAAAATAAGAATTCATCTTCCTCCAACCTTAATAAACTAAAAAGCTGGTTGAGCTGATATACCAACCTATGTGTTAGTAGGAAATGTCTTAGCTGACACCTGTCTTCTAGGTAAATAGCAATGTATTTATCATGGTGGCAGTATGGTTTGCAACACTTACCTATTATGTACATTTCTGTAAAGGCCATCTATAAATCAACTTTAGAGCCTTTGGTAGCTTTTTTCATTCACAACTTTTGTAATATTCACATTTATACACTTTGCAGAATTGTGTTACTGTTCTAATGCTCCACTATACAATACAGCACTTTGGGTACATCTGAAAACACAGCACAGTCTCTCCCTATAATGCACAATGTTGTTTTTATAAGAAGTATACATGTGTTGTTCCCAAATTTCATCAAAGAGTCCAATTCCTCATTACAAAAATTCAATAAAATATTGTGACATGGTAGCAAACCCCTTGACAGGCTGTAAGGTGCATAAATCACTAACAACTCAAATGGACTCTGTATAAACAACTGAGGAACACCTGAGGAACACGACATACCATCATTGAAACATGTTGTGGTTGTCAAATAAAGCCTTTTAATCTTAGAGAACCGGACCCCATTTGTGCTCCAGCGCTCCTGTAAGGACAACACATATTACACTGAATCAAAATGCATAAGGACTTATGTCTCCGTTACACTGGCATTTGTAACCACATAATTTTAATGATGTTCTAATACACTAAGAAGACTTTTCATATTATTTAAATTGGGTCTGCCAAACCTTTTTTACTTGTATTTTCACTGATCCCTAACTTGGACGATGGTCCTGCATATTGGTTCACACCAACTCTAATATCAAGGGAACAATAGTCCAGTATTTATATTCTCATCTATTTGTTGTTGGTATTTTCTGTGCATGGAAGCCTAGATTTATATAAGTATATTTACAGAGAGCATCATTGTATGTCCCACAGCTCTATGACTTGAATTCATACCATTTTAGGCAATGATATTTAAAGATCAAACAATGTTTTGCCTAGTCCTATCATATATTGTAAATTCATTTAATTTTTTTGATTGAATATACACACAAACCTATTCTGTACATATTGTCATCAGCCACATCAGTTTCTGCCTCCACTGGGACATGTATTTAGTTTCAAACACACATTTTATAGAAATCTAATCAGTTTTCTCCAACTCAAGTGGAAAAAACGTCCTGTTGACCCAAATTTAGGTTGAAGACAACTGCGTTAACGTCTGACCTGTACCATTTTTTCTAATTTTATTAATGACTGTAAAAAATGTAATATATTAATACATATAATACATTAAGATGTCATTCTAGGGCTCAAATTACATCACAAGCACTAGATAATTACAACTAGACACATATAACATAAATGTCTTCCAATAGATTATGACAAGATGTATTTGTTTCATTTTTCTCCGTCTTCAGCCATCTCCGTATGTAAAGTTTGGAGAAAAATTACAGGAGGGCACATATATGTGTGGTATCTTCAATTCATGGTCACATTATGTTGAGTTCTCACATGCGTAAGCATTTCACAATGTCCAAATTCTGTAATTTTCAATTATTTTGGGTATATATCCTACTACCTCTATACAAGCAGTGAAGCCTTCACTTTATATGTCATTTCACAGGCTTTATTCCACATAGATGATCAAATATATTAAGTAAATAATTTAACAGTCTAATAAACATTTGTAATCAAACAGAATTGCTGAAAGCCAAACGCTTCTATCAAAATGCCGGTTCTGTAGGGATTTGAGTTTATAAGTATGTGTGGTTTATAGTGGATAATTGAGAATTCGTTAAAGCCGTATTTTTCACTTACCTGTCTTTAAAAAGCAAAGTATTGGTTCAACGGGATCCGGTACTGAGTAACGCAGAAATATTGTTATTGCCTCTACCACCAGGATATTGTACAGTATTACAGATCTTTTATCTTCATTTTACTGTAGCCGAATGGGATTATAACTCGGATAATTGGAGTTGTTATTTAAGAAGAATTGAGGAGTTTCCAATAATATGCTTTCATAGATACACACATATGTACAGTATATATAATTTAGGGTGAGGACGGCATTTTTCTTATCTATATATGAACAAGAGTCATCTAGTATCAGGGCTAGAAGAAAAATGTAGATGCATAAGTCTTCAATATTCAATGCAGAAGCTGTGTCTTTTACTGATATCAATGTAAGGTTATGTTCACATGTTAAGTTTTTGGTCAGGTTTTCACATTTGTTTTTGGAAGTCAAAACCAGAATTGGGTGAAAAATGCAAAAGTGGTGAATTCTTTCTATTAGGCCTCATTAACATGTTGGGTATTTGGTCAGTATTTTACATCAGTAGTTAGGCTGGCTTCACACTTGCAGATGCATCTGCAGCGTTTTGCAGATGCATCTGCAAGTATCAGCATGCAGACCGCAGCCCCTATGGTTATAATGGGGCGCACCGCGGTCTGAAAGCACTCATTCATTCCTATATGTGAACCATCCGCAGGCGGATGCCTGCTTACAGATCACACACTCCCGCCCGCACCATGGACGCGAGATGTCGCGTCCATGGTGCGGGCGGGAGTGTGTGATCTGTAAGCAGGCATCCGCCTGCGGACGGTTCACATATAGGAATGAATGAGTGCTTTCAGACCGCGGTGCACCCCATTATAACCATAGGGGCCGCGGTCTGCATGCTGATACTTGCAGATGCATCTGCAAAACGCTGCAGATGCATCTGCAAGTGTGAAGGCAGCCTTACAGGCCAAACCCAAGAGTGGAACAATCAGAGGAAAAGTATAAGGGTATGTGCACACAATCTGGAGGCACTGTGTGTTTGATGCAGTGCTCCTAGACCTGCAAGAACCTGTCGGTGAATGCAAGGAGAATGCAGCTGCCCTGTGCCCACGATCTGCGTTCAGTGCAAGGTGGCTTCTCCCTGCATTCACCCGTTGGAGTTTGCTTCCGACTCCGATGCAAAAAATTAACATACTATGGAGATGCGGAAGTTCAGCAACTTGCACCACAGCTGAAAACACGCTGAAGTGGAGAGAAGCACAGTGAAATCCCATACACTGTGCTTCTACTGTAAAATGTAGCATTTTGGACTCAGCGGCAATAAGTTGCATCCACAACGCTGCTAGCATGGATGGTGTGCCCGCAGCCTAATAGAAAGACGTCACCACTTATGTATTTTTCATCTACTTCTGGTTTTAGCTTAAAAAACCTGATGTGAAAAACTGACCAAAAACTGAACATGTGAACATAGCCTTACTCTGTGAATGATGATATCTCATGTATTACTACAAATCCTAAGTCATATTAAATGGCACGTTAAATAGTTAATTGTGACTTTTAGGATTGCTACCTTTCTTGGTGGCATTAGAGTTCGTCTACTTAAGTGACAATTTGCATATATATTTTTATGGATCTAATAGTGAATAAGCATATGACTGACCATGTGCAATAATGAAAAATACTAAACCGGACAAAAAGCACCCACCCATATTTCCAACTTTCGAAGGTCTCAGAAGAGAGTGTGGGTCAGATCTATCAAGAAGAGCCACAGTGAATGTACTTGCCACTTTAGAAGGAGTTTCTGCTCCAGATAACCATGCTAATAGCATTTATTGGTTATTTTGCATGGGTTCTGAACTGTATTTCTAGTCAGTCAATGAGGTTCCACTATATTTTATGATTTTTTTAAATTGAAAATATCTTGTGAATTTAAGATGGAAGACAGGAGATACAAAAAGATATTTCAATCTATGGCTAGGGCCACATTTGAGAGCCTGCATCTAGTAACTGAATGTATTACTGGATCCAGTTTTTCCCCTTGTCTGTTTGGAGGCATTTTTACCGGATCAGGTACCTGATCAGGTACCTGATGGTACCTATATGTACCAACAGGCACTGGATTAGGTTCCCATAGGGTGCCAAGTTGGAAAACTGATCAGGTTTTGCTAAAAGGCCAAAAATTATTGCAGACCCTATTAAAACCTGACTTCTCAAAAACTGTATCCAGTAGACAGATTGCACTTTGGCAAACAATTGTTAACATTGGAGTCTATGGGTCACGTACCTGATCAGGTTTTCAGAATGAAAAACTGGATCCAGTAACTGGATTGCAAACGCAAGTGTGACCCTAGCCTATATTTTCAAACAGCTTTGTAAGTGTTCATGTATTTACATCTCTGGGATTATATACTCACCCCTGATTGTGATGTTACTTGCTTACTATGTTTAAGGTGTGTTGACTTGTTGTATTTTGCTTGACTAATAAAAAGAACATTGAAAAGAAAAGGTGGTACATCCTCGTCACAGAGAATAAACCCCCATTGTAATATATAGGTTGAAAGGATGCAAGTCTTTTTTCTCTTTTTTTGTGACATAATGCTTTTGTAAGCCCTACTACCCAAAAATCAATTTACAATTTTGGGAACACTTGAAAACTATTACTTCACCTTGACTAGCTGAAAATATTGACATGTTAGAGGAAAGATCTATAAATTTATGCTACTATAGTGGTCCCTAATCAGCAAAGTGCAGCTGATACCTGGATTAATCTGAGTAGGCAATAGTTTTCCTCTTCTTAGTGATCAAATTTTAGCCTCATTTCTCCACTGGAGATTGGCATTTCTAGTTTCCTTAGATAACAATGGGACGCTAACTGGTTGTCTGCAGATATATCCCATCTGCTCTCAGGAGTGAAGAGTTGTACTTTTGCACACATTAGGTGTCCATGTTCTCCACTGCAGTTTGCTTGGCTATGCATTGCTTGCTCTTCAGAATAATTCTTTACATCCTCTATTGACCCCCTTTTCAACAAACTGTGCATGCCCATAGTATCAGCTTTCAATGTTCTTCTTTTCATTGACCACAATGGTTTTAGTATACTCACCACTTTTGCACGAGAAAACCACACAAGGTTAATCATTTTAAGTCTGTTGAAATGTCGGTCCCAGCTTGTCGTTCTCTGATGACCATCAAGTTGCTCAAACTGCTGGATATTTTTATGCTAGTGTAGATCTACACTGAAGTTCATTCATGGAATTGTAGTTTGTTTAATTTTAAGTACAGTTCAGGGTAAAATGTCTCATTTCAAACAGGAAAGTTCTAATAAATGATTAGGTATCTCCAGTAAACTGTCCGTGTACATGGATGGATATATACCAAGCTACCTATGGATATACAAGTGCATCCCAATAAATTATAATATCATCAAAAAGTTAATTTATTTTAGTAATTCAATATGTAAAGTGAAACACATATGTACAGTATTTACAGAGTGATCTTTTTCAAGTGTTTATTTCTGTTAATATTGATGATTATAGCTTACAACCAATGAAAACCCAAAGGTCATTATCTCAGAAAATTAAAATATTATATAAGACCAACTGAAATAATCATTTTTAAATCATAAATGTTGGCCTACTGAAATAAAAAGATGCCCTGATGAAGTGATAACTGAAATCACGAAACCGGTAGGCAAGTTACCCATTAAACAGAGTTTTATACATCACTCTGTTTGTCTTCACTGGAGGTCAGCGCGGTGGATCTATGAAACCCAGCACTTTCTGTTAGATGCCCTGATGAAGTGATAACTGAAATCACGAAACCGGTAGGCAAGTTACCCATTAAACAGAGTTTTATACATCACTCTGTTTGTCTTCACTGGAGGTCAGCGCGGTGGATCTATGAAACCCAGCACTTTCAGTTGCCCTGATGAAGTGATAACTGAAATCACGAAACCGGTAGGCAAGTTACCCATTAAACAGAGTTTTATACATCACTCTGTTTGTCTTCACTTGAGGTCAGCGCGGTGGATCTATGAAACCCAGCACTTTCTGTTAACCCTTTGGCCTACTGAAATGACAGGTGGAAAGCGGCAAGCTGTGAGCATGGAGCTGTGGAGGGTAAGTTATTAGCTGTTTATTATTTTACTGTGTGTGTGCCAGCATAGGACATATAGAGTGATGGCGGCATATCCAGAATGGAGGGGGTGAGTACAGGACAGGAGGCCATATCCAAAGTGGGGGACTATGTACCATCACTTTGGGCCATAGCCAGGATGGGGGGCTATGTACCATCACTGAGGGCTCTATGCGGGATGGGAGGCTATGTACCATCACTGGGGACCATATGCAGGATGGTGGACTATGTTTCATCACTGGGGGGCTACGTACTGTCACAGGGGCCATATCCAGCATAGGGGTCATGTACCAGGATGAGGGGATATATATACCAGAATGGGGAATATATATACAGCGATGAGTGACATATATACTGATTGTAAGATGGACACTGGCACTATTAGACCCTATTGAATTTTAAAAAAGTTCTCTTTTTCTTCACCAAATTTAAGGGTGAGTCTTATAAAGCGAAAAATATGGTATGATGAAATCAAAAGCTCAGAAGATACCTGTTAAGGTAATATACATTACTTCATTTAGGTCTATTTTAGCAATAA
Organism: Allobates femoralis; assembly: GCA_033576535.1. Taxonomy (NCBI): domain Eukaryota; kingdom Metazoa; phylum Chordata; class Amphibia; order Anura; family Aromobatidae; genus Allobates; species Allobates femoralis. The sequence continues at coordinate 142,593,789 of JARQOC010000002.1, forward strand.
ATAAGATGAGCTCTTCAAGAATTATATTGTGTATCTATATTGTCTACTTATTCTAAATGCTGAAATTCATAAAAGTAGAACCAGAAACGCTACATTAAAAGGGAACCTGTTGTGTCAAATGCTATAAGCCTGCAGATATGGGGTAAATTTACAGGTTAATAGAATCCTGAATATGTGTAAGTGCTGCCCTGAGTGCCCCAAAGCCGAGAGGAAATTAATTTTATTCAGCCCGAAAGTCTTGGGCTTTGCTTTCAGTCATTGAAGTGTAGCTTTAATCACTGCTCAGTATAGTGAGTGGTGACTATAACTATGTCCTGACTAGGACTGACAGCTGGCTCTTCCATGCATCAGTGCTGAACTGGCTATCAGTCACTACCGGGGCATGGTTACAGCTGCTGCTCACTATAAATGGTCGAAAGTCACACCTCTATGACTGAAAACCCTGAGGCTGCTGGAAGGAAAAAAGGTAATTTCTTTCCATCAGTGGGGCTCTTAGTGTGGCCATCACACTGATCCAGAATGCTATTACCCCCATATGAACTCAATACCTGCAGGTTAATATCATTTTTTTTTAACTTGACAGGATCTCTTTAACACTCATTTGCATAAAGAATTGTATTCTGCTCTACATGACATGCTTTTTTGTCAGTAAGCTTATATTCTAGAGTAAAAATGAACAAATACAAACAAGGTTGGAAAGTATATGGGCCGAAAATAATACATAGTCAATATATTTCTATAATGTTTTAATTCAAATGAAACAGTTTTTTCATATAAACAGTAAATATATATATATATATATATATATATATATACACCATGTTATGGAGAGTGACACAAACATGAATAGAAGCACTTATAGCAATAATAAAAAAAAAATTAGACCCTTTTAGAAGTTGAAATAGCTGCCTACATTTCAGGACTATGGACAGCTCGTGGCCATCTCATCCCATGTCTATAACTCAAACAGTTTGTGTAATCAAAAAAGAAACCTGCAATTTCCTCAAGTGTTGTTTAACAGCAGATGCAGGGTTACTTTACAGAATAATAGTATTACAATGCTGTCCAGAAAATGAATGGAAAAAGCAACTACTAGAAAATTAACTTTATTTCTCCTAATAGGCTTCATCTTCCAGTCTTCGATGCATGCATTGAGTGGCAACATTCATCATGCTCAGCACTGTGTGTGTCCACTGTAGCCATGCCCCAGCACTTTGATTGACAGCACACGCTCCACAGATGTACTGCAGCATGAGCTGTCAATCAAAGCGCCGGAGCGTGCTTACAAACGCTGTTGACTGAATGGTGACTGTAGCTGCTCTAGGCATGCCTGTTTGACTGAAAGCCTGCGCATCCTGGAGGAATAAAGTACACTTCATAATGGTAGCCCTGCTTTCAATAAGTCAGAATAAGGAAAATACAGAAGAGATGACATTTTTCTATTAGGCCAAAGTTCAAATGTTGAGCATTTGGTCAGTATTTTACATCAGTATTTACAAGCCAAACCCAGGAGAGGAAGAATCAGAGGAAAAGTATAATAGAAATATGTCACCACATCTGTATTTTTCATTCACTCATGGTTTTGGCTTATAAATACTGATGTGAAAAACTGGCCCAATACTACACATGTGAACGTAGCCTAATACAGTTTATTTAGAAAAAGAAATAAAAATGTACCTAAGCACTAATAGGCAGGTAGCTACTATCTACCTGCCATTTGTGCCCAGCGCCATTCACCTCTGTTCACCCCCAGCACAGAGTGGTCACACACTGCTCATGCTGGGGACAGCATGGCTGGATAAACAAAGAAGACAGCCGGATCCCCACTACCTGATTGAGGGAGTCGGCTTTCAATCAACGTGACATCGACTCCTCTCGCTCGTCATCAGAAGGGAGAATATGCCCATCTGTTAACGTGATGTCATCAGAAGCGCCAAAATCACTGAGAGGGATGGTCTAACACTGCTCCATGTCGGCGGTGAACGGAGGTGAATGGTGTTATGTACAACAGTCAGGTAGGTGGTGGCAAACTGCCTGTTACTGCTTAGGCACTTTCTTTTTGATAAATCCCAGATAAACCCTTTAAGCATATATCTAGATATTAATAGCATTTGTGGATATGACAGGTTCCCTTTATTTCAGGTTTTCATAATAAATGTTTTTTTTATTTTATTTTCCAAATTACTCTAGAAGCAAACATTTACATAAAAATCAGAAATCTAGCAATATTTACAATTTATCAATATCTCCTCGACTAGCTAATTTAGCTTCCAATATGTTATATTATATAACTTGATAAAATAAATGATAGATTTCTTTTAAAATACAAATTTATAAGGAATAACCATTTCTGACATTTCATTTTCTTCTCTCAGTGCCACCATAAGGGCTTTACTTCAAAAGTTCTATCTAACTCAGCATGCATTGCCTACAGGATCCATGTTAAGTAGGTGAGGAAAAAGAAAATTCACATTAAAAGTCAAGGTGATTATTTGATGTCTCTTCCAGCAGCCTTTAGATTGCAGTTACTAGTTTCATGCCGAATCTAAGAAAGCAATAGTTGACCTGGTACAGTAGCGCCCGCGACAAAAGATTTCCAAAGGATAATCTTTTTATAAGAAAAAATAAACTAAACAAATTGTAGCAAAAAAATAATAAAAAGCAAAATGTACTCATTACAAAAATAACATTTCCAATCAACAGGAATAATCTGCTTGACATAAAAGCAGAAGTATTTTCCATACTGGAGTTCACATTATACAAACTGATTAATCTAGGCCATGCTGTCAGGATAATGTTCATGTTAAGATCCGCACATCACCTACTATGGATCTTCCTGTATATGAATACAGAGAATCCATAAAATAAATGTGTTGCCTATTTGAGCTTCTGGCAAAGATTGACCTGCAACTGATGCCACTCGCGATAGAAAATGCAACAAATAGATCAGCTAAGGCACACTATTGCTAAACAGGATTCTTAAACGTTTAATCAACCATTTTCCCTCTACCCCTACGTCCACCTAAATAGAAAATAAAGAATAATTAACTATAATACATTTTGATTTGGACATACAATATTTTTTAAAAACTATTATACCATTAGTTGACATTCATATTCCAATATAATAGAAAAATGCCGGGCAACTAAGGTCCCTTTCACATCAGCGGTAAACGCTGATTGCGGCAGTTGCGCTGAAAAAAACGCAACTGCCGCAATTAACGCATAACGGCCGCGATCGTGGCACACTTGTGGCAAGCCCCATACAATGTCTATGGGGCTTGTGGTAAGTGGGTGTCAAGGGCAGTTTCGGCACTTGCGGCAGGTGGTCCGCGAAAAAAACACGGTATGCCGCGGTTTTTTCGCAGCTGCACCTGCCGCAAGTGCCAAAACTGCACTTGCCGCACCTGCCGCACACTTACCGCAAGCCCCATAGACATTGTATGGGGCTTGCCATAAGTGTATGCGGTAATAGCGGCAGTTGAGTTTTTTCACCGCAACTGCCGCAATCAGCGATTACCGCTGATGTGAAAGGGGCCTAACTCTCTCCAGGGGGTAATTAATGCCTGTGTGGTTGTTAGGTAAGTAAGTCCAGACGAGTGGTGCAGGCTTGAATCACAGTATATAGCAACAAAAAGGAGAAAAAAACGCATTCATCAGTTATCGATGCATGTCAGGAACTTTTATTCCAAATTACGGGTACATAATGCAGGGAGGGAAGGGGTGCAGTGAAGGACGATGGCACACCGTTTCGCGATGGAGGCGCTTCAGCTGGTACATTCATATTCATATATCTTTGATTAAATGATAAATTATGTAATATAATTCATGCAAATGACCACAATACTGCTGTCCACATTGCAAAGATTGCATCCGATGGCTTAGATAAACCCAAGGACAACCATGCAGACATCTACCAAAATGCCTCATCACATGGTATTAGTTGAAACCAGAAGTTTACATACACTATATAAAAAGACACATATGCATGTTTATCTCACTATCTAACATGAAATCAAAATAAACCTTTCCCGTTTTAGGTCAATTACTTTACCATAATTATTTATATTTGCCAAATACAGAATAATGAGAGAGAATGTTTTAAGGCATTTTATTACTTTCTGCAGAGTCAAAATTTTACATACATTAACATTACAATACCTTTTCAACAATTTGGGACAGCCCATATGATGATGATGTCATATGTTTGGAAGCTCCTGATATGTTTATTGACAGCACTTGAGTTAATTAGAGACATACCTGTGGATGTATTTTAATGCACACCTGACACACATTTCTTTGTGTAGCATCGTGGAAAAGTCAAAATATCAGAAAGAGAATTGTGGGCAATGAACAAGTCTGGTTCATCCTTGGGTGCAATATCCAGATAACTGAAGGTGTCTCATTCATCTGAACAAACAACTATATGCAAGTACAAACAAGATGGGAATGTTCAGCCATGATACCGCTCAGGAAGGAGATGGTTCTGTGTCCCAGAGGTGAACTTGATTTGGTCTGACATGTGCATATCAACCCAAGAACAAAAGCATGATGATAAGGAGGATGAGGGCAGAAGTTAGCAAGATTATGTCATTATCCACAGTGAAACAGGTGCTGTATCAACATGGGCTGAAAGGTCAGGCTGTCAGGAAGTAGCCATTACTCCAAGAGAAACATAAAAAAGTCCTATGATCTGACGAAACTAAAATTGAACTGTTTGACTAGAATTACCATTGTTACTTTTGGAGGGAAAAGGGAGAAGCTTGGAAGCCTAAGAACACTATCCAAACTGTAAAACAAGGAGGTGGCAGCATCATTATGTGTGGTTGCTTTGCTGCAGGAGGGACTGGTGCACTTCACAAAATAGATGACATCATGAAGGAAAAAGATTGCGTGGCAATTCTGAAGCAACATCTCAAGACATCAGCCAGGAAGTTAAAGCTTGGGCAGAAATGGCCAGAAGCATACCGCCAAACTTGCTAAAAAGGAACTTAACGATAACAAATTCAATGTTTTGGAGAGGCCATCACAAAGCCCTGATCTCAATCCTATTGAAAATGTATGGGTAAAGCTGAAAAAGCAGGTGCGAGCAAAGCGACCTACAAACTTGGCTCAGTTACCTGTTCTGTCAGGAGGAATGGGCCCAAATTGTTACTAACTATTGTGAGAAGCTTGTGGAAGCATGTCCAAAATGTTTGACCCAAGTCTTATAGTTTAAGGGCAATGGTACCTAACACTATTGAAATATATGTACATTTTTAACTATCAAAAGTAATAAAAATTTCTTGAAACCTTTTCTCTCTCATTTTTCTGGCATTTGGCAATTATAAATATTTATGGTAATTCTAATTGACCAAAAACGGGAAAAGGTTTATTCTGATTTCATGTCAGATATTGAGAAAACTTTGGAATTAATAGCGCTATATAAATGAATAAATATTATATGTGTCTTTTTATATAGTGTATGTAAACGTCTGGTTTCAACTGTATAGTGCAACCTTTCAGGAGGGAATTATATATGTATAAAGGCTGAGGCAGAGAATTCAGCAGCCATTTTATAATATTTAGAAGATTGGTAAGTAGAGATGAGCGAATCCGTGGAAGTTCAATATGACAGTTGAAGCCGAACTTTTAGGGAGCCAGGTTCTGGTCTCTGATCCAACCTGAACTTAACCCTGGACCTGAATTTTTCTGTCTGTCTAATAATGCGTTTTACAAGTGCAGCATTGAAGCATATCAGTGTAGTGCTCTGTATTACATTAACGTAAAAATTGCTTATATAATTTTTCCTCCAATCAAAGTTCTTGTGTATGGGCTCTTCACTTCTGTAGAGTATCCGTTCTTTAGATTTGATTTCCTTTGACTAGAGAATTATCATAGTGTTTATCTTTTTGTGATATTAGCTAAAAAATAGTTAAGAATTTAGTTGAAAATTTGTGATTTGACAGAGATTTTACTGGTAGCACACTTTTGGAATAATTGCATTAAAAGCAAAATGGAATGTGCGCTTGAAAGCTGTACACACTTATCAAGCCCATGCCACATTTTCTTATTCCTTCTGTACCCTCTCTAACCTAGAGTAACTTAACTATTGAGAAACAGGATGAAAAATCACCTCCTTCATGTGGAATAAGAAGCACCATAATGACATACTGCAGAACTGCTTTGTGGTACGCCTTTAATTGTGGAATATCTCACATTCCCTCTTTTGTAGAATATAAACAATATTTCCAGTGGTGGAAACCATAATACCTTTAAAAAGATTTTTCACATTTTAGTCTTCCATGTATCTTATTTTAAGTATACGAACTGCCTCTTATGAAAGCAGTATGAATAAGAATGGTGCTACATGCCATGTTTTCAAAAAATAAGACATCCCCCAAAAGTAAACCATCCCCCTTTTTTCCCCACTTTTCGGAGCTGATCCTCAAATGTAAGCCCTAGTTGCATACTACCAGCTGAAAGTGACACCTGCATAAAAATACGCAGTGCAGTGTCACTAACAGCTGATGAGTACAGTACCGGCGTCTTCATCCTTAAAACAATAAACTTTTATATTCACCTCATCCTCCTCAGGGCTTCCAGCGTTGTCAGGACCTGTACCTACAATTCATGGAGCTTGTGACCTGAACCATTCAGCTCTCGGAGTCGGTATGTCTCTTCTTCTCATTTCGCGAACTGATTGGTCATGGCCCACAGGGGCTTGAAGAAGTTTGCAATATTGGCGATTTCTTCAAGGACCTGTTAACCACGACCAATCAGCTCCCAGAGTGAGACGGCAGAACATACTGACTCTGGTCGTGGGTCACACTTACAGGAAGTACAGGTCCTGTTTGCTATTGAAGGAGGCGGACCAAATCCTGCTACCTCCTGCTCCCCTCCATGGGTAAGTACAGTAAAATACTGTACCCTTTTCCTTGTATATGGCTTTGATCTTAGTGTATAGCCTATGCTGGTTTATTTGGCCCTTATCCTGGTATATGGCCCCGATCCTGGAATATACAGCCCTGATCCAGGAATATATGGCCCCAATTTGTGTGAATGATTTTTTCCAACCAAAAATAATCCCTACCTCAAAAGTAAGCCCTAGCCATTTTTCCAGAGGTCAACAGAAAATGACACAGTGTCTTATTTTTGGAGAAACACTATATGTTAGCGCAAAACTATCACTTTATAGTTATATAGTAGAAATATCTGCATCTAATTATATTAATTACCAGATACTTTACCTTCTATCACAATGGCTATAATGTATAATAGACATATTAAATGCTAGATAAACTTGTGCTGTAATAAAATAGTCAATAGTAAGTTAGAGACTAATGTGTATGTGCAACAGAATTAACCTTGTTTAGTTGGAATACCTTGACCATGGCCTTTACATTTTGTAAACGCTCACTGAAATGGAGATCAGTGCCCTTACTCCATCAGATAATCCTCATTGAAACCATCCACTTTAATTTCCCAGTTGCTCTCCATATAAGACTGATATTCTCTATCATAATGTTACATATATACTTCACATTAGTTAGCAGAGAACTTTTTCCTTCTCTTACCGCCTCATAAATCACTGCACATGGCACTACATCTACAATTCACAAAGGGTCTTGACTGGTAAACCAACTTTAAGGATAAGCTATCGTAGATCAAGGAATACATGCTCAGTGCCCAATGTTAAAAGTAATCTACAGTATAAAAACCATTTATATGGAACGTTATAGAAATGTGATTATTCCATTTTTATCAAATAGAATTCTTACAACACCACTAGTTTCTGAAGCCTAAAGGGACATGAAATCTACATGTTTTATGTATTTCGAGCATGCTCATTTTATTTATGAAGCTGGGAACTTAAATTATTGAGACCAGGGAAGGATATTTTGTCTCTTAGGATTTTCTCTTTTGATTCAAGGATTTTCTCACTGCTCTCTACCTTCTGTAGATTCTTTGTCTGCCTCACATTTCTAATGCAAATTGTCACTTCAGTGAGGAAGTGAAAAACTCTAATGCCACCCAATAAGGGTAGCCATCCTTGTAGTCATAATCGACTCTTTAACAAGCCTTTTAATATGACTTAGGATTTGTGCCAGATCAGAACCCCTAACTGCAGACGCTGCATTTCGGGGTGACTACCCCTCATCAGTGCAGTGTGTGGGAACTCTGAGCCGGCTGTATGTGAGGCTGAGGCTAGGTCTGGGGGACTAGCTATTCTCCTCATGGAGAGGAATCTGCCTGCTGACATAAGGAGACAGATAAGGAGACTTATACCTGCAATGCTACTCTGGGAAATTTAACATGTCAAAGTGTAACATTAAAACATCTATCTATCTATCTATCTATCTATCTATCTATCTATCTATCTATCTATCTATCTATCCCAGAAAAAATATAACGGCAGCACTCCCAGACAGAGGTTTAACAAGCCTTTATTGGGCTGTCAGAATGTCATGGCGACGTTTCGGTTCTAAGAACCTTTTTCTGGACGGCTGGAAAAAGGTTCTTAGAACTGAAACTTTGCCATGAGATCCTGATAGCCCAATAAAGGCTTGCTAAACCTCTGTCTGGGAGTGCTGCAGTTAAATTTTTTTCTGGTTTATATGAATTGCAAATAGAAGTATTGCCCTAACTGACCTTGCACCCATGTACCAGCCGTGCTGTTTAAATTTTTTTCTGAATATCTAACTATTTATCCATTCAAATATATCTATCCACTGATCAATGTATCTATATCTATATACATAGTGGCAGACAAAAAAATGTGTCCCCCTTAGCTCATACTAGACCCATGATATGTCCGTCCCTGTGTCTCTATCTATCTATCTATCTATCTATCTATCTATCTATCGATCGATCGATCTGTCTGTCTATCTATCTATCTATCTATCTATCTATCTATCTATCTATACAAAAAAGTGGACTGCAGCACTCTTTTCCAGGATGTTTCTTAAGCCTTTATTGGCCTTCAGGCAAGTTTTGGCAATGTTTCGGTCAGCCTGTGACCTTCTTCCAGCGAAGGAGAAGGTCACAGGCTGACCGACACGTCACCAAAACTTGCCTGAAGGCCAATAAAGGCTTAAGAAATATCCTGAAAAAGAGTGCTGCAGTCCACTTTTTTGTATATATGGTCTGTATACAGGGGCGGGCTGGCCCAGGTGGCAGGGGGCAGGTGCCCCCTGGGCTGGTGGTATAGTCCACATTTCGGGCCGCCCCCTACAGAAACGGGCCGCGGGAGTCGGGAGTCGGCCGGCGCGGCGATAGCACATGACGCTGGAGGTCCGGGATGAGGTAAGGGCTGTGGCTGGCTGACAGCACCCCCCCGGTCCTCAAGTCAGGCTGACAGCACCCCCGCCCCCCCCCCCCCCTCCAAGTCAGCTGACAGCACCCCCCCCCCGGTCCTCAAGTCAGGCTGACAGCACCCCCCCCCTCCCCCGGTCCTCAAGTCAGGCTGACAGCATACCCTCCCCCCACCCCGGTCCGCAAGTCGGGGCCGGCAATGAATCTGCCACCCGGTATAGAGGCTCCAGCCAGCCCCTGTCTGTATATTGGTGGTTGATCCCACCTGGGATGATGTTAGCACCTAGCCCTGCTATTTAAAGTGCTGCTCTAAAATCTTTTCTATCTATCTATTTCTATCTATCTATCTATCTATCTATCTATCTATCTACCTATATCTATCTTTCTATCCATCTATCATCTATCTGTTTACTCCTATGTCATGTCCTATGATCAGTCTTTTTCTTTCTCATCTGCCTGTTGTAATTTTTTTATCACACTACATTTGCTTCAATCTCAGGCCCAGATATGTCTACATTGATACAGTACATGTTAAAAATTAATAACGTACAATAGTACTTTTGAAACAAAGGCGATTATATTCAGAAAATAGGTTCTAAATAAAATATCTTTCCATAAAGATCATGTTATATAACTCTGCCTGAAGTCACAGACAACATAAGTTATGACACTAAGCAGACTCTCTCGTATTCAGCAGAATTAGTATTCAGCTCCAGTGAAAGGTTCAGGACCATTGGCTTCTCTCATCTCATGAAAAATATTGTCCCGTAATACAACTTTTGGGGACAGTCATGAATTAATCCTTTTTCTGTGTTTATTGCACTTAAAAAAAAAAGCACATTAACTTTTGGCTTTGGGCTATAATAAGAAGGAAGTAAGTATGAGTTTATTAATAAATGTGTTTTTATTAATGATAATTATCATAAAAGTCCATAATATCATGTCTCTATTTCCATTGCATTGGGGAGTGGTCTGTTAAGGGGGAACACAATACCTAACTAACCAATTAAAGGGGATCTGTCACCAGATTATTGATGCCTCATCTGAGATCATCCTAATACAGGAAAAGTGACCCTGATTCCATCAACGTATCACTTAGTTTACTGGGTTGAGCAGTTTTACCACAATTAGAGCTCTTAGATGTAACCTGTAGCAGAGCTCCAAAAGCCAACCCTGCCCACATTAGCCTCCTTATGTACCTTTTCTATTGACAGTAAGCTGCTTATCTGAGACGAGGAAGTGGTTTGACAACAGTATAGGAGCCCGGTAGTCAAGGAAGTGATTATCTCCTGGTTATAAAACCTTCATTGTGTGGAAATAACAGCACACAGATGAATAAATTACACACCCTAAATTCAGTGGTTTAACCCCTACATCACACTGTCCACAGATTAGAAAGCAAAATATTGCTTACAGATTCCCTTTAAAGTAAACTGTGGAGGTGGTGCTTATTGTAGGGTTGTGCTTTAATTTCTTTGTTATATTATTATTGATGAGTCAGAGCATGGAAGCACCTTTTGAAGCTGGTTGCCTTAAAACCATGCATCAGATCATGGACTGGCTGACAAGTTTTGGTCTGGGAGACAAGCTTAAAGCAGTGGCCCATGATTACTGGCCTGTACTTATTAGCCTCAATTTAATAATACAGTCAGACACGCCCATTACACAGTACATAGCAGGGGCCCATATATAAGATTATCTCAGCACATGAGATGTGGTATGATCAGACCATGTCCCTGTACAGTCAGACACAGCCATTACACAGTACATAGCAGGGGCCCATATATAAGATTATCTCAGCACATGAGATGTGGTATGATCAGACCAAGTCCCTGTAAAGTCAGACCCAGCCATTACACACAACATAGCCAGGGAACATATATAAGATTATCTCAGCACAGGAGATGTAGTATGATCAGACCATGTCACTGTACAGTCAGACACGGCCATTACACAGTACATAGCAGGGGCACATTTATAAGATTATCTAAGCACAGGAGATATGGTATGATCAGACCACCATGTCCCTGTACAGTCAGACACAGCTCTTACACAGTACATAGCAAGGACACATATATGAGATTATCTCAGCACAGGAGATGTGGCATGATCAGACCATATCCCTGTACAGTCAGACACATCCATTACACAGTACATAGCAGGGATACACATATAAGATTATCTCAGCACAGGAGATGTGGTATGATCAGACCATGTCCCTGTACAGTCAGATAAAGCCATTACACAGTATATAGCAGGGACGCATATATAAGATTATCTCAGCACAGGAGATGTGGTGTGATCAGACCACGTCCCTGTACAGTCAGGCACATCCATTACACAGTACATAGCATGGGCACATTTATAAGTTTATGGCTAGGGTCACATTTGCAAGGCATATTACCACATCCTGATCCTGATGCAGTGATTGCAAGTGCCTTCAGACACATTTTTCACCAAAAATGTGTCCCTAACCCTGCATACAGTAACCGGATTGCTCATAATGTGTAATCTTTAACAATCTGGTTACCGTATTTGTTGACCCCTGCTGCCGCAGGGATGAACAAAGGGTTAATGTTACTAATAGATGTGGGCAACATGTCTCTAGGGAGTGACCACCCTCCCTAGAGACATGTTGTCCACAGAGATCGGCATGTCAAGAGTTAATTCTTTATTTTACATGATCGCTGCTATTGTCGGCTTTTCCTATACTTTACAATGATAGCCGCCGGCTCCTGGGTTTGCAGGAGTACACTACGTACTTTGCATAAGCACCAGGGACAGGACAGCATCCTTTATAAGGAGTTGTCCCTGTTGCTTATGCCATTTGCGTAGTCTAGAGGCTGCTGTCCTGGGTGCTGAATTCATTGACAGTAGTTCTATGGGCACTGCACAGGAGGTAAGCAGTATCCTACCACCCTGTCTCTGGATGAAGACCAGCCTTTCTCTGTATAGGTTTGAGAATAGAGAGGCAAAATAACTGATTAGTAAGACAGAAAAATATTTCTTTATATATGGTACTGTACACTATACATGATTTAGAGTGAAAAATAAAACTAAAGTAATAATTAGCTGAATGAATAATACAGTAAGTTATTGCTATATTATCTGTTCATTTAATAACTTTTGGTTGCGCTTTTTTTTTGTATAAAGAGTAAATACACTATCTTTATCTATATATTGATTTTAATAGGATAGCTTGAATTTTGATCACCAAATATTTACATTGTGTAAAGAGTTATTCCCCTGGTAAGGGCCCGGCCTTAGTAAACCTCGTCAATTCTGAAAATAGAGAGGATGCATTGCTTTGCCCTAATGCTGGGATACAGATCCCTATGCTGTGATACAGATCCCTGCACTGTATATGGGCAAGATGCTGTTGTACAGGATATAAAAAGAAGTAAAAGGTTTGCCATGCTAATTATGGCAGTACCTCTATTATTCTTAGCATGACTTTAGGAGAGATAAGAGTATGAAATATCAATTTGATCTAACGGAGTAGGCCACTTTCTCATACAATGTGTACAACCCCAAAAACTTTATCATATCCTCATCGTAAACCCTTTATCTTCTTATTTTTTGTTTCAAGAAACCCCGTTGCTGTTTAAACTAGTACGGAAAAAAGGGAAACTAGAGCTGGCACATGCATAACACTTGAGATGGCAGAAGATGCCATTTTACAAGCAGTTTTCTCATATTTTGTGCTTACTTACAATATTATTTCACTCGTGTAGGTATAAGAGATGAGCCACCTTGAGCATTTATGATGTGGACTCAATATTGGACTAAGAAAAGAGAGTATTAGGGTTTGTACATAGTCATGTATGGGGTGGGCTCCCCATTATACAGCAAAACCACATACCAGGAAAGTGACTCTATGAAATTGAATTGAGAAGTGGTTGCTTTATTTTAAAAAAGATGGCAAAACAGAAAGACGTAAAAAAAATCACAAGAATATGTATACAAGGCCAAAGGCAGACACCTCTATGCTGCACCACCCATAACGGCAGTCTATGTTGTCTTCTCACCAACCTTTGTAAAACCAAAGGACTGTCTGAGCAGTTGCCTAATACCTAGTAATTAGAGATGGGCGAACCCGCATATATTTGAGATATTTGAGATCGCTGGATCCAGCCGGACTTAAATAAAAGTCTGGGTTCGGGATCTGACTTGACCCAACTTTGAGCCCAGACCCCAACCCAATAAAAGTAAATGGGAACCTGAACTTCTCTGCTATAAATTGGTGGCTAGGGGGTGGCAAAAGAAAGTAAAATGGTGATTAAAAGCAGTTAAATGATTCTTAAAAGTCTCCACGCTGCAGTGGACCCCTGTATTTTGATAGCCAGACAAAATAATGCACACTGCTAGGGGCTGCATATTGCAGTCATATGTTTTATCTGCACTGTGAATGAAGTACAGGGGACCTCACAACATTTTTTTTACTTATTTTTACACTCTGGGGAAATAGACAGCCATTGTGAGGCTGAACAACCAATCACAGATGACGGCAATGAGGGTTGGGGCATAGTTTGACTGCAACCAGTCACAGATGCTGTATGCAGAGGGTGGGCAGGGGATGCAGTGAATATTCATGAGGAATAATAAGCAGACTGGAAGTAGTGTGAGTGCAGTGTGGACAACAGTTCAAAGACTGGTAAGTATGATTGTATTGCTTTAATCACCACTTTGCACTGTTAAGGCTAGGGCCACACTTGAGAGCCTGCATCCACTAACTGGATCCATTAATGGATCCAGTTTTGTTATTTGTCCATTTTGAGGCATTTTAGCCCTTGTATTAACGCATGCGTTAACACATGGTACCTATTTGTATCATGCGTTAACGCATGCGTCTCCCATAGATCCCCATGTTAAAAAACACATACGTTTTTGAAAATGCACCAAAAAACATTGCAGACCCAATTTAAAATGGATTTCTCAAAAACGCAATGCCTTAACCGGATTGCATTGTAGCACACTTTAGCAATGCATTTTTTGCATTGGAGTCTATGGGTGCGTTAACAGATGCATTTTTACACATTTCCACATGTCAAAAACGGATCCAGTTAGCGGATGCATGACGCAAATGTGGCCCTGTCCTAAGGCTTGCTGATTGGATGTGCTGCAGATTTTCATCAAGCATTATTTGGGCTGCTAAACCCAAATAGTAGTATAGACTTTGTTGAGAAGTCTATGTTCGGGATCCATGCACGAACATTAGGTATCTGGTATGAATCCCGAACTATACAGTTTGCGATCACCCATTACTAACAGTAATCCTTCTGGGAAGCAGGAATGCTTTTGTATGTGTGACAATGCACTACCAGTGAAGCAGCACAAGAGCTTACAATGTTATCCACCTAATCACAAACAAATCAACAAAACATCATATACCCTTAATCACTGAAACTTTACAGAGAAGGCAGATGATAAATATAGCAAGGCAGGCCACACCGCTCAACAACACAGTCCTGGAAGTCTTCTAAAGAAACAATCAATGAAAATGTGTGACGCTGTCCTTTTAAAATTTAATTGTAATTGAAAACTGACACAGCAGAATTGACAAATCTTACTGTTTGCAGCTAGTGTTGAGCAAGTGTAATCGTTACTATTCGCTGCTCACATGGATAGAATGGTATTTACGATACTTGTTACTTGGTGAGTATCGCTGGTGTTGGTGAGTGATGTGTCCATCGTGAACGATCTGACACATATTGCCAGCTCCATTCTGTACACAAAAGGTGTCGGCACCCCAGTGAAAGCATATTGAATGATAGGCATTCTCTGGGGGGGCACTTCAAGGTGTTGTATGCAGTGAAAACGCAATAAAACCCACCCTGCCCAGGAAACACTCGTTTTATAGCCGGATGTGTGTGTGGTAGTTAATTGACTAACATTGGACTCGCTATTCTAACGAGTACGCAAGCATTGAAAACTACTCGCTATGAGTATAGTGAGTATGAATATTTAGCTACTCACGCATTCCTATGTGCAGCTAAAGTGACATTTGTCTGTGAATATTGTAGGGCTAACCAGGTGAACAGTTATATGTTTTGGTACCTAAACAGAATGTATAATGTGCACGCAATCCTGGGTCCAGCTTGATTTAGCCAGGTGCTATGCTGTACAGGTACCATTTCAGGGAACTTGAAGATACTCCCATGGGGAACCACTAGAGCCAGCAACTGCAGAAGGATTCGGGCACAGGATGCTGCTTGCACTCATGGCGGTCCTCATCGCTCCACTCCTACACAAATGTTCTCATGACTACTGAGATCCAGAACAAATATGTAATTTGTGCACCGCCAGTGACTTACAGAGCTTGGGTTATCACTTAAGAAAGCTGCAGGATCCAGATTGTCCCATACTTAGATGTTTCTGCGGCAGCTCCCTTCCAGTGCACACACCTCTCTTTTTTCCCTGCAGCTCACACACACAGCCTCTTCAAGATAGCTCCCGCAGAGGGGCTCCCTTCAGGTCACATGTCCCAACCCTGGATGTTCCATAGGAGGTTGGTTCAGATGCTGCAATAGTTACCAAGGAGGTGAACACAGGGAGAAACTGCAGCATCTTGTGGCTGGTTTGCAACACCTCATACTGTTATATTTCCACTATTAGAAACACTAAACCAGAGCTGTGAACAGTACGTGAATGCTTTGTAGATGTTCACAGTGGATATGGATTACTGATATACTCCCTCCCTCTCTCATGTAAATATAAGAACATGCTTTTTAAAGAGTTTTTGAGATTTTTTTCAGTTAATGACAAATCTTTTTAACCATTTTATGCTCAAACAGTAACGGATACAGTCACTTCCAGGTGTAAAAGAATGACCTTCTAATTTGTTTAACAAAAATAATTATAAACTAGATATATGGTCTATCTGTCAGCCAAAAGCTCAAAAATAAGATTTATTCTCTGAATAGTCTAAAAGTTTGACATTTGTCAAAATTCACTAGTGTGTAGTATGCGTGTGTGGACATATGTCCCTAGTAACTTAAGCCTTTGAAAAAGACCCAAAGGAATATCTATCACTGGCCATTGACTTTTGATATTGAAGTAGAGACACGTTAAGTCCAGTAGAATGGGTTTGGTTCAAATCACATTCCAAATAATTGGTTCCCCTGGGATTTTGCAACAGCAAACGAATGGATGGCATATTTCTTGGGGGTAGACTAGTTGCCATGGGCTAAAATTTCATTGACCTTCCAAGTTCATGACTGTCTTTGATCTACCACTGTGAAGCAATAATATAGTATATACAATATTGTTATACTGTACATACACTGCAAAAATGGGGAAAACGTAACGTCTGAAATAATTTCCTTTTTGTTTATAGTTACAAATCTGATGGCTGAACTTATGAATTATTTGAAAATTTGACAATAATCAATAACATCAACATTGATGAAGCTTTGATTTATAGAATGAAACTTTGAGAATAAAAACCTAACTTATTTTTAACTTGATAATGTAAATATTTGTACAAATAAGTGCTTAGGAGGTACTTAGACCACCGTAAGTAGTAAGGTTAATATTTAATGTTTTTTACAAGGTGTGCATGGTACCTTTTGGAATATCTATCTATCATCTATCTATCTATAGGGGCTGTCACACGCTATGATTTTGTGAGTGATCTCACCTACGATCTCATGCGGATACTTGCGTACAAATCATACATTCTCGTCCGCACCCTGAACGCGACATGTCTTTGATACCTTTACTGCAGCATCCAGGCAACGGTGTGTGGAGACTGGCTGGGCGGTCTCCTGGCCTCCGTCCCCCCTCCTGGCTGTTGGTAGCATGCCCTACTGGGCGTGAGAAGTGATTCCCCAGCACGCTCCCGACCGCGGGTACGTGTCTTCGGCATCTGCAGCCATCAGATTTAATGTTGCCGCCTCTTTGAATAATGCGGGCAGCAGCTGCGTCATTTTGCTGCTTTTGCATCGCACTTGTTCCGCTTCTGTGAATGATGCGCTCCGGAGTCACCGGTGACAAAAAAATTGTTGAGAAAAGTATTTTAGCAGTGATACTTGTAGTGGCTACCAAGAAAAAAATATATTTATAAGCTTTCAAAGCTGACATGGCTCCTTCTTCAGACAATCTGATGAAGGAGCCATGTGAGCTTTGAAAGCCTACCAATATTCTTTTTCTGGTTAGCCAATACAGGTATCACTCCTAGAATACTTTTCTCAACTTTTTTATGGGACTTAAGTATTTACATCGATGACATTTTTCTATATTAAACTGCCCCCAAAGTCTTGTTGTTGATGCAATGTGTATCACTAATATGGTGTTTTCAAACAAAGTTCCCTGTATTTATCAGTTTCAGTCATAAGGGTGGTGCTTCATAGCATTTCAGTCACGGTCAGTCACACTGACTCTTCAAATTATACCATAGCAGTCAGATTGATTACCATGACTGGCCCAATGTCATGGCGATCTTGTAGTCAATCCCTTGCTTGCACACTGCCCATCAGCTCCCTGTCCATGCGTATTAAATTTGGGTTTACCTCCCAAGCTTTATTTAATATGGGCTTAGGCTCCATAGCTGTTAACCAGTTAAAACCCCTTGTCAATCTCTAACAGCAAAGTTTACTATGTGTTGGCAGGGAGCACATCATTCCCTGCTCACATCAGGAGCCCAATGATGTGATCATGAGACATTGATATGTCCCTGATGTATTGCTCTGTACAGATTTCAGTAGTGAAGCGAAGCCAATGTGATTGTAAAGGCTGATATAAATCACATGACCTTAGCGGTACACTTATTGCATGGGATTTTATACACTGTCAGTTACGCAAAAAAATGCCCCATAATAAAAGGAATTTGACTGGATGATTGTCGTCACCCACTAAAAGAAAAGCCACATTACGGCTCAATGACCAATCTGAAGACAGGAAAGCAAGGCTGACAGACATGAGAACAAGAGCTGCTTCCTCAAGGGCAACTGAAACACCTCAGCAGAGACAATCAAGACTTTGTGAACCCATTCTGTTTGTTATAGCTAAGTACAGCTAGTTACTAACCTGGGCAACACCGGAGACTATAGCTACTATGTTAGATTTCACCTGACCAGTACATGTTATTTTTGATATACTGTGTCATATATTGTACCAGAGAATATATAAAATGAATGTGGTTAGAGTAATACCATAATTTTGTAAGGATCATTATTCTTTCAATCTTCTCTACATGTAATATCCAATCCAATTATAAGCGTCTGTACTAATTTACCTCAGGATTGAAAGATTATTTTAATAATATGTGGCATTTGAAACTTCTGTGACACAGTGTAATTACAAGCTCAATCAATGTAATATTTCTTAGTTTCTGAGTCTTACATTTTGTGTATATTGTATGTGAAAACCAAGACCACAAAGAGCAGAGAATGCCCCGTGCTTCTCCAAGTTGATCACATGAATTAAGAGCTATGCTTTATTACATGCCTGATGAATATGGAGACATTTTGTGGAATATTTAGTTCCTGTTAGTTGGCAATGATTATGATTTCAGCATACTACAAGTAAATATGTTTATAGACATATTTATAATTGTTATCTGGAAACTTTCATACTCACAATCATGCCATCCCCAATAAAGAGATAGCTGTTCCCACTCTGATTAAATACAACTGTTAATTAGAAAAATTAGAAAACTTTCTAAGGTTTCTGAGTTTCTCCCAATTTCAAGTTTAAAGACACCCATAAAAGGGAGCTGTCCCCTGCTCTGGCACTAGTTTGAATCGAATGTGTAGTCCTCAAATCAACTACTTCCTTGTGGGTTTTTTTAAGACTACTTTTCATTGCTCTGCCTTTGCCAATGAATATTCAATGGGATTGAGATCAGGGCTTTTTGATGGCCACTCGAAAACGCTGACTTTGTTATCCTTAAACCACTTTGTAACCAGTTTGACAGTATGCTTTGGGTCACTGTATACTTAGAAGACCCATTTCCACCCAAGCTTTAACTTCCTGTCTGATGTCTTAAGAAGTTGCTTCTGTATATTCTTTCTTCATGATACCATCTATTTTGTGAAGTTCACCAATCTTTTGCTTCCATTCTTGGGTTGAAATGCACATGTCGGACCAAAGCACATTCATCTCTAGGACACAGAACCCGTCTCCTTCCTGAGTGGTATGATGGCTGGACATTCCCATCTTTTTCGTACTTGCGCATTATTGTTTGTCAGATAAATTAGGAACTTTGAGGTATCTGGAAATTGCACCCAAGGATGAACCAAACTTTTGCAAGTACACAATTCTCTTCCTGATATCTTGACTGATTTCCTTAGATTTTCCCATGATGCAATATACAGAAGTGGTGTGCTTCAGGTGTGCATTAAAAACACATCCACAGGTGCATGTCTAATTAATTCAGATGATGCCAATAAACCTATCAGAAGCTTCCAAACACATGATGTCATTGTATGGGACTCCCCAAATTGTTTAAAGGCATAGTAATTTTAGTGCATGAAAACTTTTGACTTTCAAGAAAGTAATAAAAATGCCTTAAAACATTCTTTCATTCAGAAGTTCAATGTGGATCTCTGAATGATCCAATGTTGTCCTAAATGACTGGTAATGATAAATAGAATCCACCTGTGTGTAATCAAGTCTCCGTATAAATGCACCTGCTCTGTGATAGTCTCAGGTTTCTGTTTCAAGTGCAGAGAACATCATGAAGACGAAGGAACACACCAGGCAGGTCCGAGATACTGTTGTGGTGAAATTTAAAGCCGGATTTGGATACAAAAAGATTTCCCAAGTTTTAAACATCTCAAGGAGCACTGTGCAAGCGATCATATTGAAATAGAAGGAGTATCAGCCCACTGAAAACCTACCAAGGCCCAGCCGTTCCTCTAAACTTTCATCTTGATCAAGGAGAAAACTGATCAGAGATGCAGCCAAAAGGCCCATGATCACTGGATGAACTGCAGAGATCTTCAGCTGACGTGAGAGAATCTGTCAATAGGACAACAACCAGTCGTACACTGCAGAAATTTGGCCTTTGTGGAAGAGTGGCAAGAAGAAACCATTTCTCAAAGATATCCATAAAAAGTCTTCTTTGAAGTTTGCCACAAGCCACCTGGGAGACACCAAACATGTAGAATAAGGTGCTCTGGTCAGATGAAACCAAAATCGAACTTTTTGGCCACAACGCAAAACGATATGTTTGGCATAAAAGCAACACTGCTCATCACCCTCAAAACACCATCCCCACTGGCAAACATGTTGGTGGCAGCATCATGGTGTGGGCCTGCTTTTCTTTAGCAGGGACTGGGAATATGGTTAAAATTGATGGGAATATGGTCAGACCAAAAACAGGACAATTCTAGAAGAAAACCTGTTGGAGTCTGCAAAACACCTGAGACTGTTACAGAGATTTATCTTCCAACCAGACAATGATCTCAATCATAATGCAAAATCTACAATGGAATGGTTCAAAAATAAACGTATCCAGGTGTTAGAATGGCCAAGTCACAGTCCAGACCTAAATCCAATCGAGAATCTGTGGAAAGAGCTGAAAACTGCTGTTCACAAACTCTCTCCATCCAACCTCACTGAGCTCCAGCTGTTTTGCAAGGAAGAATGGGCAAGAATTTCAGTCTTTCGGTGAGCAAAACTGATAGTGATAACTTTGGAGATTTGTGTTTCGCCAAGAAAACAGCCCATAAGTGAGGTCACCAAAGGGGGATTGTCAGAAGTTATGGCTTAAAGCATAAAACTTGAGCATCCATTGTTGGTGAGGGATTCCAGCCCAGACAAAGGAGATAGTACATCTGAGAGGTGGAAACATAACCCATTTCCAGGGTGCCTTCCCTCCCCCACTAGATCTGCACTTGTCACCGCATGGTACAGGTTTAGTTTCTAAATTTTATTCTTTTCAGAATTGTTATGCATATATGTAAATTGTTTCTTTTATAATATCTATTATATCTTTTGTAAACACTGCCATTTTTTGGAGTAAAAATATATGTTTGCTAGTTTTGTTCCTCTTGCTCCATGAGTGAGCAACATGTCCTCCTGCAAATTTGCGTTACCATATGGGTTTCCGATCCACCTGAAAGAGATCGGTGGTGGCAGCATAATTTTTGTGGTTATGTGATATTGTGGACCTGGGTGACTGGATCGAGGTATATATATGTTGCTGGCAGGAACTGGTAGTATATATACATCCTGCCACATCACGTGCTACAATAGTAGACATAAATTAGAGCAGCTGCCCTCCTTTTCTTAACCTCTGTTAATACCGTGTTTGGACAGCAGGGTAAGAGGGCACCAGGTCATGAAAAAGTTCATGACACAAGCCATATCACAGGAGGAAATAGACTATAGTAATATTTTGATTGTAATAAAAAAAATTTTGCTTTCTGTAATTGAACAGCATCACGTGTACATCAGAAAATGATATTTTTTGCATTTATGAAGGTTACAGTATCATTTAGCCAATGTACCTTTTGTCCTTATATAAACTGAAAGTATCTGAAATTCTGTCGGAATGTGCACAGCTTCCTCTGCTGGGAATAAGGAAGATGACTGTGAAGTCAAATGGGAATTATTCTGCTTCAGTGGGTCATATAAAAAATTGTGAGCGTTAAGTCTACACCAGTGAAGCAAATTAAAGGAGTTTGCTTATCAGGGTGTAATAAATGATTTGTTTGCTTTCTAGACTTCTCATTTTCAACAGAAAACCTATGGTAAAAGATTTAGATGGGTTTGGAAGCCGGATGCTTCAGAAAGTCAAATCATATGTGGAACAAACATATTTTAATTTTACTAATCTGACATGATTCAGTAACTCCGGGGATATTGCATCTATTGACACTTTATTTGTATGTGGCAGAAAAGGATTTGACAGCATTAGAAGCTGATTTTATTTTTGCCAAAATGTAGTTCACGGCTACGGTAAATAACTTTACTATAAGATATTTGTTTGCTAGCTGATTCCAGTAATAGAGGGTGTATTGGTTCTCAATCTCCCTCTTTAGAATTTTATGCCATTTATGGTTGTAATAGATTACTGCTTTAGATTAATGCATTACCTATGATATGTCTCTATACAAATATTCATCTGTCCAAAACCTTAAAAAATGAAAATACATGCTTCATCTGCACTACTGTGTAATAGTGATGGGCGAATCCTAAATTACTCGGAATCGCTTGACTCTAGCGAGTCCGAGCCCAGGAATCGCTACTCGTTGCGAGTCTAGCGAGTCCAATGTTAATGAATGGGGAAGCGAGTAATAGCGAGTAGTGTGAGATTTACAAATCGCAGATGTGTCTCGGAAGCTTCAGCCTGAAGCAATCCGAGTTTTGTCATTTATTTGCATTGGACTCGTTTACTTTGTAAGTAATCGCTGGGAAACTCGCACAGATAAGAGAAGAGTCCTGTCTGCTCTGTGCAGCTCCAGGGTCCTAGAGCCCGCCTGCTGCCTGATGTAGCAGTGCTGAGATTGTTCTCAGTCTGCTCATTCCCTGTGTACAGACATGAATGTCTGTGCACAGAGATGATGTAGCAGTGCTGAGATTGTTCTCAGTCTGCTCATTCACTGTGCATAGACATCTATATCTATACACAGGGGATGTAGCAGAGAGGACATCGCGTTTTGGACTGCGTCGGACGGAAGAGGATTTTTTTAATTAAAGATGGAGTCCCTAATGGCTTTTTTTTAATTTCTAATAAAAAAATTTCTCTGTGTTGTGTTTTTTTTAAAACAATTTAATAGAAATTCATGGCGGTCATGTCTAATATTGGCGTGACCGCCATACATTTCGGGCTTAGGGCCAGCTGATAATACAAAGCTGGCCCTAACCTCTATTACCCAGCGTGCCACCGCCACCAGGGCCGCTGGAAGAGCGGGGTTCAGCGCCAGAGGATGGCGCTTCAATGAACGCGCCGTCTTCTGGGGTGGCTGCGGGCTGCAATTTGCAGCGGGGGGTGCCCAGAAAGCTTGGGCATCCCTGCGCTGTGGATTCCAGCCCCCAGCTGCTTAGCTGTACCTGGCTAGACATAGAAATTGCGCGGAGCCCCAGGCATTTTTTTGACTCCGACTCCGAGACGACTCCGACTCCGACTCGACTCCGAGACGACTCCGACTCCGAGACGACTCCGACTCCGAGACGACTCCGACTCCGAGATGACTCCGACTCCAAGACGACTCCGACTCCGAGACGACTCCGACTCCCAGACGACTCCAACTCCGAGACGACTCCGACTCCGAGACGACTCCGACTCCGAGACGACTCCGACTCCGACTCGACTCCGAGACGACTCCGACTCCGAGACGACTCCGACTCCGAGACGACTCCGACTCCGACTCTGAGACGACTCCGACTCCGAGACGACTCCGACTCGACTCCGAGACGACTCCGACTCCGAGGCGACTCCGACTCCGAGACGACTCCGACTCCGAGGCGACTCCGACTCTGAGGAGACTCCGACTCTGAGGCGACTCCGACTCTGAGACTCCGACTCTGAGACTCCGACTCTGAGGAGACTCCGACTCCGAGACTCTGACTCTGAGCCTCTGACTCTGAAATTCATTAAATAATAAAAAAAAAAATGCGTGGGGCTCCGCGCAATTTCTATGTCTAGCCAGGTACAGCTAAGAAGCTGGGGGCTGGAATCCGCAGCGCAGGGATGCCCAAGCTTTCTGGGCACCCCCCGCTGCAAATTGCAGCCCGCAGCCGCCCCAGAAGATGGCGCGTTCATTGAAGCGCCATCCTCTGGCGCTGAACCCCGCTCTTCCAGCGGCCCTTGTGGCGGTGGCACGCTGGGTAATAAAGGGGTTAATACCAGCTTTGTTATACAAGCTGGTATTAAGCCCGAGATTCTTAATGTCAGGCCAAGTTTGACCCAGCCACTAAGAATCTCCAATAAAGGGTTAAAAAAACACAACACAGAGAAAATTTTTTATTTGAAATAAAAAAAAAAGCCATTAGGGACTCCATCTTTAATTAAAAAAATCCTCTTCCGTCCGACGCAGTCCAAAACGCGATGTCCTCTCTGCTACATCCCCTGTGCATAAATATAGATGTCTATGCAGAGGGAATGAGCAGACTGAGAACAATCTCAGCACTGCTACATCATGTCTGTGAGCAGGCGGGCTCTAGGACCCTGGAGCTGCACAGAGAAGACAGCTGGACTCGGCTCGCAATGTAACAGCAGTTACTTTGCGAGTTTCCCTGCTATCACTGGCACAGTAGCCAGTGATTACTCGCAGGAGTCTAATGCAAACAATGGCAATCCTAGTTTTGTCAGCGTTTCTGACAAAACTAGGATTGATATTGATTTGCATTGGACTCGTGCGAGTAATCACTGGGAAACTCGCAGAGTACCGAGTCCTGCGAGTCCCTTACTACTCGCCGAGTAACAAGTCCTAGCGAGTAGATTCGCCCATCCCTACTGTGTAAGGCTATGTGCGCACTGTGCGTATTTTTTGTGCTGCATTTTTTCAGCCACAAAACTCAGCTGTTTCGAAAGTGCGTATTTGCTGAATTTTCCAGCTGATTAAAATGTCCGGCAATTGGGAAACGCAGCCGAAAAACGCATAAGATAATTGACAGAGATTTTTATAAATGCATGCATTTTCGGCGGCAAAAATGCAACACCTATAAGGGCACAGCTTTTGGAAAATCACATTGACTTCAATGTTAAAGCTGTAGGTGCTGCGCAAAAATGCAGGACAATCGCATAGTGGGCACATAGCCGTACACAGTATCGCAGATGAAGCATGTTTTTTCCTTTTTTCAAGGTTAGGTTCAGACTTGCATCATGCATTTGCTAACTACATGCGCTCTTTTCGTGTGCAAATGTTGAAAAACGCATGCGTTAACGCACCCATAGACTCCAATGCAGAAAATGCGTTGCAAAAGTGCAATGCGTTTGACACTATGCATTTTTGCAAGTGCACCAAAGAACGCGGTATGCAGCGTTTTTTGGTGCTTTTGAAAAAACGCATGCTTTTTTTAACATGGGAGTCTATGGGAAACACGTGCGTTAACGCATGGTACATATATGTACCACGCATTAATGCATGCGTTAACGCAAGCGCTAAAAGGGGAAAAAGGATCCTTTAATGCATTCTTCCAACGGATTCAAACTCCTAAGTCTGACCCTAGCCTAAAGTCCTTTTCACACGCTAGGATATCATTAACGATATCCTTGAAACCTCACATATTTGTGAACGTTCTAACGATACCATTAGTGCGTCCTTGCGTGTAAACGAACAATGAAGGATGGAAAAATTGTTGGAACGGTCATCACAAAAATTAGATCCTGACCTCAAATCTATCATTTGTTGTCCAATTAACGCTTCTTGAAAAAACTACATCGTTCAGTGTAACACCATTTTGAAAAATCGTTGAGTCCTTGCTCTCCTATCTAACTGGCGTGTTGCCAAATGGGATATCGTTAACGATATCCTTGTGTGTGACAATGCACTAATGATGTCGGAATGATAACTGTCACATGATCGTTCTAAGGATATCGTTAACGATATCCCAGCGTGTAATGGCACCTTAAGGCTTTGGATAGCTTAATATTTGCATGGAAACATATCATATGTAACGTATTAGATTACAGGCATCTAATGGCATGAAGTTTTAAAGAGGGAGAGCAAGAACCAAGGCTGAGAGAATGTGCCCACTGTGCGTTTGTCCTGCATTTTCGCAGCAAAAATGCAGCAGTCAAAGTTTTAACATTGAAGTCAATGTGATTTTCCAAAAGCTGTACCCCGTGTGCATTTTTAGGTGTTGTGTTTTTGCTGCCAAAAATGAACGCATTTATAAAAGTCCCTGTCAATTATTTTGTGTGTTTTTGTGCTGTGTTTTCCAATTGCCAGCCATTCAAATTAGCTGGAAAATGCAGCAATAAAAACACAGCAAAAAAGCACCAGAAATGCATTTGTGCATTTTTGTAAACTGTTGGGTTTTTGTGTCTGAAAAAACACAGCACAAAAAATATGCACAGTGGAGACATAGCCTTAGGCTAGGGTCACACTTGGGAGCTTGCATCCGTTTTCAGGATGCATTAAAGGATCCTTTTTTTCTCCTTGCAATTTTCATTGCATGTGTGTTGATTTTTAACGCATGCTTTAACGCATGCATTAACTCATGGTACATATATGGACCATCTGTTAACACATATGTTTCCTGTAGACTCCCATGTTAAAAAAATGCATGCGTTTTCAATAACGGCCCCAAAAACGCTGCTTACCGCGTTTTTGGGAGTGGTGCCAAAAACGCATAGCATCAAAAGCATTGCACTTTTGCAATGCGTTTTTTGCATTGGAGCCTATGGATGCATTAACGCATGCGTTTTTCTTGATTTGCACATAAAAATAACGCATGCATTTAGCAAATGCATGACGCAAGTTTGACCCTAGCCTTAAGCTTCAGAATTAAGTTCCAGGACATATTGGAGGATAGATAGCAGTTTTTATTCAACACGTTTCAAAGATTTCATGTTTGTGTGACATGGAAGAAATTTTTGCAGTTTAAAGCTATGTGCACACATTGCGTATTTGTTGAGTTTTTTTACCTCGGTATTTGTAAACCAAAACCAATAATGGAACAATCAGAGGAAATGTATGATTGAAACACGTACATGGGTACTGAGGTAAGAAACTTACAAAATAGTCAATGTTTGCACGGGGCATAAGTCTATCAAACCTCATTCTGAATCTATTAGGCTACAACGACATTAGCGTTGTGGCCTCCGCCATGCCGGATCCGGCAAAGATCAGTATTCTTGCAGCACTAGCACAGCGTTACCATAGTGTAATGCTGCCTTAATGCTGCCATAGGCTAATATCGGTGACGGGACCCAAAGCGCATTCAAATGCCAGCATGGCGGAAGCCACAACACTAATGTGGCCCTAGCCTTAGGCTAGGGTCACATTAGTGCTGAAAGCTAACGTTCTTCACAAGTGCAAATTGGGAAAAATGCTAGCTTTAACACCTTCATAGGCTCCCATGTTAAAAAAGCATT
Organism: Allobates femoralis; assembly: GCA_033576535.1. Classification (NCBI taxonomy): domain Eukaryota; kingdom Metazoa; phylum Chordata; class Amphibia; order Anura; family Aromobatidae; genus Allobates; species Allobates femoralis. Next base: position 142,621,075 of record JARQOC010000002.1, read on the forward strand.
GCAAAAGTGCAATGTGTTCATAGCTAGGCATTTTTGCAAAAGCCACAAAATTCACTGCTAGCAGCGTTTTTTGGTGCTTTTGCAAAAATGCATACTTTTTTTTAACATGGGCTCCTATGGGAAACGCATGTGTTAACACATGCATTAAAAGTTGCATCAAAATGGCAACAGAAAAAAAATGCCTAGCATTAACGCAGGCTTCCCAAAAGCATCCCTCCAAGTGTGACCCTAGCCTTAGACTTACGCTAGGGTCACACTTGGGCTGTTACCCATGCCTGGCGCATCCACTTAAAACTTAGAAATATTAGCTGCAGCGCATAGCGTTAACACAATGCGCTGCCTGACAATGTTGCCCCATAGAAACCCTCTGTTTACCTTAGGCTAGGGTCAGACTTGAGGCTGCCGGAGACGCTAAAATCTTTAAAAATCAGCTGCAGTGCATAGCGTTAACGCTATTCACTGCCAGTGGAATGCCACCACATAGAAACCCGGTGTTTACATTAGCAGCGGTCACACAGGACATGCGCTTTGGCTGAGCTCACAAGAAAATGCTGCAGACAGCTTTTCCAGTGTGCTGTGATAAAGCGCACGTCCTGTGTGGCAGCTGCTAAGGTAAACTGCAGGTTGCTATGGGGCTGCGTTCCACTAGCAGCAAATAGCGTTAATACTAAATGCTGCAGCTGATTTTGAAAGATTTTAGCAGCTCCGTCAGCCTCAAGTCTGACCCTAGCCTTGGCAGCGGCCACACAGCACATGCGCTTTATCACAGCGCACAGGAAACGCTGTCTGCAGCGTTTTCCTGTGTGCTCAGCTAAAGCACACATCCTGTGTTACCGCTGCTAAGAAAAACAGAGGGTTTCTATGGGGCAGCATTCCACTGGCAGGGCTTGCTGTTAACTCTGTGTGCTTCAGCTCCAATTTCTAAAGCCTGTGATTTTGGGCTGCGTTTTTGCAGTTAGGTCAGGAGTAGCCTTAAAATTTGCATGCAGAAACGCATGCTAAAACGCATGGTACCATTTAGTGCCATGCATTTTTGCATGCGTGACGCATAGGGCCCCATGTTACAAAAACGCATGTGTTTTTTGTAAAAGCACCAAATAACGTCTCAAGAGACGTTCTTTGGTGCTGAGCCAAAATCGCATGCCAAAATCGCATGACACTTTAGCCATTAGTTTTTAGCATTGGGGCATGTATTTTTTGTATTGCGGTCTATGGATGCAAATTTGCATGCAATTTTCACACAATCCAAGTTTGAAAATCGCATGGAAAATCGCATCCAGCCCTCAAGTGTGACCCTAGCCTTACAGTCATGTGAGTGAGTATTGGACGTAAGCAGTGCTGGAAACTGTGGAAGATGGCGATCACTAAGTGCATTTACTGCACTGTATTACATGCACATTTACACAAAAATAAGCAATGAAACATTTCAGAAAAGTGTTTGTTTAACTTCGGGGATGCATAATTACACTGCTATATGTCTCAGCGTTCATACAGAGACAAACCATTTATTTTTTCTGTTGTGTTTGATCCCAACCCGATGTTTACCATGGATGCAGCCACACAGGAAGCCCCAGGAACTGCGCTTTAGCAGAGCGCACAGGAAAACGTTGCTGACAATGTTTTCCTGTGCGCTCTCTGCTAAAGCGCAGTTCCTGGGGCTTCCTGTGTGGCTGCATCCATTGTAAACATCTAGTTACTATTGAGCAGCATTTGCAGGCAGTCCCCGACATTAACGGTGTGCATTACTGCAGACTGGGCTCTGCAGTAACTGGATCTGTTTAACATGGGGCACTGGTAAGTGTGGCCCTAGCCTTAGGCTGTATTACTTCTTCAAGAAAAAAATCCAAAATTCATCAGTCAGAGCATCATCCTGCAAGTAACTTTGATAGTTAAAAAAACTGTATTTTTATTTGTTAGTTTTCCTCTTTTATTATTGACTCCTTTATTTTACTTAATCGAAACAAGATTTATTAAAGCTGTAAGTAAGGGGTTCATGCTGTTTGATAAATATGTCTTGTATAAAGACTGTCTAGTTTAAAGGGGTGGTCCAGTCTAAACTGATAATTCTTCCGTCACTTTATCTGACAGCAGACATCAATTCTCCCAGCACATGCACTGTGCACTGTAAGGATACTAAACTGTGAATGGAGCGCAGTTATGCAGTATGCATGTTCCCGGCCAGAGTCCCCGACTAGTGAGCCCGGCCTCACTCATAACAAGTGTGTGGAGCAAGGCCATCCCCACTAGATGCTATTATGGCAGCCTTTCCAACACATTTCTTAAAAATTGCTTTGCGCTTCATAGAAGAACTAAAACTGGAGGATACAGTAGTATGTATTGTGCAGTTTATGGTACAAAGACATCACAATAAATTAGAATGTTGTCAAAAAGTTATTTTTTTCAGTAATTCAATAGAAAGAGTTTCACTAATAAATATAATACATAGATATAATTCATATATTATATAGAGTCATTACAAACAAAGTGATCTATTTCAAGTACTTATATCTGTAAATGTTGATGATTATGTCTTACAGCCAATGAAAACCCAAAGGCCATTATCTCAGAAAATAAAGTAGGGATGATGAAGGGTTAAAAACCATGCTGCCATATTCCACAAGACATCAAAGGGTGAATATAATATTGATTTATACTGCAACGCATTTCGGGGCCTTCTTCAGGACAAATCAATATCATATTGTCATGTTTCAGGGCGTTTCATGGAGACTTGAAATGCCTTGACTTTGATGTCTCGTGGAATACGGCAGCACAATTTTTAACCCTTCATTCTCCCTACTCTATATGCATCACACTGGGGACTGCAGCAGCCATGATCTGCTTTTATAGTGGTTGTGACTCTCACAACCACACAAGGTGAAGCCTCTGATACCTATTTAGGTCATATTTTATCTCTCAGACCCTTCATCCTCCCTACTTTAATTTTCTGAGATAATGACCTTTGGGTTTTCATTGGCTGTAAGCCATAATCATCAACATTTACAGAAATAAACACTTGAAACAGATCAGTGTTTGTAATGACTCTATAGAATATATGCGATTCACTTTGTGTATTGAATTACTGAAATTAAAGGTATTTTTTAATGATATTCTAATTCCTGTAGATTCACCTGTATATTTTTCCTATTCTTTGGCCTAAAAAATAATGTACTATAATGCGATGAACAATATTTGACAGTCTCATGACCGTCTGGTCTTTACAATTTACAATCGTGATTTTTTTTTTTTTTTTTTAAGTGAGTAATTTTTTATAGAGCTAAGAGTAAGTGCAATGTACAAAATATAGTATTTAACTATCTAAAAAGAAATACCGTATATACTCGTGTATAAGCCGACCCGTGTATAAGCCGACCCCCCTACTTTTGCCCCAAAAATCTGGAAAAACCTATTGACTCGTGTATAAGCCGAGGGTGGACCCCAGCACAGTTATACAGCCCCCAGCAGTGTGGTATACAGGCCCCCCAGTGGTAGTATACAGCAGCCCCAGTGGTAGTATACAGATTCCCCAGCAGCCCCAGTGGTAGTATACAGATTCCCCAGCAGCCCCAGTGGTAGTATACAGGAGCCCCAGCAGCCCCAGTGGTAGTATACAGATTCCCCAGCAGCCCCAGTGGTAGTATACAGGAGCCCCAGCAGCCCCAGTGGTAGTATACAGCAGCCCCAGTGGTAGTATACAGGAGCCCCAGCAGCCCCAGTGGTAGTATACAGGAGCCCCAGCAGTCCCAGTGGTAGTATACAGGAGCCCCAGCAGCCCCAGTGGTAGTATACAGGAGCCCCAGCAGCCCCAGTGGTAGTATACAGCAGCCCCAGTGGTAGTATACAGGAGCCCCAGCAGCCCCAGTGGTAGTATACAGGAGCCCCAGCAGCCCCAGTGGTAGTATACAGCAGCCCCAGTGGTATACAGCAGGCCCCCAGGGGTACATATAGCAGCCCTCAGGGGGTACCCAGCAGCCCCCTGGGGGTACCAACAGCCCCCTGGGGGGACCAACAGCCCCCAGGGGGGACCAACAGCCCCCAGGGGGTACCCAGCAGCCCCCTGGGGGTACCAACAGCCCCCAGGGGGGACCAACAGCCCCCAGGGGGTACCCAGCAGCCCCCTGGGGGTACCAACAGCCCCCTGGGGGTACCAACAGCCCCGGGGTACCAACAGCCCCAGGGGGACCAACAGCCCCCAGGGGGTACCCAGCAGCCCCCTGGGGGTACCAGCAGCCCCCTGGGGGTACCAACAGCCCCCAGGGGGTACCCAGCAGCCCCCTGGGGGTACCAACAGCCCCCTGGGGGTACCAACAGCCCCCAGGGGGGACCAACAGCCCCCAGGGGGTACCCAGCAGCCCCCTGGGGGTACCAACAGCCCCCTGGGGGTACCGACAGCCCCCAGGGGGGACCAACAGCCCCCAGGGGGTACCCAGCAGCCCCCTGGGGGTACCAGCAGCCCCCTGGGGGTACCAACAGCCCCCAGGGGGTACCAACAGCCCCCAAAAGCTGGCACTGTCCCCCCTAGTAAGGCCTCCCCCTCCCGCTACTTATACATTACCATCCCGGTGTTCTGATCGGCGCCGCTCCTCGGTGCTGCGTCGCCGTCTTCATCCTCCCGCGCTGGCTGCATCCGGGTTCTCCAGCGGTCGCGCGATGACGTCATATCGCTGCGACCGCAGGAGAACCCGGATGGATGCAGCGAGCGCGGACGGGAGGATGAAGACGGCGACGCAGCACCGAGGAGCGGCGCCGATCAGAACACCGGGATGGTAAAGTATAAGCACCGGGGGGGGGCCCTTACAAGGGGGGACAGTGCCAGCTTTTGGGGGGGCCATATGCACTGCTTCCCCCTGCGCTGATTGACAGGGGGATGCAGTGCATACTTAATGAGCGGCCCCACGTGACGGGGCCGCTCATACAGCAGCCCCCCCCGCCTCCTCCAGCCTCCACAGCCCCCACCACACAGCCCCCACCACACGGGTCTACCGTATAGACCCGTGTATAAGCCGAGGGGGGGACTTTTCAGCCCAAATTTTGGGCTGAAAAACTCGGCTTATACACGAGTATATACGGTAAATAGAAAAGTAATCGCCAATATGATCTCTATTCCTCATCAGATGCCACATGATGCTTTTACGATGGTGCGGTATAGATGTGATCTGTAAAATGTTCCAACCTCACAGCTAAAAATTGCATCTGGAATTTAAGTCATTCAAATAAATGGTGACGGCAGTATAGGTTACCATAGCAACAGCTAATGCCAGGTGAAAAGTCACAGTAATAAAATTTTTAAAGCAGTCTCAAACACTTATCTGGTGGAGATGAGAGGCGCGCTGCAAAGATCACACAAGCTCAAGACAAGCAAACTTTCTTACTTCATCTCTTACTTTTCAGAAATATAAAAGTTTAGATTATATTCAAAGGAAGACGCTGCATTTTACCTTAGTAAACTTGTTTTGTAAATATAAGTTTTGACATGTTTCAATGCATTGATTATTATTATTATTATTATTATTATTATTATTATTATTTTATCATTTATAAACCCATTTGACTCAATTGTTTAGTCAGCACTTTTGTGTCCGAAAATGTTGGGGTCCGTGTGTTATAAAATACATATAGGTGCATCTCAATATAGTAACATAGTATTAAGGTTGAAGGAAGACCTTAAGTCCATCTAGTTCAACCCATAGCCTAACATGTTGATCCAGAGGAAGGCAAAAAAAAACCATGTGGCAACACTAAGCTCCACATTGGGGGAAAAAATTCCTTCCTGACTCCAGATACGGCAATCAGACTAATTCCCTGGATCAACGCCCTATCAAAGAATCTAGTATGTATAACTGGTAATATTATAGTTTTCAAGAAAGGCATCCAGGCCCTTCTTAAATGTTAGTAGTGAGTCACTCATTACAACATCATGTGGCAGAGAGTTCCATAGTCTCACTGCTCTTACAGTAAAGAATCCACGTCTGTGATTATGATTAAACCTTCTTTCCTCCAGACGTAGAGGATGCCCCCTTGTCCCAGTCTCAGGCCTAAGAGCAAAAAGATCATTAGAAAGTTCTCTGTACTGTCCCCTCATAAATTTACACATTATTATAAGATCACCCCTAAGCCTTCGTTTTTCAAGCTAAATAACCCCAAGTTTAATAACCTGTCTTGGTATTGCAGACCCCTCAGTCCTCTAATAACCTTGGTCGCTCTTCTCTGCATCCGCTCTAGTTCAGCTATGTCTTTCTTATACACCGGAGACCAGAATTATACACAGTATTATAAGTGTAGTCGCACTACTGACCTGAATAGAGGTAGAACTATGTTCTCTTCACGAGCATTTATGCCTCTTTTAATACATCCCATTATTTTATTTGCCTTTGCAGCAGCTTCCTGACACTGGCCACTAAATGTGAGTTTGTCATCTACCCATACACCCAGGTCTTTTTCAGTGACAGTTTTGCCCAGTGTTTTACAATTAAGCACATAATTACACTTTATATTTCCTCTGCCCAAGTGCATGACCTTACATTTATCCCTATTAAAGCTCTATGGCGCTTGTACCAATCGGTAAAAAAAAAACCCTGAAATTCAAATTAAAACAGAGTTGCAGTGTGCACGCCAAACCATTGCTTTAGTGAATAGGGCTGACACTTTTTACATTAGCCCCATAGAGAATGAATGGAACAGTGGTTGGGCATATGTTCTTTGACTCTATTGTAACAGGGATAAAGTGCACTGATCTGCCAATTGTGCTGATTCCAGTCGGACACCAATACATCCTATCAGTAGGTCTTTCAAGTGTGAGAGGAAACCAGAGTGCCCAGGGAAAACCCATGAGAACAAAGTGGGACCATACAAACTCATTGCAGATGTTGCTCTTGGTGGGAATTGAATCCACAACCCCAGCACTGCAAGGCTGCAGTGCTAACCACTGAGCCAATTACTCTTAACTGGACAAACATTCTTTTTAAAGTACCTTCAACTTTAATAATTGTCTGATTTAAGATGTAAAACAGCATTGGCGGAACACAATACTGAGAAACGTACAGTATACTTTTAACTATTGGACTATCCAATGATATAATTCCTTTAAGCATAATCATCTGTATAAATTGATGTTCAAGAAAGGCTGTTAAGATTACTGTTTTATAGTGCGTCTATAAAAATGTATGTCTACCACTATGGTCATCCTGATAGATTTTGTTCCTTGTGCACATCGCCATAGAGTCATAGTGTTCCCCAACTCCAGTCCTCAGTGGACGCACATCGCCATAGAACCATAGTGTTCCCTAACTCCAGTCCTCAGGGGATGCACTTCTCCGTAGAGCCATAGTATTCCCCAACTCCAGTCCTCAGAGGACTCACATCGCCATAGAGCCATATTGGTCCCAAAATCCAGTCCTCGGGGGACGCACATTGCCATAGAGCCATAGTGTTCCCTAACTCCGGTCCTCAGGGGATGCACTTCACCATAGAGCCATAGTATTCCCCAACTCCAGTCCTCAGGGGACTCACATCGCCATAGAGCCGTATTGGTCCCCAACTCCAGTCCTCGGGGGACGCACATCGCCATAGAGCCATATTGTTCCCTAACTCCAGTCCTTGGGGATGCACATCTCCATAGAGCCATAGTGTTCCCCAACTCCAGTCCTTGGGGGATGCACATCTCCATAGAGCCTTATTGTTCCCCAACTCCCGCCCTCAGGGGACACACATCGCCATAGAGCTATAGTTTTCCCCAACTCCAGTCCTCATGGGACGACAACAATGCATGCTTTTCTGGATTCCCTTAGTATTGCACAAGTGATAACTTAATTCGCTAAAAAGGTTATGATTCCATCACTTGTGCAATGCTAAATAAATCCTGAAACCATTCACTGTTGTTGGCCCTCAATAAATAGAGCTGGGGAACGTTGCCATACAGTATCGCCATAGAGCTTTACTTTTAATAGAAGATGCTATTTTTATCTTCTCATTATTATATTATTTCATTGAAATCATAGACAAAGCTCACATTATCAGAAATATTTCAATATGAACACTGACTTACATATAGAGAAATTGTATTCCCTTACATTGTTTCATTGACATATTGAACTGTAGCTTGTGATTATTGTTCAGCATATTATGTAGGGGTTCACATTAATGCATTGTATAGCAGCTTTACAGGGCACTGACGAGTGTCACCACATAGTAATTAGTTATAGATTGCAGTTAATCTGAATTTCATTTCTAGGCAATTACACTTGAAATTAAATCAGCTTCATGATATTTAATGACCGAGGCCACAAGGGTAATTAAATAATTCCATTGTTGTATTTTCTTTGTGTTTTGTCTATTTTTTCTATTTATATTAGAGATTATTACATTTTGTTTTTCTATTGGCTGCGATAGCATTGATTGAGGATTTGAAAGACTATCGATATAATCAGATGGCACAAGGTACATAAGCAGGTATATTAGTGATTGTGGGAGATTTTAACTACTTATTGACTGAAGCTCCACTAGATTTGGTCATTTCTAACTGCAAAACTTGTTGAAAATGTCAATTTTGAGACAACCTTTGTACCATCGACCACAATGTCATTTCATTTAGACTAATCTGTAAAAACATATTTGGGCATGGGAGACAAAAATACATAGACACATTTCATTCAAGCTTTTATGCCCCCAAAAATGGTGTAAATAGCTTTGCAAAGTAGTATATTTTTGGTCAACTCACAGTTACAAAAAAGTTGCGACTCTTGGCAAAATGGGTGCGACATGGTATGACTCTGTGAAACTCATCACTGATTCATGACAAGCTGGATTGTTCCATATGTCACAAATTTTACAACAGTCAGGGAGTGGCTCACAGACACACATGTCACTTGTCAGAGCATATGACTCCACCCCACCTCTTCAGATTGGTGTCAAAATGGGCGGTCTTGATAAATTAGAACCTTGATTTTAATTAAGCCAATTTTCCTGAGTTGTAGACTTTCATTTAGGATAATTTGTCCAAGATAATTTATATTAAATCAATTGGAACATGGTCCGAGCCCCAAATCTTAAGGAACCCAGCTCAGTTATTGATATGCCCTTACGCTTAGTTTTCAGAGACCCTATAATAAATGGTACTATGTTGATCAATTGTGAGAAACTAATATGGGGCTCATTTTCAAAAAGAGATTTAAGTATATCTCAGATAATTATAAACAATGGGGCCTAACATCTGTTGTGGGAATATTTTTATGAGGGGCAAGTAAGAGATTATACACAGAAGTATATAATCTTCACTAAGGAGGGACATAATGAGTTTTATTAAGAAATGAGAAGACACCTTGAGAGAGGGGTAATAGTAAATGTAGAATTTTTTTATTTTGCAAAGGCATTTGACACACTACATTATCACTTTACTCATAAATTATTGTTTTTAGTCAATAAAAGTCATTGGATAAAAAATTGTTTTGAAGGCCATACCCAGACAGTTGATGATTAACTTATACTCTGTATTGTCCCCAGTTATAAGTGGTGTACCCCAATGTTCTGTGCTTGGTTTTCTATTATCATATATATAAAGCTGACTTTATGTATCTCTGTGTGTATGTATGTCCACACATACCCCTGCCCCTTCATAGATCAGCCACCTTCATAAAGTGTCAGATGCATATAGACACACCCCTCCAGTTAGCCCCAACCACTCATAATGTGCCAGGTGCATATAGCCTTGCCCCCTCCTCAATGGGACATATGAATATGGCTCCACCCTCTCTGGTTTGCCTACCCCTTTATTATGCCCCTTATTATTGTAACCCTGGCAATGCAGGGTGCTACAGCTAGTTCAACGTATTTATTAAGAATATATCCACTACCACTTGGCAAAGGAGGTACAATGTGTATAAATGTAAAGCTATGCATCTTATCACTGATAATATGTGTGCACTGTATGTTCTAGGGGAAGTAACACCTTGTGAGTCCCTTGTAGAGATGAATGAGTGTGTCCTAGTAGATCATACACTGAGTAACAGACAACAATGTCAATTAGAGGCTTCTAAGGTCTATTGTCAAAAAAGACATTAGCTCATAGAACATGGATGTAGTATTATCATTTTACTAATCATTAGTGTGGGCCTCATGTGGAAAATATAAATAAGATTATAGAAAGAATGTATTGGAGTTAAAAAAAGGTACAAAAAAGAGCCACAAAAGAGAGTAATAGAGGATATTAGATATGTGGAAAGATTAAAATTTGCTTAGTGAAAAAAGACATACAGAAATATCCTGAACAACAAATATGGTCAATAACTGTAACATATAAAAACTCAAAAGAAAAGGGCATTCCCCCATCTGAAATAAAAAAAGTTTCATAAGACTTTTGGATCATAAGAACTAATAAATCAGTGGAACAACCTACCTGAGGAGCCGGTCACATCTATGGTTTCAGGAAATTTCTAAAAGCTTAGGCCGGTTTCACATCATGGTTTTTCTGCTATCAGGTTCTGTTCGGTGTTTTGCAGGATGCACCAGACAGAACCTGACAGCACCGGACGAGCACAAAGTGTTGGCAAATATGGCCTCTCATCCTGTTTTTTTCAAGATTTGTTTTGTGCTCGTGTCCGAAGTTCTGAAATCTCAGCCTGTGTGTGCAGTGCTGCTGTCCGCAGTGCTCATGTTTCAGCTGTCTGTGCAGTGGAGCTCTCCATGGTGCTGAACATTCAACAATGGCTCTGTAATGCTGCTGCTATCCATGATGCTGAATGAGCACGGCTGCATTTCAGAGCCTGCGCTGTTCAGTACAAGTCATCCGGGAAACAATCTGATTTTTTGTCTGATCCATGGCGATCAGGTGCACATAGACTCCCATGTTACGGGTGCCTGATATCCCCAGATCTGGGAGGATCCTGTTTTGTTCATTTTTTGCACTGAACACAAAAAAATTATGCTTACGCCGACTTTGTGTCAAATGCAGAACCAGACAAGATCGTATCAAGGACAAAATACAGCAAACAAGATGGCCAAATAGGACCAGTCCAGCATCATAGGGATACATGGGGGCAAAACCTGATTAGGTTTGGTAAATGTTGAATGACCTGAAACAGAAAAACTGTGGTGTGAAGCCGGCCTTAGGCTAGGGTCACACTTGGGCTGTCACCCCCATTTCACGGATCCGCAGCCCACATTTCCTGTGCACTTTCCAAAAGCGCACTTCCATATGCTTAGCATGGAGCCGTTGATATGGTAAACATTGGGTTTCTATGGGGCTGCTTTGCCAGGCAGGGCTTGTCGTTAACGCTATGCGCATCTGCTAAATTTTCTACGTTTTAAGCGGATCTGTGAAACATCGGTGAAAGCCCAAGTGTGGCCATAGCCTTAGATGCTTTTTCGAAGGAAAAAACATAAATACTAACGTAAATTTGTACATTTTTTTACTCTGAATATTGTTCCAGATGAAGGCTACTCAGGATCAGGAGAGAAAAACCTGTTCTTTGGGGAAGACTGAATTGTTCATTTTGGATATACCTAGACTTCTTACCCTTTATCCTTCCATATCCCTTGATTGAATTTGACAGATAGGTGTCTTTTGTCACCTCACTGATTTTGTAACTAAAAAGAAAAAAAAATTATTTAAAGGCATATATTGTTAGGGCATTTGGGGACATCAAAGGTTCATGCGTTTTTTATACAAAATGAAAGGATATTTGGGGACATTACATCTCCAACAGACTCCATTTAGAGGACAATGAACTTTTAACACTTCTTATATAACTCTCCCACTTCGATTTATTGCTTTCCACGACTCAATGAAGTATTTTCAGGTCACCACAGGCCACTGACCATATAACAATAATACAGTCTGTTCCTCTCTTTATCTTAGAATTTGACTCTAGCTCCCAGCTCAGCTCTCCCCGCTTCCCCCTCCGTAGCCTGACTCTGCTTTACACATCTGTCGTATTTACTACAGCATCTAAGGCCCCTTTCACATGAGCGGTAGTTTAAAAATGCATCTGCCGCATTTACCGCATAACGGCCGCACTTGCGGCACACTTGTGGCAAGACCCGTGCATTGTCTATGGGGCTTGCGGTAACTGTGCGGCAGATGCGGTAGGTGCGTTTCCGGCCGTTGCGGCTGCGAAAAAAATGCGGTCAGCGTCGTTTTTTTCACAGCCGCAACTACCGGAACCGCACTTGCCGCATCTGGCGCACACTTACCGCAAGCCCCATAGACAATGCATGGGGCTTGCCGCAAGTGTGCCGCAAGTGCGGTCGTTATGCAGTAAATGTGTCAGATGCATTTTTTACTGCGACTGCCGCATTTTCAAGCTACCGCTGATGTGAAAGGGGCCTAAGACTGTTTTTTTTATTTTTTTTCTCCCTTTTTTTCTTTTGCTTATGTATATATGTGTCTGTCTTCATAATTTGTGTCATTATCAGCCTGACGAAGGGGGCCATAGTGTCCCGAAAGCTTGCTATGTTTACCATCTTTTCAGTGAGCCATTAAAAGGTATCAACCACTGAGGACTCTCAGATTCCAGTATTTCTCTGTCTTGTTAGGGGGAATTTATTAATTATTTTATGCCATAAAACTGGTGTATAAAAGCTTAATTTTTTTTTGTTCACTGTGTTGTCACTCAAATATGTACCAATATTTGGCATTTCTGTACTGGCCCTGCTACCTTCATAAAAAGAGTAAACTGTGACCTGGATCTTGATAAGTTTAAAAGAATTAATATATGTAGATTCTTATGTAACAGAATACCGTATTCGCATTTGGGTGATTCCACTAATATTTGAAGAGGTGTTGACAACATTTCTTTATCTCATTTAATTTAATAAACTGTTTCTTTGATATATGACATGTACTAAGAAATGATAAATTCCCATCATCGTCATTAATTAACTTTATATCCAGATCACTCCAAGTCAAATGCCTACAGTAATCATTCTTCATAAAGGCGTTCAATAAGGCCCAGTGCAACAATTACAGGATTACAAGATCAGGATGTCACATTACTGTGACTATTTAAACTTAGACATCTTATTTTTAATCAAGGATTAAAAATATATATATTGATAGTTTAGTTAGATTTCTATTAGAGCCCATGAATATTGCCAATATATTAGTCTGCTTTCTATCAATTTACGAGGCTGTTAGGTGATTTAATGCAGAAACACAAAAACTTTTTTTTTAATTGATTCCTTAAGAATAGAAACAATTTTGTCATTCTTAATCTCATGCTGTATTAGAATTAAACCTTATATGATCCAACCTCTTCCCAACCCGTGATGTTTACAAGGTCATGGGCCGGTTACCAGGGTTTGATGCGAGCTCTGGCGTGGAGCTCACATCATTTTGCCGACATCTCAGCTAATCTCATCAGCTGAGATATCGGGTTAACAGCACCGATCGGATCTGGGATCCAATCAGTGCTGTTAACCCTTTGAATCCCGTTGTCAGTCACTGACAGCGGGATCCAAAGGTGCTGCTGTGGGGAACGCGCTGTTCCCTGCCTGCACCGGAAATCCCCCAAATAATATTGCAGGATCTCCAGCACTCTTGTGACAGCCTGGCTTGACCCCGGAAGCTGTCACAGAGTACTTCCGCTGGGTGGTTGGCAAGCGGTGGCAACCACTCACCGTCCACAATTTTGGCAGATACCAATGTGCTGAAGATCATCGGTATCTGTCAGAAGCGAAGAGATTGTGGAGTAGGGTGCCTCTCTGTGGGGCTCTGTAAAAGTAAGAATGAATGAATAAAGTTTTTATAAACATGTAAAAAAAAACACATAAAAGTTCAAATCACCTCCCTTTTCCCCCATTCACAATAAAGGTATTACATTTTTTTTAAAAAATACACATGTATGGTATCGCCGGTTTCAGAATCGCTTGATATTTTAAGATATAAAATCAATTAATTAGAGCTGTAAACTGCGTAATGGAAAAAAGGCCCAAACGCCAAAATTAAGGTTTTTTTTGTCACCCCAACATTGCTATAAAATGCAATAACAGGCAATTAAAATAGTGCATCCACCTAAAAATGATATAATTAAAAACATCAGCTCAAGACACAAAAAATAAGCCATTACATAGCTCCAGATTCTGAAAAATGAGAACGCTACGGGTTGCAGAATATGGCGCAAAAAGTGCAATTTCTTTTTTTCAAACTTCTGAATTTTGTTTCACCACTTAGAGACCAGTAAAAGTATACATGTTTGGTATCTGCTAACTCATACTGACCTGAGGCATCACACCGTCATGTCGGATTTACCATATATTGAACATGGCGACTAAAAAACCCAAAAACAAACGTGTAATTGAACTTTTTTTGCAATTTCCCTGTTCACTACATGATAAAATAAATGATTGCATCTGAAAGTACAACTTGTCACACAAAAAACAGGCCTGTATTGAAAAGGGTCTGGCTCACCTTTTATTAGCTATCAAGAAAAGAATCAAGAAGTAGCAATAGTATTCATGGCACACTAATTAATGAATGATGAGAAAGGAGACGTCAGCTCAAACCATGCCTTTTATTGTGGTCAAAACAGTGGCCAAATGATATGCTCTACCAAATTCTGGAGCTATAAAAATAACAAAGGAGTACAAACAGAAAAACCAAAGAAAGAGATAGTAAGTTCTTGGCAAATGACATATATCTCTGTACAAACGGATGTCAAGGAAAAAATATCTCCAATGTGGGATAACACACAACCACCTTCGAGAAAAAGCAGTAGCAAAGGTCTAAATTACTTGTACATTATAAAGATACTGATAATTTCATAGTATGCATAGTACTGTTGGACCTAGACTAATATACAGATTGAATATACATATATACAAATATATACAGAAATATACTAAATGGAGGTAACTACAGATAAATATTCTTGTAAGGGCCCTTTCACATCAGCGTTTTTCGTAATTCGCGGCAGATGCGGTGAAAAAACCGCATCTGCCGCGTTTGCCGCATAACCGTTCCACTTGCGGCACGGTTGCGGTTTTTCCCATAGGAAGTATAGGGGGACTTGCGGCAGATGCGGCAAGTGCGGTTTTGCACTTGCGGCAGGTGCGGCAGCGAAAAAAACCGCGGTCAGCCGCGGTTTTTTTCGATGCCGCACCTGCCGCAAGTGCAAAACCGCACTTGCCGCACCTGCCGCAAGTGTGCCTATACATTGCATAGAAAAAACCGCAACCGCGCCGCAAGTGGAACGGTTATGCGGTAAACGCGGCAGATGCGGTTTTTTCACCGCATCTGCCGCGAATTACGAAAAACGCAGATGTGAAAGCACCCTAAGAGTTAGAATATAGAGTAATAAATTATCTGGAGCCCCCAATAATAAGTAAAGAGAAAAGTATATGGAAACCGATAGGGTAACTACCTTATAGGGTTCTGCAAATGAAGTGGGCGTTAAATCCCCTTTTAATCAGGAGACAATGTCGCCTCTGGAAATAGATGAGATACAGAGTGTTCACAAATGCCATATATGATGTACATAAATAAAAGATTACCTAAATTGTGATTATCAGCACTTATCCCACAAATGGCCACTCAGTATTGGGTTATAGTCCCTGTGAAATGCTTAAATAAAGATGTGTACAGTGATTATTTACATTCATCGCTGTTAATCAAGATCCCTGTCAGTAGGTACCTGTAGCTACATTGTGTAATACCTTAGTAGTAGTGGAGGTGGATCTGGAGGATAACGTATATGAAAAAAGGTTGCATATCAAAAGCGGTTCCAGATGGTGTCAAGAAAATTTTTGCACAATGTGCTCATTGCAAGGTGAGGTCGTAAGTTACTTCCTGTGCTGGCATTCTGCTGTCTGGGCGTGAGTGGCAACGAGTCCGTGTAATAGGGTAGAGTATATCATTTGGGCACTGTTTTGACCACAATAAAAAGCATGATAGTTTGAGCTGACACCTCCTTTCTCATTATTCATTAATTAGCGTGCCTAGAATACTATTGTTGTTTGCAAAAAACAAGCTGTCATATGTCTATATTGACGGAGAAATAAAAAAAGTTATGGCTCTCGAAAGAAGGGAAGGAAAAAAACAAAACCGAAAAATGAAAAATTCCAGGCTCATGAAGGGGTTAAAGTGTTCAATAAAAAGAGTGAAGAAGCAAGTTACTGAACTCCAAAATACATCACCTCCACTGTAAATATTTACAGTTTATATTTTTCTAAAAAAAAGTAACAGTATTACATTTTCTTAAGAATTATGGCACCTTCTAATATTTAAAGGGAACCTGCCAGCCCCCGTTTGGGCATTCCAAACTGTGCCCACCATCTGTAACATGACGTAATTGGGGTTCCTATAACCTCTCTATATGCCCAGACGTCCCTCTACATACCTCACAAATTAACTTTTATTCTCTCCCGTGCTATATGTAAATGATTCTTTAAAAAGCGGGTCTGCTCTTTGTGGTCCTCGCCGCCCCGCTGCTTTCAAAACCTGCCCTGCTCTATTGAAACTACCAACCCTCCTGTGTATACATGTTAAGTGACAGGCAATACTCTCGCACCTGTGCAGTGGCACAGGTCACCATGTTACATTGAAGAGGCAATGCCCGAAGTCTCTTGAGATTCTACTGCACAGGCACGGGAATTCACAAATCTCATGAGACTTCAGGCACTGCATCTTCAATGGAACACAGTGACTCGTGCCACTGCGCAGGTGTGAGAGTATTGCCTGTCACTCAACATGCAAACACAGGAGAGGTGGCGGTTTCAATAGAGCAGGGCACAACAGAGAACAGAACCCCCAGGACCTTTTCAGGAGTCATTTACATACAGCGCGGGAGAGAATAAAAGATAATTTCTGATGTATGCAGGGGGACATGTTGGCATATAGAAGGGTTACAGAAACCCCAATTACATAATGTTACAGCTGGTTGGCACAGTTTAGTACACCCAAAGGGGGTGACAAGTTCTCTTTAAAGTGCATAGGAAAGTCCATATAATGACTATAGCAATGCTCTATTTCCACTATTGAACGGCCAATTGAAATATTGTTCTCCTTTCCTTGCTATTTCTAAGTATTAGCACTGCAAATAATGTATGGAGAGTGATTAAGCCTGACTATCCTGTAGCATTAAGCTCTTTAGATACAATTGCACATTGCAACAGACTTTGAATATCAGGTAAGCCATATTAAGTAGGAAAAGCTTATAACTTTTCATTTGATAATTTTTGTCACAGCAATCAAACAGGAAATATGAGAAAAAATGTATGTATATAATATGTATTGGTGGACCAGCCTCTATCTGGACTAGCTATCACTAAAAGTCTGTTTCTGGTTCTGTAAAAATTTTGATAGAAAGTTGTAAGATTGGATATTCCAAAATTTGAATTAAACAGTTTTCATTCATTTGACTAATAAATTTGACCTTCCTAGAGTTTTACATCTCACAGTATAATAGGCACAGATAAAAGAAAATGAAAATTATACATACCCAGTCCGCAAAAAAAGTCTTGAACCTCATCAGAATAAGGAGTTCTGGCTTGGCGTGTTGAAGCCCGAGGGATCAGCAGACAGTGGACAGGCAAGAGCTGAGGGGTTAACGAGCTGACCAGTAGTATATGTATAAGTTATTTTATAATTTACAGTAAAAAGCACTGGGCACACAGAAAATGAGATGTAAGGGAACTGCTGGTAGATGGTAGGCTTGTATGATAGCCAGTCGAACATTAAGCATCAAATGGATTACCATGCTCCCACATAAACCCTAATGATATAGAAAAATAATATAAATGATTACCAATAATCCTCAAAGCAAGAAACCTCAAATACTATTTTTTTGTATTAATGTTCACTGTGTTGCGCAACATTGTGCTTTACTGTACATTATTGTGGATTATTACTAATACTTTATATTATTACTCTATATCTATATCATTACAGTTTTTGTAGAGATGCAATAGTTCATTAATATGTTCAAGAAAAGAAAAAAGTCACTCTGACTTTATAATAATCTATTTCTATAGTCTCTTGTTATATATCATAGGTAGACCGTAGCGATGGCAATATTTTGTTTGAACTGTCCAAACTAATCCTACTGCTATTGGTTCCACCTAGCATTTTTCACAAAGGGATACACATTTATATATACCTATGTGTGAGCTATACTATTGCATTTTTGCTATGCTTTGCATGTGTTGTATACCTGTGGTACCTGGTACCACCTGGGTTTCTGTATATATAAATATATCATAGTATGTTTTTTACTTTTTAAGTGTTGTTTGTGGTTGGGTCATTTAATAATGGTTGTTTTATTCTATAATATGCTTGTGCTTGCCGTATGTGCAAATACTTTTCTTAAACATATTGGCTTTTGCACACAAGCACCCAGTATTTTGTGGTGTGCCCTGGCGGCTTTCTCTTTACAAGTGCCCATTCATTTTTTAATTTATCTTTTTTTTTTATTATATTGATGGCAAATATGGATTGTAGCAATATTTAAGTAGAATTTATTTCCCATTGAATATATTTCGCTCATCTCTAGATATTATACAGTGATACCTCGGTTTTCGTCGATAATTCGTCTGAAAACTATCGACGAAAACGGAAACCGACGATAACCAAGGCAATGATTTCCATAGGAAACAATGTAAATTCAATTAATTGGTTCTAGACACTGAAAAAGACCTACTAATAAAAACATTTTATAGTGAATAAAGGAAGCAGTTAATGCTAGAATCACTCAGAAATGACTATAAAGGGAATATGAAACACTACCGTATATACTCGTGTATAAGCCGACCCGTGTATAAGCCGACCTCCCTACTTTTGCCCCCAAAACCTGGGAAAACCTATTGACTCGTGTATAAGTCGAGTCCCGAATACAGTATACAGGACTCGGATTCGTAAACTTGCTAAGACTCGCTCAGACTCGCTCAGAATCGCTCAGAATTGCTCAGAATCCCTAAGACTCGCTCAGAATTGCTCAGAATCGCTAAGGCTCGCTCAGAATCGCTAAGGGTACCTTTACACGCGGCTACATTTCTTGGGTGGCTACAAGTAACTTACTGGTTGCAGTGAAATCATGGAGAGATTATTCCATTTGTACACAGCAACAAGATAGAACCTTGTCTCCATGATTTCACTGCAACCAGTAAGTTACCTGTAGCCACCCAAGAAATGTAGCCGCGTGTAAAAGTACCCTAAGACTCGCTCAGACTCGCTACTGACAGCGGGTATCCGAGTCCCTAATACAGTGACTCGCGTAGAAGCCGAGGGGGGGACTTTTCAGCCCGATTTTTGGGCTGAAAAACTCGGCTTATACGCGAGTATATACGGTAATTTACAGGAAAAAAACATTTAATAAGATATTTTTATTTTTATAAAAGCTCATTTTGATGTTTGGAAGACGCCAAGGAGGGGAGAGAGGGGTGCACATTTCATTTTTTGGAAGGGAATCCAATTTTTTAAGGCATCATTAGCATCGGTGTACGGACAAAAACAGACGAAAACCCAGACACGATTTTCAATGAAAAAATCTACGAAAAATGAAACCGACGATGTCCGAAGTCAACGAAAACCAAGGTATCACTGTACTTTATATGACCTATGATATACAACAGATATCACATTTGTGGATTTAATGAAGTTGCTCATTTTATTTCATACATAACTAAATTACACTATTAATGGAGTATGCCATGTATACATAATAAATACAGTGACTCCAAAATTACATGCCATATTCCTCTCATTAGGAAAGTAGCTCAATGAACATGCTTATACCAAACAATATGTATGCAAATTACATGTAACTATTGCCAAGATTTTAATTTTCACTCTTTATCAGACAGATTTGTTGTCAGTTCAATTTGCATTAAAGTATTTTAATCTGCTGACTTGTTCTTTATTTAGATTCTATTATAGATTACACTTTGTAAAGCTACTGGGTGTAAGAATAACAATGTAACATTTTAGCCTTTCTTAATAAACATTACACTATTCAAATTTTAAACACTCGCATATTTGTATGATTTTTAATTTATAGAAAGCGAGAACCAGAAAAATAAAGTACCGAGTAAAGGAAATATAGAAACATAAAATTATATGTTACAATACAATGCAATGAATGGAGTAATTGTCCAATGTAATCAATAAGAACATTTGTGCTAACATGAGCTTTCATAAATATTTCCCAGCATTTTTGTATACTACAATTAGTTGAATGTGAGCAGAAAGTAGCCATCATTGAAACCTTTCCCTGGCACCTGTTTGGTATTGGTTAGAAATGTTAATCTCTATTTGTACTATTTCTAATACCTTAGTGATTTTGCTTCTTAAATGGGTTGTCAATTACTAAGAATACCCTTTATGATTCCACATGTCCCACCCAGTGAAAATGAAAGACTCTGTACTCATCTTCTATGCCATTCCCGTGCTGTCAGTAATCGTGGTTTGGGGCTCAAATGACATTGTGAGGTCACGTGAGCCCCATTCTGCAATACAGATGGCATCTGTCTCCTTGCCTTCAGACCAAATCAGCAATCAACTGAATGTGAGTGTCATCCACAATGTCACTTCCTCTTGATTGCTAATGTGGTCCAAAAGCAAGGAGACAGAAGCCATCTGTGATGCAGAATGGGGCTCGCGTGACATCACAATTTGGGATGAGCGAGTTGTGAAATATTCGGACTCGCTATACTCATAACGAGTAGGTCCTAATAATCAGGTACTCATTACGAGAAGCGAGTCCAATGCAAGTCAATGGGGAAATGTGAGTAATTGTCTGCTGGACCCAAAAAAGCAGTCTTGGGGCTGAGGAAAAGACTGAAATGAGTGCATGATTGTTTAAAAGCTGGCGGTAAAAATTCAACAGCTTTTAAACAATCACTCAGCTGATGCATTCTCCCCTGCCGCCTCCCTGTCCGCTCCTCTTCCTCCAATTCCTGGCTGCTCCCATTCCTGAAAGTGAGCTGCAGGCTATTTCAAATGATCAGCTGATACATCAGCTGTTCATTTGAAATAGCAAACAGCTGATACATCAGCTGTTCATTTGAAATAGCTAGCGGGAAAGCCGGCGGTGAAGTCTTGTCACCGCCGACTTTCCCGCCAGCTATTTCAAATGATCTGCTGTTTAGCATCAGCTGTTTGTTTTAAATAGCCAGTGGGAAAGCCGGTGGTAAAGTCTTGTCTCTGACTTGTCACAATGCTGATCAGCTGGACTGGCGAGTAATAGATGTAAAATACGCGAGTACCGAGTATCCCAAATACCCGTACTATTCTGCGAGTAGCGAATAGTAATGAGTATACTCGCTCATCCCTAGTCACAATGTCACATGAGCCCCAAGACATGATTACCAACAATGCTGGAATGGCACCAGCATAGGAGGTGAATACAGGATCTTTATTTTTAACTGGGGGAGACATGTGAATCAGGAGTTGTTTTCATAGTAGTGAACAACCCCTTTAAACTGTTATTGATGAACGACATTGCTCATGACCATTCTTGATCCCCACTTGCTCTTTATAATCCTTTCTTCCACTCATTGATCACTACGGTCAACAAAGCTTTTGTCCTGTTGTCGTCCCTCATAAACAGTTGTCCCATTGATCTTATCCCCTTATTATTGCTATTTATCTAATGAATTATGTTCTAGAGAATCAGCTTCCTCAAATGATCATGACCAAAACTGAAATCAAGTGAAAAAACTGGTTCTGTATAAAAATTTTGCAATAGTTTTTTTATTCTAACTCTGGAAATGATTGTGACAGAATTACAACAGGAATACATTTTAAACATCAGTTGGTATTTTAATTGTCATGGTATAAGTCAAAAATACATGTGAAAATAAAATATTTTATAAAATTTCTTAGCAGAGAAATCTGCTTCTTTCTCCTCATGGACTGATCTTTTTTTTTTTTTAAATCCTTAATTCCAATCTAAAGTCTGTATTCAGTGAAGATAGATTTTTACACTGCTGAGATACAAGTTGATAGTCACTTTTATAAAATTCTATGCAGACTGGAAGATGGAGGCACAAGCTCTGTCTTTTGCTCGTCCCTGCTCCCTCCTTCAGTCCACACAGAATCATATAAAACGCAGATTGCTAAAGGGTGGAACTATGCTTTAATATTCCACCATCAGTCTACTATAGGCTCATACTGTACAATAAGTCTATATATCTTTTTTCTATCTTGTCATGACCTTAAGTTTTGGCACTCTTGAAATTGTTGCAGAAAATGAAGTACTTCTCCCAGAAAATTAACTTTCTGTAACATTTTCAAGGGTGCCAACACTTTTGACCTTGACTGCATAGAGGCCCACAGACCTTTGTATTAAGACTGTGTGCTCACGACCCACAGGCACTGCAT
The DNA here is from genome assembly GCA_033576535.1 of Allobates femoralis. Taxonomy (NCBI): domain Eukaryota; kingdom Metazoa; phylum Chordata; class Amphibia; order Anura; family Aromobatidae; genus Allobates; species Allobates femoralis. The sequence continues at coordinate 142,643,378 of JARQOC010000002.1, forward strand.
ATTTGACACAGTGCTTCCAGACCTGATAGAAGCTGTGGGAACCCATGGGTGCAGGCAGAGAGACTGCAACCACGCTGCACTCATCATCTGCGGTGACTGTGGGGCAGGTTGTCCCTGCATGCACCCAATGGTTATCTCTTCTGACTCCACAACATGAAATCAACATGTTGCGGAGATACGGAAGTCTGAAAACTCACACCACAGCTGAAAAAATGTTGTGGTCGGGAGAAGCATAGTGGGCATGGATTTCATAAAATCCCATCCACTTTGCTGCTACTGTACAATGCAGCATTTTGGATGCAACGGCAATTGCTGCATTGAAAATGCTGAAATTCCTGATAATGAGCATGCACACCCTTAAGACTCCGTTACACGGCACAGTATCATTAACAATATTGTTTAAACATCATGGATTTGGAGTTGTTCAAACGACATCGTTAGGACATCTGTAACAGCAGGATTCAACTACGATAAGTGGTTGGATCGCCGATCGCAGGTTTGAGAACATGTTCTCAAATCAGACGATCCCCGATCAGCCAACCTGCTGCATCATTCTGTGTGTGACACAGCGATAACGATGTTGTTCACGACTTCGGCCATTCATATCAATGAACAAGTATCGTTTGCTGGGTTGTGCAAATGATACCTGCTCACTACATCGTTGGTGCGTCGTCCACGATATCTAGACGTGTGACATCTCACCAGCGATATTGAAATGATGTCGGAAACGACCACGCTCCCATGAAATCAGTGCCGACATCGTTTTATCGTCGTTCCATGTACCTTTAGAGGCACCTGGAGCTTTGAATAGGTTTAACTGGAATTTATGAAAATAAAATATTATGCCAATGCCCTATTTCAAGCTGGATAATGAAGATATTTTAGAAGGGAATATTTCACTTTGCAAAGAAGGATTATGGCTATACTGAAGCTATAAAAAAATTCTTATGGCATTATAGATGTCCAAACTATGTGTTTTGTTTCATGTTTATCATCTCAGTCATTTAAAGAAGTTAGCCGTTACCCTTATAATATAAATCAATCAGTTTTACAATTGCGTACAAATATTGTGGCAGCCTAATAATTGGTGCTTTTGCCGCATTCTTTAATGGGATGTGTGCAGTGTTAATGAATTTATTGCACTTTGCATTGGGCAAAAGACACACATTCTCTTCCCATACGTTTCTTGGTGTTATTGCAGTAAATTTCCCAATATGTTTTGTTTACTCCTTTTTCACCATTATTTCTGGTACGTTTATGTTATTTTTACAAATTCATTGTCCCCATGTGACTAGGCAATGAGGAAACATTATTGTGAGAAAGACAAACTGCAAAAACAGTTTTAAACAAGAAAATGCTAATGTTCGACTAACAGCAGCCCAGTGACATTTCTGTATTAGATTTAATGAATAGAGATAATTATATTTTAATTTGTTTATCCCAAAGTGTAACTTGCCTATTTAAACCTTTTTCTGAGGAAAATATTGAGCGCTTTAATCATTATTGATGCAGTCGTATGGTCAAAAAAGCTTTCTGTTTATTAAGTTACCAAAAGTATTAATGGAAAATTGGTTTTCTATTTTTAAGGAAGGAGGTTTAGTCTGTTTGACGAAAACATTAGGAACTGAGTTCTCAGGGTTATAGAATCATTAAAATTCTGAAAATATCTAATATTTAAATATTTGTCACAGAAAAATCTATCTATTTATGTATCTATCTATCTATCTATCTATCTATCTATCTATCTATCTATCTATCTGCTATCTATCTATCTATCTATCTATCTGTCTATCTATCTGCCTATCTATCTATCTATAGGGGCCGTCACACACTACGATTTTGTGAGCGATCTCACCTACGATCTCAGGGGTGCGCGCTCGTGGATAACATCATTAGTGAGGTATCACACGTATAATATTGTTCCGATGCAGCAACGATGTTGCGAGCAGGTATCATTCGCACAACCCAGCGAACGATGCTTGTCATGTTGTGAATAGGCGAAATCATTAATGAGATCGTTATCGCGGGTCACATAGAACAATGCAAGCAGATTGCATGAACGACATCGTCTGATTTGTGGTCCGGATCTCAATTCTGCGATGAACGATAAGACCACTTCTCCTTGTAAGATCGAGTGTCACACGCAATGACGTCATTAGAGTGACTGCAAATCCATAACGTTTCAGCGATATCGTTAATGATATCGTAGCTTGTGACGGCCCTTCTATCTATCTATCTATCTGTCTATTTATCTATCTATCCATCTTTTATCTATTTGTCTGTCGACGTGTCACATGCAATGACGTCATTAGAGTGACTGCAAATCCATAACGTTTCAGCTATATCGTTAATGATATCGTAGCGTGTGACGGCCCCATCTATCTATCTATCTATCTATCTATCTATCTATCTATCAATCTATCGTCTGTCTCTCTGTTGTTTTATCTATCAGCATAGAAGCAGTGGTCTTCATTGTAAGGAATGCAGTTCTTTCAACATGTTTCCACTAGAGCTTGTAATCAAGTGGAATTATCTTGTAATAAAGTTGGCCAGATCGTTGGAGCACACTGGAGCACGTTGGAGCACACTGTTAGCTTTATATCCAGCCAGCTAAGATGACACTGTGCTCTTTCGACCTTGGAGAGGAAAAATTGTTTAGCTTGCTACATTGAAAAGGGCACAGTTTGGGCAGTGGTTCAATGATGCTGCCAGTTCAAAATATCAATGATGGTGGAGCATACCATCCCAGCAAGCAGGAAGCTGTTCGCTGCTAAAAAGGTAAGATAACCCAAGTTCTAATGGCGGCTACAACTAAGCCCTTTCTTCTCTCTGTCGAAAAGTACATGATTGTTGAATCAGACTATATGCAGACATAATAACAGACTATGGAATCACATGCAGTAGGTATACTTAAATGCTATAGACTAATGTTTAAAAGGGATTATGCTTTTTTTAAAGGGTACAAACAGTTTAAGTGCAGTAAGAATAGTCACTTTTTGCAGCTTAACTGTTTTCTTTAAACCTAACTTGAATGCAGTCACAAATTCAAGCTCATGGTGTTCTCTCTAATGTGTGGCCTATAAACTCTTTAGTGTATAAGAGGACTTGAAATCTAGTGCCACTTGTTGATACTCTCCACATTCTAACTTTTGTGTGGTGGTATGTACCCCAAACATGCTTATCTGCCTGCCCTAAAGTGGATCCCAAAGGGTTATTCTCAGACTAGTATTATTTTACACAAAATGCATTAGGTGCATTGTTATTGTTAATATATAGACTAATCCCAACAAAAGGTTTCTTTCTTATAACTTTATGTCTTTTTTCATCTTTCTGCCTCTTGTGCCTCCAGATTCACATAGCTAAATGGGTGGTAATATTCTTTAGTGGTGAAACTAAAGTTTCCAGCAGCACTTGCTTGTCCTCATTGTTGCAGACCATCCTCTTTTTTTGTTTGTGCTCTGGACTAGACCAACAACATCTGACTGATGTAAGAATAGAATGTCCTTGTGCTTCTGATCACCGTCTGCTCCTATACAGTATCCTGCTTTACCCTCCTCTGTCGATATCATCATAGCTGCAGTGTAGTTTTATATCATTATTCATTCTAGCGCAGCTAAGATTTCCTGAACTTCTCCACATTGGCACTGTGTAGTTATGATTGTTGCACACTGATGACAGATCAGTGGGGAGAAAACTGCAAATGCAGCACTTTTTATACATGACAGAAGATACTCCTGTGTCATATGCATCGCAAGAGCTTCCACAGCATCAGTATCTCAGCAACAGTGAACCATCAAAGCTTAACTAATCTCATTCTTTGTATTTAGCCCACTTTGCAGTATATAATCTCCGCTTCTCTGTACAGAGCTCCACCTTGAAGTACATCACTCTTTTTAGTTCCCTCCTGCAGTATATGTATCCTTTCTGCCCTTTATATGCAGCCTACATTACAGAGGTTTACTTTCTGAAACATTGCTAGAATTATCACAGCATGACATAATAAAGGACTGCTGTATTCTTGTTGGATGACAAGCTTATCATTAACAAAGGGTCTGTTTACAGGGACCGATTGGTGGTGTTAAATGAACACCAGTCGGTAAACATTTACCAGTAGTCATGTAATAATCACATTATACAGCCAGACCACAATATACAGTTAGGTTGTTCATTACGAATGTTGTCGGTAGTGTGAGTCCTGTTTACTCTTAATGATAATCCAACAAGAATGACAATCTTTATTACTCTACAAATATAATTTTCCATTTCAAGTGCTTCTCAAAAAGCTTGATCATCTGACAATCGGCATCCTGTATACACTGGAAAGTTATCATGAAAATTGTGTCATTGAAAAATAAAATTTTACAATAATCTTTCAGTGTAAATCTAGCTTAAGTATCCAATAAAATGATGAGATAAGGAACTATAACCCCCAAAACTAGGACTTCTTCACACTGCAGACTTCCAGCAGAACAATAATTAAGAAGGCATATTCTGTACTTTTATTGATAAAGTCAGTTGATTGTTACAAAAAATTTGACAAAACCTAAGTAAAAACTGTCTGAAAAAATACCTTCCCATAAAAAAATAAGTAAAAAGTGGGTCCCAATAAATATTAGGGTACTTAATAAATATATTTTTCAAAAAGTTAAGTAGTGATGAGCGAGTAGTAAGATATTCGGGTTCGGAGAGCTCTAACCGAATACTTTGAACTGTTTCAGTGTTCGGATCCAAGTGAATTCTTCATTGACTTGCATTGTATTCATTACTCATTCCAGTTATTCAGTTAGAACTATCCAAACCCGAGTATCTTACTACTCACTCATCAAAAATAAGAAGCCACCCCACCACGTCAAGATGTACCCATTTCGGGACAGTACCTATCTCTAATTTAGAATCTTTTTAAAAATAAATTTGAAAAATTGAGTTGACAGTTTTATATGACACTTTTGTACCCATAATATTTAGGTAAACAGATAAAGGCCTCCACACATGTATACCAGTGTACTTGTAGTCTGGAAAGTGTTCGCAATAAGAAAACAACTTGGCTGCTGTGTTCATTAAGAGGACATCAAACTGGCCAGTTGGTAGTGTTTCGTTTAGAAAAGTATATAAGTTCTAAAAGCATATATAAAAACTCTATTATGTATTGCCCTTGGGTTATACATTGCATTTGTATTTTTTATATAAAAAATGGGATAGGTAACTTTACTCTAAAGGATGGCATTCCAAACTTGCTTTCATGTAAAATATAATTAAATAAATACCTTAAAGAAAGAAGAAGGCGGCACTCATTGGACCGGTGAAGACAGGTATGTTTATTCCAGTCGCAGTATTACCTGTCTTCACCGGTCCAATGAGTGCCGCCTTCTTCTTTCTTTATGGATGAAAATGACTATGTCCTACGGCTGAGCAACGCTGGAGTTGGTTCTGTGCCACAATTTCAACTGCAGCAATATGAGGTCAGTGCCCGGTTTTCCTTCTACATTCAAAAAAATAAATACCTTAGTTATTTTATAGAATGGGGAAATTTATGAACCAGATGTCAAGGGCAATTTATGCAACCCCCACCCCAAAAAAATATATCTTTCATGTCTGGCATTTTATTTGCGTGCTTTAGACACTTCCTGTGTCTTGTCTGGCTAAGGGGCATTGTCTAACTGAAAAATGGTGTGATCTTGCTGAAAGAAACCATATCGTAGGCCTTGTTCACACATACCAATCCGTTTTTTAAGCCCTTAGAAAAACAGATGCATTTTTCTAAGGGTGCCAATAGTGTCCCCTGAGGTCCTGAAATGTTTTCTGGAACTTTTGGGACTTAGTTATTTTTTCACCAAAAACACATGCAAAAACACATGCGTTATCGCATGGTGCCTATATGTGCCATACAAAAATGCATGCATTTCCCATAGGGCCCCATGTTAAAAAAACACATGCGTTATCGCATGGTGCCTATATGTGCCATGCAAAAAAGCATGCGTGTCCCATAGGGGCCCCATGTTAAAAAAACACGTGCGTTTTTTTACAGCACCCAAAAACGCTGCATGCAGTTTTTTTTGGGATGCTGAACAAAAACGCATGTGTTGTTAAAAAACGCATTGACACTTAAGTGCACCATGCGTTAACGCATATGCGTTTTTGGACTTTGAAAAAAAACAGTCCAAAATGTTCCCAAAAACGGATTTAAGGCAAAAATGGATGGTATGTGTGAACAAGGCCATAATGAGAACCACTATGGGCAAAAAAATGTGATGCATATCTTATGGCACACATCCCACAAACAGTGAAAATTTGACTAGATGGCTTTAAAATATGTCAAATTTATCCAACAGAATGATCCACCTTGACAAATCTAGCACATTTTATGATTGTATACATTTAGAAGACATTCAGATTAGCTGAACTGTGACATTATATAAATGTCCGTTTTACCCATTCGTTGGGTGGTCGGCAGCATTATTGGAAAACTAATCAATAATTGTAAACGATTGTTGATATAAAGGCTCATGATTATCTTGCTGTGTAAACACACATCTGCCTCCCCAAATCGTTTGTTCATCAGGTGAAATAATGTTATGTGCAGCGTATGAGATCATTATTTTTTGCGGTGCTTCATCCAGTTAAAATTGGACTCGTGCTGCCGACAACTATTGCAGCCTTTATTCACTGAGCCATCTGTTGTAGATCCCTCAGTGTGCATTGCTTGCTTTAGTCTGTCTGTATAAACATGCAGTAAAATGACTGCAAATCAATAAAAATGCAAGTGGTCGGTCAGTCTAAATGGACTGGTAGACAAAGTTGAAAATTTTATCCCATTGTGTTGGAAAAGAAAAATTCAAATCTGAGCGTCCTCAGGGGTTGATACCTTTTAATGGCTAACTAAAAAGATGGTAAATAATAGCAAGCTTTCAAGGCTCTAAGGCCTCTTTATCAGGCTAATAATAACACAAATTCTAAAGACACATATTTATACACAACACAACATAGAATAGTGAGGTAAATAACACCAGGGATGTGAAGCAGAACATAGAATGATCAGCTTGGTGAGGGGGATGAGCAGCTAGGGAAGTATTCAACCCACAGACAAGAGTGGTGCAATAGTCATGATGAATACTGCCCCAGCTGCTCTTCCCCCTTCCCACACTGATCATTCTATGGTCTGCTTCATGTCACTGGGGTTATTTACCTCACTATTCTGTGTTCTGTTGCGTATAAATATGTGTCTTTAGAATTTGTGTCAATATTAGCCTGATGAAGAGACCATAGAGTCTCGAAAGCTTGGTATATTTACCATCTTTTCAGTTAGGCATTAAAAGGTATCAACCACTGAGGACTCTCAGATTCTAATTTTTCTCTATCTACTGGTTAACACAGTACAAACATATTTTACATTATGCTATTGTTTTAAAATAATGAGAGTTTTACACAAAGATTTTTTTTTACTTTATCCATTATCGTACTGTTGGAAGGGTACATTGTGAAGGTGTCCCCATTTTTAAGTTTCCAGTTTCTGGTTTCCTTATTTCATTTGATAGTCTTGAGGCTCAGACACCATTGAGGCTATGGCAACTCTTAGCTTATAATTGCATCCATTTTGGTCTTCTGTGTTTGATGGCAATAATAGAGGGCAGACTAAACTATTTCTGTTAAAAAAACAAGTGTTTACCTACCGATAAGTTCTATGAGTAGAATTACATTTGTGTGCATTGCCTGTTTGAGAATGTCCTGTTTCATCATCCTTACCAGGTATTGTTCATCTAGCAACTATCAAAAAGTTCAAAGATCAATTGGTTATCTATCCATGGATTGGATAAAGTTGGTCTCAGCAGAATTTATATTTATATTGCAGCTGTTTTATAAATCTCGGGTTTTGCTGCAGATGCAGAATACCAACAGCTGTATAACGCTTAATGGTAAATATGCTGAGTTTTTCGGATACATTCATTCCCTGAAAGTTTAGTAGCCTTGTACAGTTTAAACATTTTAAATTTGAGCTGCTGAATGTTCTTGCAAACATGCTGATCATGACATTTTGTGCATTTAGTGCACATAATTAATCCTTTTTACAGCTTGTATCTATTAGAATATAGGTCACATATTAAAAAAAAAATAATACTAATAGCAACTGCACTGTATTAATTTAATTTTCTTATACATTATCAAATAACTATATATATATATATATATATATATATATATATACATATATGTATATTATACAGGGTGGGCCATTTAATGGATATACCTACATAAAATGGGAATGGTTGGTGATATCAACTTCCTGTTTGTGGCACATTACTTTATGGGAGGGGGAAACTTTTCTAGATGGGTGGTGACCATGGTGGTCATTTTGAAGTTGGCCGTTTTGAATCCAACTTTATTTTTTTCAATGGGAAGAGGGTCTTGTGACACATCAAACGTATTAAGAATTTCATAAGAAAAACAATGGTGCGCTTGGTTTTAACATAACTTTATTCTTTCATGAGTTATTTACAAGTTTATTACCACTTATAAAATGTGTTTAAAGTACTGCCCATTGTGTTGGATTGTCAATGCAACCCTTTTCTCCCACATTGATACACTGATAGCAACACCGCAGAAGAAATGCTCGAACAGGCTTCCAGTATCCGTTGTTTCAGATGCTGCACACCTCATATCTTCACAGCATAGACAATTGCCTTCAGATGACTCCAAAGTTAAAAATCTAAGGGAGTCAGATCGGGAGACCTTCATGGCTATTTAACTGGCCCACAATGGCCAATCCACGTTCCAGGAAACTGATCATGTAGGAATGCTCGGACCTGACACCCAGAATGAGGTGGTGAACCATCTTGTTGGAAAAGCTCAGGGAACGTGCCATTTTCAGTGCATAAAGAGGGCAACACATCAAGTAGAAGTTTCCATTGATGGAGAATGGCCCAACTATCTTTGTACCAATATACCACACCATACCATCAATTTTTGTGTTCCAAAAGTCTTGGAGGGATCTATCCACTGTGGGTTACTGTTAGACCAATAGGGTTGGTTTTGTTTGTTAACTCCACCATTTGCACAAAAAAGTTTGCCTCATCACTGAACATAATGTTTTGTGTAAACTGAGGGTCATATTCCAATTTTTGTTTTGCCCATTCTGCAAATTCAGTGCGCCGATCTGGGTCATCCTCATTGAGATGCTGCACCAGCTAGATTATGTAAGGGTGCCATTTGTGAGTAGCTTATATCTGCTGAAGTGGTGTTCGACTGATGCCTCTCTGCAGTGACATGCAGCGAGTGCTACGCTGTGGGCTCTTGCTGAATGAAGCTAGGACAGCCACTGGTGTTTCTTCATTAGTGACAGTTTTCTTGCGTCCACATTTTGCAAATCCAACACTGAACCTGTTTCATGAAATTTGGCAAGCAGTTTGCTGACTGTAGCTGGATGGTCTCGTAGGGTGTCTTGCTTTGAAATCTGCTGCAATCACCCGGGTACTGCGTTCACCAGACATCAACACAATTTTTTATCCGCTCCTCACGTGTTAACTTCTGTTACATGTCCACAGCTGTAAACAATGTGAAACTTGTAATTAACTCATGAAAGAATAAAGTTACGTTAAAACCAAGCACACCATTGTTTTTCTTATGAAATTCTCAATACGTTTGATGTGTCACATGACTCTCTTCCTATTGAAAAAATAAAGCTGGATCCAAAATGGCCAACTTCAAAATGGCCACCATGGTCACCACCCATCCGGAAAAGTTTTTTTTCCTCCCATAAACTAATGTGCCACAAACTGGAATTTTATATCACCAACCATTCCCATTTTATTTAGGTGTAACCTTATAAATGACCCACCCTGTATATACATACACATCTATATATTTATGCATATATTTTTGAATGGCATTCCAGAATCTCAGGATAGGTATGTGTATATGTATGTATATATTTATATATTTATATATATGTATATATATATATATATAATATATATATATATATATGTAAATATGTGTTCAAACTTCAATTTTGGCATTTAGAAAGTCAATGATAGATACAACTGGGGTGGCGAAGATACAATGGCATGCAGACATCCACAGGTAGACAAAACATGCAACCCGCCCATGACTGTGTCAATGAAATTTTAACAAAAATAACAAAAACAAACCAAATACCATGAGGGGGTATTAAAAATTGCAACCTCAAAAATGTCAGAACAGGACAATGAAAAATACACAAGCAACCAAATGTACCTAATAGGTGCAGAAATGTTTCTGAAAATCTGCAACATCAAAACCTTACCAAATACTCATCATGGTAAAACAGTCTAAAATACTTTTTTTTTAAATATACTGAACAGAAAAAGAAACGCAAAACTATTATTTTTGCCCTCATTTTTCATGACCTAAACTCAAAGATCAGAGACTTTTTCTATGTAGACAAAAGTCCTCTTTTTTGTTAAATATTATTCACAAATTTCTATAAATCTGTGTTAGGCCTGAGTCACATTAGCAAATGGCATCATACGAGAGCGATTCAATATGTTAGTGACACGGCTCAGGTTCTGCTATGAGCCTGAGCCAAGCCTCATCTACAATTGGATTACAGCTGCAGAAAGGAGGTAGACATTAATCTTCCTATTTTCTCCATTGTCGGCCTCAGCATATATTGCACTTGAATTCCATATGACCGCAGTATGATGTTTCACTTGCACCCATAGACTTGTAAGGGTGAAAGTGATCTGAGACTCACTGACAATTGCAGCATGCTTTGATCTTTTTCTCCTTCGCCTCATTGGGGGACACAGACCGTGGGTGTTATGCTGCTGTCCACTAGGAGGCGACACTAGGCAGAATCTGCAAAAGAGTTAAATGTTTCCTCCTCTGCAGCATTACACCCCCGAACAGGAAGTGATTCTCCAGTTTTTGCTTAGTGTCTAGGAGGCACACACAGATTTTTTAGTGCTCCTAAAATACTTCCTTTTTTGAATTTTTTCCTTCAAGAAGAAGAAAAGTGGGTCTCTGACGAGACTCCCGGCATGGTCCCTCCTCGGCCCCCCACTGTTGGGGGCGCCTGGTTGAGGTCGACATTTTTCCCCCACATGCCGCTCCCTCCTCGGCCCACCACTGTTGGGGTGCCTGGTTGAGGTCGAGAAGATGGCCCCCCTTCCCCAGCTCCCCACTGTTGGAGACCCTGGGTTGAAGTAGAGGCTCCACAGGAGCCCCCTGACGGTGGACGGCAGCATCCCTCCCTAATCACCCCTCCGGGGCTTTTTTAGGCTGAGGCACCGCAGGTAGGGCACAACCATACTGCAGGGTCACTGCAGCACGATCCAGAAACCTCAGCTCTGCTGAGTGTTTCTGAGGGCCACGGGCCCCAGCAAAGCTTCAACCTGCCAAATGCTAATTGGCACAGGCTCCAGGACACCCAGCTTGCTGTGTGCTCCTCATGGGGCTGGGGGAACGCATTTTGAGGCATCGGTAGCCATTGCCAGGACCACACATCGCCGCCATTACAGCCCCGGCGCTGACACCGCTGTATAACAGCGGCGAACGGCGCTGAGGCATTAGGGGGCACGGGCCAACCAAGGCAGGCATGGCTAAAAGGGGAAAAACCCTAACAACTCTGGGGTTGCTCCTAGGGCTCAGTACTGGGCGGAATATTTGCAGGGGCACCCACTAAGAGGCAGATGGCAGCAGGCTCATGCTTGCCACCACTGCGGCATCCCTTTGTCCCTATCCTGCCTGCAGGACATAAGAGGAACATAGGGATTCATGTCAGGATCCTTGTCCAACATTACAGCCAGTGCGGTGTACACAGGGACCCATTAGCACAAAGCTGTGCTGCGGCCTCCGACGGTTACTGAGGGGCAGCTAGCATGATACAGCCTGCTGCGACCTGTCCTCCTTCCCCCCCCCCCCCCCTCCCCTTACACCATGCATGGAACATGTAATGCTACCCCCTGTACACCGGGTTTCTATTATATAATCACAGATGGGTTTTTTGCCCCTTCTGAGTCCACACGCGCTGCAAGTCAGCGTGGTCATGTGGATACGCCCGAAGCATGGCCGCGCAGCGGCCGTTGCGGGCGGTTCTGGGGCGACTCGCTATGCCCGCGCAGCGGGCGTGGCGAGTCGCCTTGGCAGCGTGAAGCATTGGCCGCGAAGCGGCCATTGCGAGTCAGAGACTCGCTCTTCTAGAATCCCGATGCATATGCGTCGGGCACCCAGCTAGTAGAGTAATATCATACTACGAGGAATACTGACTATCCCCAGAGCAGTACAGGCAGAGTCCCTCTGCCCAGCGCACGGACCAATAGCAGTTGTTCCTACCACCGTGCCAGATACAGGTACATGTGGTTACACCTATTCGACCTGATAGCTTACCCGGGGGGCAGCTAGGTTTAAGGAATATACCGACATGCCTTTTTTAATCGATCCACCAACGTTGGCGGAGCCCCGTTGATCTTCAAACCTCTAATACTCGCCATCATACCCTTCCCAGGCCCCCACACAGTTGAGAGAACTAGTTTGTGGGGGAATTATTACTGCTTTAACTCGCAGGTTTCTTCCTCGGCCCTCCATTGTTGGAGAGCACAGTTGAAGTTGATTTAATCTACAATTACCTGACAACCGCAAGGATCCCAGGACCGTTGCCAATCCTCTCCAAATCTCACAGCTGGAGTTCTGGTTGGCGGTGATGACAGTCAAGTCTCACAAGACGCAGGCTTATATACCTCGGATCCGCAACTGCACGAGTAATTTTTGCTACGGGTCTCTGGGACCTAAGACCCATAGCATACTCCCTCCTCAGCGCCCCACAGTTGGAGGCGCTGGGTTGTAGCCGAGATTGCTATACACCATACTTCTTCCTCGACTCCCCACTGTTGGGGGCTCGGGTTCAAGCTGCGACGGTACAAGGCCTGGCTGGCCTCCGTCCCCAAACTACATCAACGAAACTCTGGGTCGCAGAAAGTGGAATGCGAACCCTGTTGCCAATCCTCACCATACCTATATTAGGTACTTGTGTTGAGATGACACGTGCGAGCGCTCTGAACAGCCCGCTTCAAAGCAGTTGGTTGACTGTTTAACCTTGTGCCTGTTTATTTCCAGGCCTTGTAGTACTGTGAGCCTGTTTAGTTACAGGCCTTGTTATACGATTATTACTTTGTTAACTCTTCACTGTTTTCCACATGCTCCTGCCTAGTTACAGGCCTTGTGGTACTAGTATTACTCTGCAAACTCTTACCTGTTTACTAACGTGCCTGTTTGTTTTCAGGCCTTGTTACACTGTTATTACCTTGTTAAGTATATTTGTTTACACAGGACGCCTGCGTAGACTTCCTGTGTCAATGTTATTATCTGTTAACTCTCCTACTGCTTTAGCACAAAAACTGGAGAATCACTTCCTGTTCGGGGGTGTAATGCTGCAGAGGAGGAAACATTTAACTCTTTTGCAGATTCTGCCTAGTGTCGCCTCCTAGTGGACAGCAGCATAACACCCACGGTCTGTGTCCCCCAATTAGAGGCTAAGAGAAAAGGATTTTACGGTGAGTACACAAAAATCTCCTTTTCTTCTTGATTCAATTAGGGGTAGGGAACAAAATCATAGATCTGAGCTGTATCATTGCTTTACATTGGGCCAAGTGTGATGTAAGATTTGCTCCCTTTGCACTCATGTGAGTCACACACAAGTGTGACTCCGACATTAGTGAGCACTTTTTCATTGCCGAGATAATCCATCTATCTCATGGTTTTCAGTATTTTTTCTGTTGAGTTCCAGGCAAAATTCCCCTGAAAATGACATAGTGGGCACAAATCATTTGGACATTGTGAGTCAGGGGTCTTCAACTCCAGTCCTCGAGGGCCACCAACATGTCATGTTTTCAGAATTTCCTTAGTATTGCACAGGGTTTGGAATCAACTCCTGTGCAGGTAATTAATTTATCACCTGTGCAATACTAAGGAACTCCTAAAAACATGACCCGTTGGTGGCCCTCGACGATTGGAGTTGGAAACCCCTGACTCACAGTGTCCAAAGGATTTGAGGACCTCTGCTGTGAGTTATCCACATGTATTATCCATAGTAGAGATCGTCTGTCTCTAGGACCTAGTGTATAACCTACCATGGGCACAACCTAATTCCTCTTTTTACCTGTATTACAGGGAAATGTAACTATAGCTGCCTTTTTTCCCTATAGAGTATGGCTGATCAATGAGGTGTTTCAGCAGACTATGTATGATAGCGTAATAGAATGGTGCTTTTCGGGTGATGAAGTAATAGACAAGTGCAGAGAAGCAATAACAGGCATATTCTTTTTTCTTTGCCTTTGTCTTACACACAAGTATATAGACAATGATTTTTGAATCAGACGCAAAAGTAGTGATAGTTCAGAGTTTATACTATAGACAATAGTTATTGGGTAAACACATCTATTGTCTATGTTTACTGAAATCCTAATAAAGACCCTTGGCTCTGACTTACTTTTATGAAATGAGCTACATAAGACATCACAAGGCTGCTATATATGTGGTTTATATTAAATAATGCAGCACACTGCAGTATACAGCTCTACAAAGCAGAAAAGAAGAGTTGCTAAAAGTGAAGAACATTGTAAAGAGAATAGTACATTTTCTTTTAAAGTAGCTAAAAAAGGAAGAAATAAACAAACCTGTCTTTGTTGCTTTTATTGAAGAGACAATCATTTCATTCAAGGTCATTTTGTTCTATACTATTGTTTGTGTCACTTAATTTAGTATTGTCTTTCAAGTGCATTTCTTAGCCTTAATGTTTATAATAGATCTGAAATTGAATTATCATACCAATCTCCGTACTCCTGTGGAGATGCATGTCATTTGCACAACTAATACTCATAGATCTTTTGCCTTTAATTCATTTCATTAACTTAAAAGAAAAGAACACCCAAAATTTGCATACATCCTACAACAGCCAAACTGAAAAAAGGTTATGGGTCTAAAGCGAGCAAATGTTATCAGAAATACTGTCTCATATAAAGTATTCTGAAAGGTGCAGGGGTTGCAATCGCACCCAGGCCCTGGAACCTAGGGGGCCCCAAAAACTCTCTTTGATCTATAGAAAAAGACTATTACTATTAAATATTTGCAATAAATGGGGGCCCATTGGAGCTTTCATATCAGAGTCATGAGCTTCAAGATATGCCACTGTCTATAGCTTTTATCATCTACCTATGGAAAAGGTAAAAATTGGAAATTTGTTCAACACGCAATTACTCAATTTGGTCCAAATAAAATCAGTAGAAATAGAAGTGTCCTGCTAGACATAAGCAGAGGTTTGTTATTTGCTGAGTTTTCTCCAGTCCCCAAAGTATAACATACAGAGTTGAGTGAAGGAGTAAAGATATCAACGAAACTAGCTGTTGAGCTCGGCGTTGCCCAGGCATAGTAACTAACTGTCCTTAGTTATAACAAAATAGAATGATTATTTTGCACATAAAAAAGAGAAAAGGGGAGAGAGCGCACATGAGAGAAACCTGGTGGTTTAGTGGGGGCTTAAAACCGGTGTGACAAGGTGCCGCTCACCTGATCAGGTTGTGCAATCCCTGCACAACTTCGGTAATGTGTTTGGAATTAACGTAATGGCGAGGATCGCGCCACAGGCTTCTTCATGGTCCTGGTCACATGGGTATTGCGATCATGTGACTCCGCATCACCGCTGACCACAATCTTCTGTCACTATTTTGCACATAAAAACATTTCATATTATATATTCAATACTACAGATTTGCAACACAAACTAACTTAAATGATTACCCAAGTAATGCATAGTAGCTTATTTACAGCTCATTCAAGAGTCCTTTGATGAATTAAATTTTTAGTTTTTTCCCTCCGGTGCAAAGATGAACAGATTTTTGGCAGTTCCAGCTCTTGAACAGCCCATGTGTTAGGGGCTGAGCTATACATACATACACCCATACATCTATGAAGGGGGTGGGGCTATAAAGAAGGCAGAGCTATGAAATGGTGTGGCTATGTGGATGGGTGGAATGGTGGAGGGGGTGGTGCAATAAAGGAAGCAAAGCTATAAAGTGGTGGGGTTAAGTGGAGAGGTGGAGCTATGAAGGGGTGGGGCTATGAAGGGGGAAGAGCAATGAAGGGGTGGGGATATGTTGATGGGTGGAGCTGTGGAGGGGCAGGGCTATAAAGAGGCAGAGCTATGAAGGTGTTGAGCTATATGGACTGGTGGAGCTGTAGATGAAGCAGGGCTATAAAAGAGGCAGGGCTATGCAGGAAAGAGGTTATGTGGAGGCGGCGGAGCTATAAAGGAGTGGGGATATGTAGTGGGCAAGGCTGTTAGGGGGCAGAGCTATGATACATAAACACACATATATACACACATATATACACTCAGCCTTATATATTAAATATCTCATTATAGTCACTAAACTCATTTGGCACTCCCAGTCCAGTTCTCCTGTTCTGCACGCATGTTATCATTTATTTTAGCAAAGAGTCCAGTGATTTGGCCTCACATGGTTACATAGGGGTCATACACCTCTCTGGCACCGATGCGGTCCCAACTCCATCACTATGGCCTAGTTATAACTGGAGACATGCTATGAAAGAAGCATCATAATGATTCAGGTGAAAGCCAAGGGCAAGTGTATATGAATGTTTCTTTTTTTTAATTCCCTCCTGATCTTCAACAGAAGCCAGCAAAATGTAAGTCGACTTGCTATTATTTTGCTGGATTAAAGCAATCTCAAAAAGATTCACTAAAATTCTACATTTTTGGTGACATTTGTACACTATATATTTCCATATGGTTCAATTAGCTCATCCCTAACAATAATTGTAAAAATGTTGTAAGTCAAACCAATAGGGAGCCCACTTACTGCAAAGTCTTGGCTCTCTGTATCCTTGACAGATTTGAATAAGCGGCAGGTCATATGTATGACCTGCTTTACATTAAACTCCCCATATTAATGGCCTTGTGGCAAGATAAGATTTTGGAAGACACATTCAAATTTTCCACTTCTGACAATTTATATTGGTCTCAAAGGTCACACAATAGACATTGTACATTGACAGTGAGGTGTCCATCGAAGAAGAGGGTGTGTCAGACTGCACTGTGCATGACAATGTAGTCCAGCAATGGTAATCACCAGGGATAAAGCCTTTAGTTTAAGTAAACAATATAACCCAATCTGATAAAGCAGGCATTGCTAACTTTGTTTTTTTAATCCCCTACAACATTCTGCCCTCAGCTTACATTGCAAAAAACCTGCTGACAGATTGCCTTTAATGAAGTGTGACACATGATTTATCATATTCAGAAAAAGCCTTTTCCAAAGTAAGACACCCACATCACACATCTGTGTTGTGGTTCTTGACCAGTAGAGATGCAATAATTTTTAATTAGAACTACTCTTAGATAGAGCAGAGGCATACTTTGCTGGTGGAAACTCTTCAAAGAAACTACAGCTGTTATTTTTTTCAGTGCAATATAGAAAGAACAGATTAGATGCAGTTTATATCCACTTATAATTAGATAGATAGGCACAACTTGTCCCGAAGGGGAGATAAATAAATAAGAGAAGAGGTAAAGTCCCCTGGAGAGAAGACATAAGAGTTAGACTAAATTGCTTTAGGACATAGGGTGGGTGGGATCCCAAGGATATATTTATCTGTGATAATCCTCCAGCATTGGCAATACTGTCAAACTAAATGGTGCCCAGGTGTTCAGAAAAAAGAGATATAATTTAAGGGAAGCTGAAAAATAACGAGAAAATGTCAAAATATACATCTGTACCACTAATGACTATTATTCCGGTCTCAAGTATAATTAGGCATGTGACAACTGTTTTCTCTGTTCCATGTTATTGTTAATTACTTTTAATTGGATTATAAGGTGAAGTTGAGTAGTTGACTAGGATTTAAGAACAACATTGTATTCATCTGTTATTTCCTTTCTATCTAGGATATTGTAAAGTGACAGATTGTAAGCATTCAAAACAGTCCTGAAATTTGTTTTTAAAAAAGAAATTGTCAATGTGGAGTTAAAAGAAAATGAGCGGATGTTGGCAGGGAATGTTATGGACTTCCACAAATAAATGGGTGAAGATATAATATAATGGTCGTGATTGAGAGACCCTCTCTGTAATGGTGTTTAGGTTTATAATAAAAAGATATTAGAATCTGAGAGTCCTCAGTGGTTGATACCTTTTAATGGCTAAGTGAAAAGATCGAAAGCATAGAAAGCTTTCGAGACTCTAAGACCGGTTCACACCACAGCAAGATCAGGTCCCGGGCTGTCCGGTGTGAACCTGACAGCCCCGGACACGATTTTGCAGTAATGCAGCCCTATGGGCTATTTGCCAATCCCGTTTCCATCTGTCCGGGAGGATCCGGGACAATTCATGTTTTTCTCCCGGACACAAAAGCATTGCTTGCAGCGTTTTTGTGTCGGGGGAATAATCAGATAAAATTGGATCTTTCCACATCCTTCCAGATTCGGCACGATCCAGCGCCCCTAACATGGGGGTCCATGGCACCGGATTGCTCAGATTCGACATAAAATCGGATCTGGGAGCCGGATGCCGGGTGCTGGAGCTTAGCAGTGAGCGCTGCTAAACTTCAGCACCATGAACTGTCCCCTGCAGAGGATTCAGGACTGCTGCTAGCTCCCCGCTAGCCGCGATCTTGAAATTTCAGCAGCTGCTGCTGTGATCTGGGGAATTCGGCTGAAAACTGGACCGGAGGTCATTTGCAGGTGAATCTTTTCCTGTTGTTCTCTTCTTCTTCTTTCTTCTTCTTTCTTCTTCTTCTTTTCTTCTTCTGTCATCTTCTTTATTCCTCCTGCCACCACCACCACTGCCGCTGGTCTAATTCAAATGATCAGCATCAACTGTTCATATTTGAATCAGCGGGGCAGGAAAGCCGGCGGCGAAGTGTTTTCATTGCTGGCTTTCCCGCCAGCTATTTTAAACTAGCAGCAGCAGTGGGGCGGCAGGGAGGAAGAGATCAGTGGCGGTGGCCTTGAGGCAGAGATCTCTGTCTCTGATCTCCGCCTCCCGGCCGCCGCTGATTGGGTGGCCGGGCACACTCACAGTGACATTTCATATGAACGCATGTGGACAATCACTGCTGCGTTCACATGAAAATGTTTGCGTTTGGCACTGTGTATGGTATACGCTGCAGTGCCGAACGCAAATCTGAAGCCAGCCTTAGAAAAAATATAATATTACCAGTTATGTATACTAATTCTGTGGCTGGGCCTTGATCCATGGAACTAGTCTGATTACTGTATATGAGGAGTCCTGCACCATGGGGTTTGTCTCCCTCTGGAACAACAAGTTAAGCTACAGTTGTACTCGATGCCCTACCTTCAACTTTATAAAAAAAATCTATGAAAACCATGGTTTGTATAAATACTTTTATGCAAGAATAACTAGGTTTTACGATTGGAGGATCTCAATGCCTATTGGAACTTTGCGTAATTGACAGGTTTGCACTGCTCCCTTCCTGCTGCTAAGAAGCTGCAGGTTCCTTTCCCTCCTTTCATTCGTCTTTTTCTTTGGTTTAGTTTTTTCCCTAGAAAAAATGCTTTGGGTCTTAAGAGGTCTGTAGAAAGGCTGTGTACACCATCCAATGAACTTTAGTCTGCAAAAACACTTTTATGTAATATGCACAATTAGGCTTATTGAAGCTATTTTGTCTGAGTACATTTGTGCCTGGTAATTTTTTTTCCATTCTGAGATATTAGTTGCTTTTTATTTATACCTTATAATGATTGCTAATCTTAATCAAATTCCCAGGGTAAAGGAAAGTAAAAAAAACAAAACAAAACAAAATGTTTCTGCTATAAAAGAAAAAATCCATGACGAATCTACAACATACAGTCATGTCCAACAACAATGGCTCCTAAATCAAAATTTTATTAGTACTTGTTTATATATTGGACTTAACAATTGAGTTATCTAGTGAAAAAAGTGTTGAAAATTGAAGTTGAATTACTGCTATTAGAGATGTGTTATGTAACCTTTGAAAAGTAATGATTTCCCTTATGGTATTACTACAATGAAATGAGTAAAAGCATGTTCTTCCTGAACAATAAACTAGACCAAAATTTGAAGCACTTCCTCTAGATTTATTCGCTAAGAGAATGTCACTGCGGATATCTTAATTAAGTGGAAAGTGGAATGTATAAAATATTTGGGGATTAATCTTTAATCGTGCCTGAGAAACCTGTTAAAATTAAATGCCCTGATACTACTTCTAGGTACAGAATTGAATCATAATTGGTAACTTGGGCAAAATTCTGGTAAAGTACAGAATATAGAAAGTAGAATGAATTATAAAGGATGAATACATTACAATAGATAAAGTAAAAATTATTTAACAAGCAATATTCTATTTTCATAAATGCAATTGCAACATGAATACATGATAACTCATTTTATCTGAATCAAAAACAGTTGATGACTAATAATTTACAATATTTAACCTTTCCTAAAGACCAAGTACCCTGTTAGTGCCAATTCAAACAATGTGTCCATTTCTGAGATGATTTTATATGTTTATTTTAAACATAAAAATCATTTCAGAGACAGCCATGTTGTTTGAATTGGTGTACTTGTCTTATATATAGGAATGGAGAAAGTATCCAGCAATCCACTTAAAAGCCTGTTATTTTCTTAAAAATGTACTTTATTGTAGCTCCGTAATAAATCCAGTTGACACCCAGACAGACAGTTGTGACAAGTAATCCATGATGCTGTATACTGGGGGCTGAGTGTGGTATCCTGCAGTATACCGGGGGCTGTGTGAGGCCTTCTGTGTATACTAGGGCTGTGTGCAGCCTCCTACTGTATAAAGGGGGCTGTGTGTGGCTCCTGCTGTATCACTGGAGGCTCTGTGGAGCCTCCGGCTGAATACTGAGGCTGTGCACGGCCTCCTGCTGTATTCTGAGGGCTCGTGTACCTCATGTTGTATACTGAAGGCTGTGTGCGGCTTCCTGGTGTATACTAGGGCCTATGTGCGGTCTCCGCAAAAAAAAGAATTTAGCTTTTGTCACCATTTTCATTTTCAGTATGTGAGGCTGCATGATGTTTTTTTTTGTGCCCTGAGCTGACATTTCTACTCTTACCATTTTTGGGTACATACGATGAATATTTATTTTATTTTAGTGCAACATTTCTGCAATCAAAAATTGTAATATTAATGGTTTAATTTTTTTCTCTGTTATACTTGTGTACAGTTTCCGATCGATCAGATCAACTTATTTTACATTTTGATAGATCGGGCATTTGTGAACCATAATATCAAGTATGTGTATTTATTGTTTTCACAGTATTTAGTAGTCCCCTTAGGAGCCTTGAACTTGCGATTGTCTGATCCCTTGTGCTATGAAGATCAGTGCTTTAGCCAGCATTTACAAGGGGGTCACAATGAAAGGCAAGAGGGTGATAAACTGATTCCTGGCTGTGATAACAACCCATCAGCCCTTGTGTTCATGTGACATAGGCAATAAGCAAGATTAGTGATGTCCTTCCTGTCAGCACATGTTAAATGCCGCTGTCAGAGATTGATAATGGCATTTAACTGGTTAACAGCCAAGGGTGGATCTCCAATTGACTCATGGCTATCCGAGCGATTTTATGGCTGATTAAATCAGCTGGCAAGTGCCAGGAAAAATGCAGGCTTATAGACCAAAAACAACCTAAACTAAAATTAACATTGTATTCTACCAATTGTCTAACAATTAAAACAACAACTGAGAAAAATGAATAAAAGAGTTGATCTCTGCTCTTTATCCAGCATATTTACTTGTGTTACATAATTTGGCACAATGGCATTTGTAATATTTGGATATTTGGCACAATGTGTTTTAATTTACTCAGATCAGATAATTACCGTATATACTCGTGTATAAGACGAGTTTTTCAGCCGCCGCTCTCTGACACCACACTCCTCCGGCTCTTCATGCTTCCTCCTCCGGCGGGCACCGGCAATGACGTCATTTCCTGTGTGCCGGAGGAGTGAGCATGAAGACCGGAGGAGCGCGATGTCAGAGAGCGGCGACGGCGGCGACGACAGGGATAAGTATAATGATCTATTGCTTTACAGGTGTGCGGCAGCGAGGGGGGGCCCTTTATACCACTGATGGGGGGCTATATACCGCTGGGGCTGCTGTGTACCACTGGGGCTGCTGTGTACCACTGGGGCTGCTGTGTACCACTGGGGCTGCTGTATATACCACTGGGGCTGCTGTATATACTGCTGGGGCTGCTGTATACCACTGGGGCTGCTGTATATACTGCTGGGGCTGCTGTATACCACTGGGGCTGCTGTATATACCACTGGGGCTGCTGTATATACTGCTGGGGCCTGTATACCCCTGAGGCTGCTGTATTTACTGCTGGGGCCTGTATATACCACTGGGGCTGCTGTATATACTGCTGGGGCTGCTGTATACCACTGGGGCTGCTGTATATACCACTGGGGCTGCTGTATATACTGCTGGGGCTGCTGTATACCACTGGGGCTGCTGTATACCATTGGGGCTGCTGTATATACCACTGGGGCTGCTGTATATACTGCAGGGGCCTGTATACCACTGGGGCTGCTGTATATACTGCTGGGTCCTGTATATTCCCTTGGGGAGGCAGCTATAATACTGCTGGGGCCTGTATATACTGCTGGGGCCTGTATATACCACTGGGGAGGCTGCTGTATACTACCACTAGGGAGGCTGCTGTATACTACCACTGGGGAGGCTGCTGTATACTACCACTGGGGAGGCTGCTGTATACTACCACTGGGGAGGCTGCTGTAAACTACCACTGGGGAGCCTGTATACCACACTGCTGGGGGCTGTATACCTGTGCTGGGGTCCACCCTCAGTTTATACACGAGTCAATAGGTTTTCCCAGGTTTTGGGGGCAAAAGTAGGGGTCGGCTTATACACGGGTCGGCTTATACACGAGTATATACGTGTGTGTATTTAAGTGAGTGTGTGTATGTGTGTGCATGAGTGCCTATGTGAGTGAGTGTGTAAATGAGTGAGTATGTATGTCAGTGTGTGTGTATGTGTATGTGAGTGTGTGTGAGTGTGTATGTATGTGTGAGTGAGTGTGTGTTTATGTGAGTGCGTATGTGAGAGTGAGTGAGTGTATGTGAGAGTGTTTATGTGTGTATGTGTGTGTGTGTATGTATGTAAGTGAGTGTGTGTGAGTGTGTATGTGAGTGAGTGTGTATGCAAGTGGGTGTGTATGTAAGAGTGTGTATGTGAGTGAGTGTTTGTGTGTGTGAATGTGTATATGAGTGAGTGTGTATGTGAGTGAGTGTGCGAGTGAGTGTGTGTGATGGGGCTGGATTTTGGGGGCAGCATGTGGGGATGATGGGGGCTGCATGTTGTCCACTTACAATTACAGCTAATTTTCCAATCAAAAATCAAATCATACTCCTTCACTTCCAGGCCCTACCATGCACCCAAACAGTGGTTTATGACCACATATGAGTTATCAGTGTACTCAGGAGAAATTGCCCAACAAAATTTAGGATCCATTGTATCCTTTGCCTGTTTGAAAATGAAAAAATTGAGGCTAAAAGAACATTTTTGTGAAAAAAAGTTTTTTTTTTTTCATTTTTACAGATCAAAGTGTGGAAGCACCGGGGGGTTCAAAGTGCTCACTATGACTACAGATTCAGATTTCATATTATCTCAATGTTATTGAATTGTATGTTTACTTTTTTTTTTCAATAAAAAGACCATTGAAAATAAAACAAAGTGCTCCCTATGCATCTAGGTAAGTTCCTTGGGGGTCTAGTTTCCAAAATGAGGTCACTTGTGTCAGAGTTCCAATGTTTGGGCACACAGGGGCTCTCCATACGCGACATGGTGTCCACTAACAATTGGAGCTAATTTTCCATTCAAAAAGTCAAATGCTGCTCCTTCCCTTCTGAGCCCTGTTGTGTGCCTAAACAGTGTTTTATGACCACATATAAGGTATCGGTGTACTCAGGAGAAATTGCACAACAAATTTTAGGATCCATTTTATCGTGTTGCCCATGTGAAAATGAAAGAATTGAGGCTAAAAGAACATTGAGGCTAAAAGAACATGGAAAAATTAAAATGTCCATTTTTTCCTTCCACGTGGCTTTTGTTCCTGTGAAGCACCTGAAGGGTTAATAATCTTCTTGAATGTAGTATTTAGTAGCTTTAAGGGGTGCAGTTTTTTGAATGCAGTCACTCTTAGTGTGTTTTCTGACATGTAGGCCCCTAAAAGGGACTTCAAATGTGATGTGGTCACTAAAAAAATGGTTTTGCAAATTTTGCTTGAAAAATGAGAGATTGCTGATGAACTTTGAACCTTTATAACTTTCTAACAAAATTTTTTTTTCCAAAATTGTGCTGATGTAAACTAGACATTTTACCTTGCAAAATATCGCAACAGATTAAACTGTGTCGATATTTTTGTAGTGAATCAGCACAACCAATATTTTATGGCAAAAATTACTTTATTAATTAAAATTAAAAATAATTCATATAAAAATTATCATATACAACATGTCCTAAGCGGGAACACAGTCCCTATCATGCACAAAGTACTTGGGTGGGCTACAAAAACAGCACAAAAGTAGCAGCAAATTACTAACAGGGAGCAGAAATAATATATTCACAGCACCAACACACTTATATTAAAACGGTCACTAAATGATCATATGTTAAATACTAGGGTGTTCAAATTACCTGGTGCCAAAATGGACTCCTTTGGACCCCTGACTGCCACAGTGCTCCTGCCTCAATCCCACAGCCGACGTACGTTTCAACGTAATGTTTTCCTCAGGGCGTGCACGCCCACCCAAGTACTTTGTGCATGATAGGGACTGTGTTCCCGCTTAGGACATGTTGTATATGATAATTTTTATATGAATTATTTTTAATTTTAATTAATAAAGTAATTTTTGCCATAAAATATTGGTTGTGCTGATTCACTACAAAAATATCGACACAGTTTAATCTGTTGCGATATTTTGCAAGGTAAAATGTATTTGAGGTGAAGCACCTAATTTTAGGGGGACCTTTTTATGTGTATGTAAACTAGACATGTGGGAAATGTCAATTGTTAACTATTTTGTTTCACATAACTCTCTGGTTTAACAGAATAAAAATAAAAAATTTGAAAATTGCTAAATTTTCAAAATTTACACCAAATTTCCATTTTTTTCGCAAATAAATGCAACAATTATTGACCGAAATTTACCACTAACAGGAAGCCCAATATGTCATGAAAAAAACAATCTCAGAATCGCTAGGATCCGTTGAAGCATTTTAGATTTATTACCTCATAAAGGGACACTGGTCAGAATTGCAAAAAATGGCAAGGTCTTTAGGGTCAAAATAGGCTGGGTCATGAAGGGGTTAAAATGTTGGCAAATGATCTTCATTCACTGAGGCATATGCAATGGATATTCTGTAATATAGTTCTATAACAGAAATGCCTTAAATACCTTTCTGCAGCTTGTTTTGAGTTATGTGGATTTAAGGTCACGACAAAAAAACACAAATTTCTTAAGATGGTTACTCTGGCATCCTGCTGATAGCCAAAGAGACCAGAGAATGGCTCGTCAGTGGCTCAACATTTCCTTCCTTATAGAAATCCTCAATGCTATGCTGGAGTGGACATGATTGTTTTTGTATTACATATCAAAAGAAATGAGGAGCCAAGCTTCTGATGTGAGACATTCATGCTCACTGGCTATCAAATACATTGGAGGTTGGAGTAGAGATACTTTTATTCAATATGAAAGAAAGGAGCGGCACTCACCGGTACTGTTGTTGCTCTAAGGCTGCCTTAACATCGGCGGATCCGGACAAAAAAACGCATCTGCCACTATTGCCGCCTAGCGGCACGCTAACGGCACGCTGACCGCATCTTTTTCGTGGCCGCATCTGCCGCAACTATCGAAACCGCACTTGCCGCGTCTGCCACACACTTACCGCAAGCTCCATAGACAATGCATGGGGTTTGCCGCAAGTGCGCCGCAAGTGCAGCCGTTAGGCGGAAAATGCAGCAAATGCGTTTTTTTTACTAGATCTGCTGCATTTTTTCAAAACCGCCAGTGTGAAAGCACCCTAATGCAGAGTTTATTCCATGCGAAAAATACAGGGTGCAGGGAGGGAGGGAGTGCAGGGTCGGACGACGGTTAACCGATTCTCACTGCTGTTCATCAATGGGTCCAGTGATACTTTTTTTCCTCGGCTGCAACTTTCTAAAAATGGACAATGCTAAGACTATAAACAATCATGACAAATAAAGTAATAATAATTTGTACATTTGATTATGAAAAGGCAGCATGCATGTATCTTGTCTGCCATTATGTGAATATGACTATAGTAGAAGCTTCATGGACATCATGGGGAAAAGTGTAAAAATAAAGTAAAGGTGTGAAAGCAGCTTAATTGGCGGAGTCATACACTTAAATTGGCGTCCTTTTTGGGGAGGCCACACTGAGACTTGTAGCTGAGGATATAAATCGCTTCACTGCGGTATATTGAACGTCATGCATACTTTCAGCAATATTGATCGCACAACTATAAATATTTTAAGGAAATGTTGGTAACCATGGAAACTGATATTATATTTTACAATGTGAAGACAAGTTAAACAGATCTCATGTGATAATGATATCAGTAGTATTCTAGATTCAGTTAACTCTTTACAATGAAAGGGGGCTCCTTCATAGTGATATGTTAATTAGATTGGGCTAACAGGTAATTTTTTACATTTAAATAGGATGTTAACAATGTTAAAGATTATAATATATTTAATACATCTACGGACAGTCGAGGCACGGTTTCTGCTCTCAGGAAAATACCTTTTATCATGAACTTGCATTCTATGTTATCTTGACCAGTTCTCTGTATTTCTTTCATGCATCTATTGTTAAAACCTTAGTCTAATCCCTTTACTAAATTCTCATTGTGACAGCCATTCATCAGTCGCTGCTGGTCAAGCTCCTTGAATATCTGGAAATACAATATATGGAAGAAAAAATGTTCTCTTTAGTTACAGATTAGGGTTGATTGAGTTTTTTAAAAATGTAATTCTCTATCTCTGCACAGTTTGTTCTGCATATATGATTTATTCTCCTTATCTTTATTATATCATTGTGAGTTTTGATGTCCTCTAAATATCCAGATTCATAACTAAGTGGCTGCTGTATTCCCTGCTTCTCCTTTTATAAAGGCTATGATAGTCATTCTTGATTAGCTGCGGTATAGCATGTGATATAAAGCTGGCAAAAGCAAGTAATTATGGGTAAAGTCACCTGGCCATGCCTGTCCAAGATTATGTAAGCCTTCTTGTCTACAATCTCCAGTAAATTGTAAAATGACATAAGTAGTTTTTGGACTGTGAGCCCCAATGGGGAAAGTGTTGCAAATGTATGTAAAGTGCTATTGAATTAATAGAGCTATATAAATGAATAAATATTATATTATTATTATTGCGTTCATCTTTTCTACTTGTTCATTAGGACCTCTGACAGATGGTTGGGTATAGACTTAACGACTTAGGTGCAGAAAGGCACTTATATCAACACGATAATACACTGACATCATATGGGGTCCTCTCATAGGTAATTGACCTGGAGACATAGTGTGGCATACCCTTGAGTGACCACCATCAAGCAGAACCATCTTTTCTGCTCTAAATTTTCCCATAGAACCCGCTGCTGTTTCCTGAACCAGTGGAATCTGTACGTTTGTACTGTATTGTGCTATATGTTGGGGGTGGGTTCTTCTTGTGATTGTTTTCACTTTCACTGCTAATCACATATCTGCACTGGATTTTTATTTTTAACATTAAAAGTTATCAGTGAAAAGTTAATCCCATTGTGTTATATTGAATTTAAATTGGATAACTCTGAACCATATTTCGGTGAATTCTAGCATAAAGCAGGCAAAAGCAAGTTATTATGGGTAAAGCCACCTGGCCATGTCTGTTCAAGATTATGTGAGCCTTCTTTGTCTTCAACGTTTTCCTGTGAGTTCAACTAAAGCGTACTTCCTGGGGTTCTGTGTGTGGCCGCATCCAAGGTACACTACGGGTCACTATGGAGTAGCCCGCGCAGCGAGCGACGTTAACCATAGCCGTTACAGCAGAGTAAGTGTTTAGCGAATCCAGGAAATGTGGGTCACCCTCCAAGTGTGACCCTAGTCTTACAAATACTATCAGGGGACATCGAGGATTGCATGCAATAAAAAGTTTGAACGGGAAAGAAACCCCAATCCTGAAGGGTAGGAACACAGGCTGAGAGAAAAGGAATGCACAAGATTGTACGCATTGTGAATTGAGAGCTCATATGGCCATACTTGGAGGGTGAGGAAAGTGGAAATCTTAAAGTACTTACGATCAATGACTGTTATCACAAGGCACAAAAATATCCTATGCTTTGCAAAAGGGAAAATTATATAAAAATAGAGCTATGCAAATACATGAGAGCTAGTAAATGATTGACATTCTAAACATTCAGATTTCATGGCAAGGAAGCATTTCTGAGATGGATATGTTTGCATAAAAATATATGAATCTAGGAGCAGGTTCGTAGTTTAAAATTGATGAAGAGAAAAGAAATGCAACAAAAAATGCAATGCAAGATTTCAGCTAATCACACAGGTCTGCAAAGGGAAAATTGCTTGAAAAGCAAGAAAGAGGGGATTTTTATTCATTTATTGTACAGTTGTTTTACAAACACTGACTCACATTGCCTTTTTCTTGCACTATACTTGACCCCTTCAAGTGAGATTTGCTGGATAATTCTGATGCCATTGGATTGGTTTGTAATTATCGAATACTGTGCCGCTATTGTCTGCTGTGGGTTGAGCAGATTTTATTAACATAGCTTCCAAAGAGTGTCCATAGCATCCGATCATAGCATATCTTTCATATTACATCAGCATTAAAAAAAAAATAAAAAGCTATGCTGTGATTGGTCAATATGGACAGTAAGTAAAGACAGATTTTTTTTTTAGTCACAGTTCATGACAGGATGGTGGTGTCCAAGGCAACCAATCAGAACACAGCTTTCAATTTACTCAAGCAGTATAAGAACTGGGAGCTGCAATGTGATTGGTTGCTATCAGGAGCAAAGGCAGATTTTCTTTTAGACAAAGTTCATAAAAGTCTGGTGGTGTGTCTATCACGATCCCCTTCAGTATTTATCTGTTGTTGTGGATTAGGCTTGCATTTCTAACAATATGATTGAAATGGCTACAAGAGGATGTTGTAATTTACCGAACAAATTTTGCTACATCTGCTGTTGTTTTGTATTGAAGCAACAAAAAAGAATAATACGGTCTTCGTTAAAAGAGTGTATTATATGTACAGAGTTGGGCAAAAGTATTGACACCCCTGAGATTCTGTCAGATAATACTCAGTTTCTACCTGAAAATGATTGCAATCACAAATTCTTTGGTATTATTATCTTCATTTAATTTGTCTTCAATGAAAAAAACGTAAAAAGAATTGTTCTAAAGCCAAATTGGATATAATTCCACACCAAACATAAAAAAGGGGGTGGACAAAAGTATTGGCACCCTTAGAAAAATCATGTAATGCTTCTCTAATTTGTGTAATTAACAGCACCTGTAACTTACCTGTGGCACCTAACATGTGTTGGCAATTACTAAATCACACTTGCAGCCAGTTGACATGAAATTAAAGTTGACTCAAACTCTGTCCTGTGTCCTTGTGTGTACCACATTGAGCATGGAGAAAAGAAAGAAGACCAAAGATCTGTCTGAGGATTTGAGAAACCAAATTGTGAGGAAGCATGAGCAATCTCAAGACTACAAGTCCATCTCCAAAGACCTGAATGTTCCGGTGTCAACCGTGCACAGTGTCATCAAGAAGTTTAAAGCCCATGGCACTGTGCTAACCTCCCTAATGTGGACGGAAAAGAAAAATTGACAAGAGATTTCAACGCAAGATTGTGCCGATGGTGGATAAAGAACCTTGACTAACATCCAAACAAGTTCAAGCTGCCCTGCAGTCCGAGGGTACAACCGTGTCAACCCGTACTATCTGTCTGCGTCTGAATGAAAAGGGACTGTATGTAGGATACCCAGGAAGACCCCACTTCTTACCCCGAGACATAAAAAAGCCAGGCTGAAGTTTGCCAAAACTTACCTGAGAAAGCCTAAAACGTTTTGGAAGAATGTTCTCTGGTCACATGAGACAAAAGTAGAGCTTTTTGGGCAAAGGCATCAACATAGAGTTTACAGGAGAAAAAAAGAAATCTATAAAAATGAGAATGCGCATAGGGTCTTATCCCACTTAAGAGACAGAATACGTGTAGCATAAAATCTGCTCACCTGATTTAGTTGTGAAGCTCACAACTAGCTTGATCGCTCAAACTCAGCAGCTGCTGCAAGGCTCACACTTCCACGATGTGGGAAATAGGAACTCTCTCCAGGACCAAGTACCTCCAGATCCACGCTGCTGCCCCAAAGAAATATCAAAGACACCGGAATGCTTTGAAAGGATTATTTTCTGCTTTATTTCAGATGCGTTTCGGAGCTCAAAACCCAGCTCCTTCCTCAGGAGCTGGGTTTTGAGCTCCGAAACGCGTCGGAAATAAAACAGAAAATAATCCTTTTAAAGCATTCCGGTGTCTTTGATATTTCTTTGGGGCAGCAGCGCGGATCTGGAGGCACTTGGTCCTGGAGAGAGGAGAAAAAAAGAGGCATTCAAAGAAAAGAACACGGTCCCTACAGTCAAATATGGCGGAGGTTTCCTGATATTTTGGGGTTGCTATACTGCCTCTGGCACTGGACTGCTTGACCATGTGCATGGCATTATGAAGTCTGAAGACTACAAACAAATTTTGCAGCATAATGTAGGGCCCAGTGTAAGAAAGCTGGGTCTCCCTCAGAGGTCATGGGTCTTCCAGCAGGGCAATGACCCAAAACACACTTCAAAAAGCACTAGAAAATGGTTTGAGAGAAAGCACTGGAGACTTCTAAAGTGGCCAGCAATGAGTCCAGACCTGAATCCCATAGAACACCTGTGGAGAGATCTAAAATGGCAGTTTGGAGAAGGCACCCTTCAAATATCAGGGACCTGGAGCAGTTTGCCAAAGAAGAATGGTCTAAAATTCCAGCAGAGCATTGTAAGAAACTCATTGATGGTTACCGGAAGCGGTTGATTGCAGTTATTTTGGCTAAACGTTGTGCAACCAAGTATTAGGCTGAGGGTGCAAATACTTTTGTCTGACCCATTTTTGGAGTTTTGTGTGAAATGATGTTTTGCTTTTTGCTTCATTCTCTTTTGTGTTCTTTCATCGAAGACAAATTAAATGAAGATAAGAATACCAAAGAATTTGTGATTGCAATCATTTTCAGGAAGAAACTGAGTATTATCTGACAGAATTGCAGGGGTGTCAATACTTTTGGCCACAACTGTATATGGCAGTGAAACTGAATTCCCTTTCAATTAAAAAAAAAAAATTTAATTTCCAGAATTTTGACTTTTTACATTGCAGGGATGTCAATACTTTTGGCCAACACTGTACTTTGGTGTAAAACTAAGTGATCAGGACAAGTCATGGGCTTCACATGTAGTATGTTCTGTTTGTAGAGAAAAACAACTACAATGGTCTACAAACAATAAAGAGAGATTTCCATTTGACTTGCCTATGATCTGGAGAGAACCACAAAATCATTGTTATAACGGAAGAAGAAATGAGCGTCACTCACTGGGATTTCAAACACGTGTCTGGAGTTTTATTGCAACTTCATGGGGTACAAAGTGCAGGGAAGGAGGGAATACAGGGTCGGATTACGGCTACCGTTTTGCGAATAAAGAGAGGTTTCCTTTTGATTTGCCTATGATCTGGAGAGAACCACAAAATCTTAGTTATTACTGCTACTTTTGTATGCATAATGTGGAGGGATTAAACCTTAAAAATAAGAAAGAAACTACCATAACTACCTGGCCCTCCACTCATATCACCAACTCACCCTGTGCCTCCCGGTCCAGGAATACTTGTTCATTTATCTATCTATCTATCTATCTATCTATCTATCTATCTATCTATCTATCTATCTATCTATCTCCACTAAGTCCTGTCACTCAGAGCAGACACGTGTATGGCAGAACAGCATGCAGACATAGTTAACATTATGTCTGCATAATGTTCCAATGAAGTTTGAGCATGTTCTCAACCATCTCTGTCTTTTTGCAGCCTCCCCCCAGACCTCATCGCTTATTCGCTTAGAGCATTTTTTTTCTTTGGTTAAACTGTGCCTGCCAATCACAGTAATGGTATTATCAAAGATGAATATGGCATTACTATAACTGCCAACCAATCCCAGCTTGTTTATTGGTTGAAAATCAGTCAGCAAACATGCTAGGCAGCTCACTCGAATATCACGAGTAAAATCCAAAACATTTGCAGAGTACCGAGTATCCCGAATACCTTAATATCCGTGCGAGTAACGAATAGTGATGAGTATACTCACTCATGACTACTCCCTATGACTCTAAGTACAAACCTTATGATTAAATAGCTGCTACTATCATTCTTTGTGAGCTCTTCTAATTAAATACAAGATTTCTTATGATGGATTATGAGCCATTTTATTTAAAGTACCACCTTTTTTGTCATCCTTAGAGGTTTCACTACCAGTTAATTCATCCATTGACCAGCAGACCTGTATTCCTCGAGTCCATTTACTTCAATAAATGAACTATTGCTTTTTAACCCTTCAATAAAGAAAATGTAAACTTTTTATTTTTCACATTTATATGACAAATTATTAGAGTTAAACTCCTTGCTTTTGACCTTGTTGTAAATGTTGAAGCATAAAAGAATATAACACAAGTAATCGGTTTTATTTTTAATCTTGTGCATCTGGGTTTCTTGCTAAGTGACATTTCCTTTAGGCTGTGACTTTTGAACAATCAATAAATGACCTTAAGGTTTTCTTCTTAGAGACCAGTGAAGACTTCAGGCCTAATTTAACTAGACAAAGTTTCCCAACACATAAATATATAAAGATAACATGCTTGGGTGTTTTCTGAGAGCCAAAAAGTACAGAGAGCTACTTTGGTAGTAGAAAGTGGACGAGACATGCGATGAATGACAAACAGCAGAGAAATGTGGAAAACCCAACTGGGTATTGACATCTGCAGATTGCTTTGTAACCCTGCCATTCTGGGAAAACTATTTCTCAGGTTCAGTAAAGACCAAGTACATCAAAAGCACTGAAGGCTCAAGAGTTAACTTTCCTGAATTATCCCAGAAATAGGAAATCTATGAAATAAAACTAGGTTTTTGAAGGACCAAAGTCAATTCTCAAACCCTTTCAAATCTTATTTTTCCAATAGATGTCATTAAATGGGAAAGTCCATTCCCCTTTCCCTCTTTTCCTCCTTTCCAATACTAACATCTGTGAGAATTCACTTGCAACCTTTTTTGTAGAGATAACAGAAATTAGAAATTTAATAGATCTGGTCATCCCTTGTGGTATCTGTCATTGTTGTCTTGCCTTTGATGACAAGAAGCCCTACAGAAAATAACTCCAAGGCACCTTTCACATCTGTGATTCTTCCCGTTTGCGTCAGATCCGGCAGCTTTGTTGCATCTGCCTCGTAACAGCTGGCTTGCAGCAAGCCTGCGGTAAGCCCCATTCATTCTCTATGGGACTTACAGTCACATGCGGCTAGTACGGTTTTGCTGGGTCCTGCAAATCCTACACTTGCGCAGCACCAAAAAATGCTCCTAGCAGCGTTTTTTTTCTTACTTACCACAAGTGCCACAAGTGCCGGATTCGGCAAAACAGCTTTTACCGCACCTAACTGCAAGTCCCATAGGGAATGAATGGGGCTTGCCGCAAGTCGTCTGTTACACGGCAGATGTAGTAAAATCTGCGGGATCTGCTGCAAATTTACAAAATTGCAGATGTGAAAGCTGCCTTACTGAAATAAAAGGAAGTAAAATCAATGCAGAAACGTTTTCAAAATGTAACTCCTACATATTCCAAATTGGGCATGGACTTCATAGCCATGGATTCTACTTATTATTTTAAAAAACAATATCAACTTGATATGCAATCCCCCAATTGCTAACCTCTTTAAAAAATGTAGGGCTCAAGGTAAATACATTTTTTTAGTATAAGAGGTAATGGTCTATAGGACTATAACATAATGGAGAAATTACTATTTAGTAATATGCTATTGCTTGGTTAAAGTGAACCTGTCTCGAGGTTTTTTTTCAATATATGGTGAAGCCACTACCAGTAAGGCCTTATATACAACATTATGGAATGCTGTATGTAAGTCTCCTTGCCAAACTGTATAATGCAAAAGAACAGCTTTTATTATATTCACCTGGAGTGCGGTCCAGTCTAATGGGTTTCGCAGGTCTTGGTCTGGTATCTCCTTTCTTCTTGCAATTGTTGTCATTCTCTGCTTAATGGGGATGATGTGCACCATCACCCACAAACAATTCCTGGCATTGCAGTCCTGTGCATGCATACTTTTCTCTGCCCTGCTGAGGACAGAACAAACTGCTGTAATGCGCAGGTGCAGATAGAGAAGTCAAAGAACATATGCACATGTGCAGTACACGGCTGTTCAGTGACCTTTCCCAACCTGTAAATAACAGCACCTCAGAAGGGCAAAGAAATGTGCCTGTGTGCAGAATTACCGTATATACTCGCGTATAAGCCGAGTTTTTCAGCCCAAAATTTGGGCTGAAAAGTCCCCCCTCGGCTTATACGCGAGTATACAGTATATACAGCAGCAGCCCCGGAGGTATACAGGCCCCCCATCAAGCTCCAGGCCCCCCCCCTTGCGCGACAGCCTGTAAAGTAAAATCATACTTATAAGTGTCCTGTCGCGCTGTCCCGCCGCTTGCCGACACACGATCCCGGGCTTCATTCCGCGTCTTCCGTGTTCCTGTGGTCGCGGGCAATGACGTCATTGCCCGCGACCACAGGAAGCCGGAAGACGCGGATTGAAGCCCGGGATCATGTGTCGGCAAGCAGCGGGACAGCGCGACAGGACACTGATAAGTATGATTTTACTTTACAGGCTGCCGCGCAAGGGGGGGGCCCTGTAGCTTGATGGGGGGGCCTGTATACCTCCGGGGCTGCTGCTGTATACAGCCCTGGGGCTGCTGCTGTATACAGCTTTGGGGCTGCTGCTGTATACAGCCCTGGGGCTGCTGCTGTATACAGCCCCGGGGCTGCTGCTGTATACAGCTTTGGGGCTGCTGCTGTATACAGCTTTGGGGCTGCTGCTGTATACACCCCTGGGGCTGCTGCTGCTGTATACACCACTGGGGCTGCTGTATACTACCTAAGGGCTGCTGTATATACCTCTGGGGCTGCTGTATACACCAATAGGGCTGCTGTATATACCTCTGGGGCTGTATATACCTCTGGGGCTGCTGTATACTACCTCTGGGGCTGCTGTATACTACCACTGGTGCTGCTGTGTAGTACCACTGGGGCTGTATATACCTCTGGGGCTGCTGTATACTACCACTGAGGCTGCTGTATACTACCACTGGGGCTGCTGTATACTACCACTGGGGCTGCTGTATACTACCACTGGGGCTGTATATACCTCTGGGGCTGCTGTATACTACCACTGGGGCTGCTGTATACACCTCTGGGGCTGCTGTATACTAACCACTGGGGCTGCTGCTGTATATACCACTGGGGCTGCTGCTGTATACTACCACTGGGGCTGTTGTATATACCTCTGGGGCTGCTGTATACCACACTGCTGGGGGCTGTATATTTGTGCTGGGGTCCACCCTCGGCTTATACACGAGTCAATAGGTTTTCCCAGGTTTTGGGGGCAAAAGTAGGGGGGTCGGCTTATACACGGGTCGGCTTATACACGAGTATATACGGTACAATGAAAGCCAGTGAGTGGATGACGTAAGATTCATTATCCACAAGAAGGAGGACGACCATCACATGAAGATAGGATGAATAGGTCTGTGACCTACAACATGCATTACACAAAAATGCCCTCTACGTGAGTATTATAAAAGCTGTTTTTTTGCATTATTCAGATCGGCCTGGAGTATTACAGATAGCATTTCAGAATTCTGTATATAAGACTTTACTGATGGTGGTCGCAGCTTATATGTGAAAAAACTGACAACAAGTTCCCTTTCAATGCAAAGAAACTCCATCCCCACTAAAGACTCCCATGAAATGTCCTCATAGTACCTCAAAATTCTAGTTTATGATAACATAGGAGAGTATGTCTTCTCTTTATAGTACTATATCACCCTTTATGAGATCATGTGGCTTGCTCCATTGTACATTAGAAAGCTAGCAATATTATGTAAAATATAGACAATTATGAGACAGCTATGGTTTACACTTAGGGTTCAGTTTTGTTTTTATGTTAATTATATTGTACAGTTTATTTTTTCAGTGTCTTTCGGCTGCGGTTAGGCTAGGGTTACATTAACGTTAAAGTGGGTTTGTGTTAAAAACATCGATTTTGGCAGCCTTAACGCAGTGCTACAGCCATGGTAGCGCCGCATTAATGCTGCTAATGCTTACTAATGGTGACGTGGCCCTTAGTGCGGCTCAAACGCTGGTATCTGAATAAAATCTCATGCCTTTTTCTAACGCAAGAAAAGATGTTGTTGAAAGTGTCTTTTTTGCGTTGGGAAAAAGCGTGAGATTTTATTCAGATGCCGCACTAAGGGCCTCATTACCTTAGGTAAGCATTGGCAGCATTAACGTGGCGCTCACTACCATGGTGGTAGCACTGCGTTAAAGCTGATGAAACCTATGTTTTTAACACATATCCACTTTAACGTTAATGTGACCCTAGCCTTACCGAAGCCGGCGGCTCCACAGAGAATCCCCGGATATGCGCTATAGTAGAGCACACAGAAAAATTCTGCAAACCATGTTTCCTGTGTGTTCTGCAATAGCACATATTGGGGTCTTCTCTGTGGAGCCGGCGGGTGAGGTAAGCATCAAGTTACCATAGCAATGCATAGGCAGGCGGCGCATAGCTTTACATTCCATTAACGCCATGTGCTGAGCCTGCCAGAAACTAAGTTTCTTACGGATTCACCAGGCTGAGGGAAAACACATATCTGACCCTAGCCTAAAAGAAGCAGAGAAGACCCTACTCTGGCTGCAAGAGCCAATGGGACTTCAAACAGCAATAATAATAAAGTAGTGGGTTAAAACCACCCATGCAGCCACTTACCAGGTGCCCCTATATTATATTCATTTTCATAATAAATTTTAATCATATTAACACACTATAACATAGGGCAAAAGCCCTTTTAATGGGGGATGTTTCCCTGGGTGGGAGTGAGACATGGAATTTGTGAATAATTGCGAGAAAACTTGTAGCCAGAATTAATGAACCGCAGATTTTTCCGCACTAAACAATGCACTATTTCCGGCATGGGAAATCCCACAGATTGGAACAGATCTGCAGCATGCACATAGACTTTCATTGCAATGTATTCTGCTGCAGATATAGTGCAGATCTGCTGCATATATGCAATATACATGAACAAAATCTGCACTAATTCTGCACCATGGGCACATAGTCTGAGTGGCTATATGCCACCTACTTTTATGATGAGACAACATCTTTAGGCAGAGGTCGCATGGGCATATAACGAATCAGTACCATTCTGATCCAGAAAAGCTGTACAATGTTTTTCCCTTGTCTTTCATCTGTGTGCTGTCCATTTGTAATCTGTTTTTTTTCATCAGAATCTATTAATCTTTGGCAGGAAAATTTACAGTTTCCCATCTTACAGAATTGTAATGTATCTGTAAAAATCGCTCGTTATACTGATGATCTGTATGGCATCCAGTTTTTTCTCGCACTGTACCAATTTCTGAATCAAATTGCAGTATTCTTGGATTTCTTTCTCATGTTGAATACAACTGGTAGAAAACAAAATGCAGATCTGAGCTGTCTTATTGAATAAGATTGGTCCAAACGTCGGATTTCACTTGTCTG
This sequence comes from Allobates femoralis, assembly GCA_033576535.1. NCBI lineage: Eukaryota > Metazoa > Chordata > Amphibia > Anura > Aromobatidae > Allobates > Allobates femoralis. The sequence continues at coordinate 142,681,369 of JARQOC010000002.1, forward strand.
ACTTATATATTTGTGTGAGTGAGCCCTAAAGGGAACCTGCCAGTTCATTTATGGCCTCCCAGCTATCACTGTATGTACCTGCAGCTTCATATTACTATTCACTATTCACTATAACCATCCCTGTTAATAGTGTAATGTTAAAGTTGCAAAAAAGCAAATATAAACTTTCATTTTCTTATGTAAATTAGCCACAGACTAGACTGACCACTCTGACTACTCTGGCTTTTTTTGCAACTTTAATATTACACTATTAGCTAAGACAGGGATGCTTAGGTAAGGACTATGAAGCTGCAGGCACAGATGGGGGAGACATAAATGATCTTACAGGTTCCCTTTAAAGGTTTGCTCACACAACTTGAAGGAAGTTTTCTAAACACTAGACTAATTTAAGGCATATTTATGTGTGCTTGCAGATTAATAAAACATAACAGCGTGCAATGTATAAACTGTCGGAATTGCCAGTAGGATTGGGTGGTCTTGCGTCTGTAAGTGGACAATTTGTATGGAAGTAGTCTTTTCTTGACTAGATTGTGATTATGCTCTTTCAATGAGAAAAACAATTAAGAATCTATTTGGCATCAATGGAAACCTCAATGCCACTGGATATCTGAATCATGTAGCAATTTCTGATATCCAGTGGCATTGAGGTTTCCATTGATGAAGAATGTCCCCACTATCTTTGTACCCCATATACCACATCATACCATCAATTTTTGTGTTCCAGCAGTCTTGAAGGGATCTAACCACTGTGGGTTAGTGTCAGATCAATAGCTGTGGTTTTGTTTGTTAACTTCACCATTCACAAAAAAGTTTGCCTCATCACTCATCTGAAGGCAATTGTCTATGCTGTAAAGATACGAGATGTGCAGCATCTGAAACAATGGATACTGGAAGCCTGTGCTAGCATTTCTTCTGCGGTGTTGCTATCAATGTGTCAAGAGTAGAAGAAGAGGGTTGCATTGACAATCCAACACAATGGGCAGCACTTTGAACACATTTTATAAGTGGTCACAAACTTGTAAATAATTAATGAAAGAATAAAGTCACATTAAAACCAAGCACATCATTATTTTCCTTATGAAATTATCAATATGTTTGATGTGTCACATGACCCTCTTCCCATTAAAAAAAATAAAATTGGATCCAAAATGGACAACTTCAAAATGGCCACCATGGTTAACACCTATCTGGGAAAGAAAGTTTTTCCCCTCCCATATACTAATGTCCCACAAAGAGGAAGTAGATATCACCAACCATTCCCATTTCATTTATTGTTCAGTTGTCTGCAGTGCTGATAGAAGCAAGATTTTTTCAAGTCATTAGGAGTAGTTTCATCTCTATATTCCCTCTATTCTTCATTTTCAAGACTACTTTATTAAGTTGAATCCTCTCCTCCATATGCCTTTTTTTGCATTATACTCAGGCCATTATGCAATTAAATACACATTATGTATTAGGCATAATTCTACGTTTTAGTTATTGTAGAACTAAAAGAAGGAGACATTTCAGAATGGATTATTTGACAAAAAAAGATATTTCTGTGCACTCAATTTTATTATATTGCTTTTCACCTGAATGTCTTACAATTTGCTAAATATATCAAATTTCCTTTAGCATCACCAGAGGGGATTCAAATTAACAATTCCATTTTAGAGCAAATAGAATTCTCTTCAGTATGAGAAGAATGTGTACATAGCTCATTAAAAAGAACCCGCCAACAACTCTACCTGGCTGCAGTAGTGAATAAAATGTTGGAGAATTCCTATAATGTCATATCTCTATTTCAATGTATGTTAGTTATGTTCCACCATATCCCATATTAAGTATTGAACTCGTTATATATACTTTATTATAATTAAGGTATTTCCATGAAAATCTAAAATAAACTATTTTTTGGTACATTAGTATAATACAACACAATAAACTTTCAAGGAAAAAAAAGTTAATTGTCTGGCATACAATAAACGATTGCTATTATGTTTGCTCTTTCTTTCATTTATCACCAAAAAGTCTCAAAGTAGTCATAACTATACACTTAGCGATTAACGCATGCGTTAATGCATGGTACATATATGTACCATGCATAAACGCATTTGTTTCCCATAGACTTCCATGTTAAAAAACGCATGCATTTTGGCAAACGCCCCCAAAATGCTTTTTAGGCTAGGGTCAGACTTCTGTCATGCATGTGCTAAAAGCATGCTTTTTTTAAAGTTCAAAATGTTGGAAAATGCATGCGTTAACGCATCCATAGGCCCCAATGAAAGAAATGCATCGCAAATGTGCCATGCGTTTTTTGCATGCGTTTTTGGCTCACCTCCCAAAACGCGGTAAACAGCATTTCCCATAGACTCCCATGTTAAAAAAATGCATGCGTTTTTGGAAACGCCTCCAAAAATACTGCTTACTGCGCTTTTCGGTGCTTTTGCAAAAACGCATAGCATCAAAAGTGTTGCACGTTCACCATGCGTTTTTTGCATGGGAGCCTATGGAAGCGTTAACGCTAGCGTTTTTCACAATTTTGGAATTATGAAAAATGCTAGCTTTTAGCGCTTCAATGGCTCAAGTGTGACCCTAGTCTATTAGAAAAAAGTGATGTAAAACCAAGTTGTTCACTAATTACAATCTATATCATTTACATAAAAAAATTTCAATAAAACATTTCACATCATGCTAATTTACTTTTGGTTATGCTTATATATGTGCAAATCACCTTTCTCGACCATGGTCCATGACCAAGGTCAGTGGTGAGCTCTTGATGTGGACAGGAGTTGCATGAATTTCTTTTCTCAATGGGATTCCGAGCTCGATTTATGATTTTCTGAATGGTCATGTTGTCACCCGTTTGCTGAACAGATGATGTCAAAATATGCCTGTGAATAATATGCTATGGAGAGCGTTCTAGAAGTTTAGGAAATTTTCACAGTTCCATTCCACAGCCTGAAAGCGCTGACATAGACCATGGACCACCATTTACATGAAGCGACTAATCATCTCTAGTGATGACTAGAGATGAGAGCATCAGGCAAAAATCTAATTTGTCTCTTTATGTGAATGGTCTTGAGAAACTTTATTCACAGAAAGTTTTTTCTGCATAAGTTGAATATCCCATGTGATATTCTAGAATCCCCAGACCATAATGAACATGAGACGGGAAAAATTAAGAAAATACTTAAACTCACCTCACCGCTCAACCCTGGCCGCTCAACTCCTCACCTTCACCTGTCTGGTTCTCATTGCTTCTTATTATCACCACCATGGAGCACCGAATCCTTACACCTTTTAAAACTATTTCGAGACCTCCAGTTCCCGCCATTCCAGGACTGTTTTACACAAGCCCTCATGAGCTCACAGCATCCTGATGGCAGGACATTTGCCATGAGCTCACACACGTGCAAAACTGTCCCAGACCTCATCAAAAATAGAAGTCCTTCTTTGCGCTTCATGGTGCTGCAAAGAAGATGTAATGAGGATTGGACTGACATGAATAAAGAGCAGAGGGTCATAGATGTGATCAGTGATGTGAGTATGACCATTTTATTATAATTGTTTAACCTTTTGATAGACCTTTACAACTCAACAAGATGATGATTTGTGGCTACCTTTTTGCTGAATCTACTCAAAAGCAAATTACAAGACATCATTATGACATATACAGAATTTTATTATACAAGTGCAGTGCAATTCCACTTGAAAACATATTTTCATCTCTTGTCATGACATATTTTGGTTGGAGAACTACCGTATATACTCGTGTATAAGCCGAATTTTTCAGCACAAAAAATGTGCTGAAAAGTCCCCCCTCGGCTTATACATGAGTCATACAGTAGCCCCAGCTGTATACAGCCCCCCTGTGGTATCCAGGGCCCCCTTTGCTGCTGCACACCTGTAAAGGCGCACAGGAAATTACGTCATTGTTCGTGCGCCGGAGGAGGAAACATGAAGACCCGGAGGAGCGCGGTGACCGAGCAGCGGCAGCGGCGACAGCGATAAGTATACTGATATCTTACTTTACAGGTGTGCAGCAGCAAGGGGGCCCTAGATACCACGGGGGGGCTGTATACAGCTGGGGCTGCTGTATACAGCTGGGGCCCTGTATACCATTGATGGGGGAAGGCTGTATACAGATGGGGCTGCTGTATACAGATGGGGCCCTGTATACCACTGATGGGGGGCTGTATACAGCTGGGGCTGCGGTATACAGCTGGGCCCTTTATACCACTGATGGGGGAGGGGGGCTGTATACAGATGGGGCTGCTGTATACAGGTGGGGCCATATATACCACTGATGGGGGGGAGGGCTGTATACAGCTGGGGCTGCTGTATACAGTTGGGGCCTTGTATACCACTGATGGGGGGTGAAGGCTGTATACAGATGGGACTGCTGTTTACAGATGGGGCCCTGTATACGACTGATGGGGGGGCTGTATACAGCTGGGGCTGCTGTATACAGCTGGGGCCTGTATGCCACTGATGTGGGAGGGGGCTGTATACAGCTGGGGCTGCTGTATACAGCTGTGGCCCTGTATACCATTGACTGGGGGGGCTGTATACAGCTGGGGCTGCTGAATATACTGCTGGGGCCTGTATATACCACTGGGGAGGCTGCTGTATACTACCACTGGGGAGGCCTGTGTACCACTGGGGGGGCCTGTATACCACACTGCTGGGGGCTGTATACCTGTGCTGGGGTCCACCCTCGGCTTATACACGAGTCAATAGGTTTTCCCAGGTTTTGGGGGCAAAAGTAGGGGGGTCGGCTTATACACGGGTCGGCTTATACACGAGTATATACAGCATTTTAGTGTTGAAAATGTCCCAAACATGTTTTATTTTTGCACAATTTGACCTCTCCTGGTGCACACAATACACACTTGGATTTTATTAGTTGTATTACTTCTTTTATACATCACCTGTAATAGGGCTTACAGTTTTCTTCCTGGTTTTCTCACCTGTAAATAATCAATCATTAACAATTAGAATTTGAGAACCCTCTAAACACGCATTTTTAATAAAAATCAATACTTTTGTCGAACACACTACTTCCTAACTGGCCTACAAATATTGCTGTTCCTTTGAAACCATATATATATTTTTTTTTTAATGACATCTTATTTTGTTCTCTACAACAGTATTTCCTGCACTAGAAGTACTGTTTATGATAAATATCATATACGTTTTATTCTACGACTGACCATACTAGAAAGGTAATTAGGAGTATACTTACTTTAATCCTAAGCAAGAGTATTTAATAACTTAAAATAGCACTTTAAGAAGTAATCACATTGTAAAGATCCCGTCACACTGGAAAAGCTGATGGGAACTCTCATTTTTATTCATTTATCCCAGTAAACATGCCACCAATCAACTGAGGGAAAAAATATAACATTAGTAAACTAAATAGATAATTTAAGCTGTATTGTTGTTGTCAGCACCACATCAACTATATAATCATCTAATTCTGTCTGTAACGGAAATCCCGCATTGCTGAATGGTCGCACCAGCCTTCCGCGACCAATCAGCGACGCAGGATTTCAGAATTAGATGATTATATAGTAGATGTTGGCTGTTAGCGCTGCAGCTGCACACACACCCCTGTCCGCCCAGTCTCCTGCCCCCTCTCCAGCTGTTTCCCCGCTCCACTTCCGCTCCCACTGCTCACCCATTCATGCTTAAAGTCCGGAACTCAATGGCCATAGTGGGGGGCGGAGTTATCAGAGGGGCGTTGCAATGGGAATGGCCAAGCGGGCAGCTCAATGTGGTAGGCGCCCACCTGATGCGATAGCATTGGGCTCCCTTCTTGTATGTATATATGGTGATGTGCTGCTGACAGTATTAAGATAGAATGGTACACAACTGTGTGAAAGTTTTTTAAACACTCTCTTATAAAATAAAATAACTGGGGAATGAGTCCCAACTAATGATGAGCGAATAGTATAATATTCGAGTTTGATTATTCATACCGAATGCTTTGAACTGTTTCAGTATTCATCACGAATAACAAACTGAATTGCAAGTCAATGGGAACTCGAAACATTTGCAAGGTTTTCCTGAAAAATATTCGAGTTCCCTCTTGACTTACATTAGGTTTGTTATTCATGACAAATAATGAAACAGTTCAAAATACTGGGTATGAATAATCCAAACCTGAAAAGTGACAACACATGTTGATATAAGTAAAATGTGTAGGTGCACTTTCAAACTGTGGCAATTTATAATGTGTATATTGAAATAACACAAAAAAGCAAATTGTATATAATTTCGCACACAAACCCCCAAATATAGGCCAAACAAAATTGTTAACACCTTTCCAAAATTTGGGGTAAGAATTTTTTTATTTCAAGCATGTGGTGCTTGTTTGCACTCACCTGTGGCAAAAAAAGATAAAAATGAGGTGAACTTGACTCAATCTTTACATTGTGTTTCTGTGTGTGCCACAATTAGCATGGAGAACAGAAGAAGAAGAAGAGACCTGTCTGATGACTTCAAAACCAAAATTGTTGAAAATTATCAACAATGTCGAGGTGACAACTCCATCTCTAGAAAATTGATGTTCCTTTGTCCACAATGTGCAACATAACAAGAAGGTTTAAAACTAGTGATGGGCGAAACCCACCAATGTTTGTGTTTGGCGGATCCTGCTGAAATTTTTTAAACGTCAAGGTTCACACCATTGACCCGAAATTGGTCTGAACTCTGGAGCCAGACTTTAAAGTTATAAAAGGGTGGATGGGGGGGCTGAGATGTTGTAAAAAGAAGTAAAATGGTGATTAAACATCAGCATCATATTTATTTGTGGTCTGCGCTCTTTTACATCTGAGGCCGATCATTAACTTCTTGATTTATTAACCGCATCATAGATGCTAGAATGTATGGACTGCCTCCATGTTACTGTACCGACTCCAACAGCCAATCATAGATGCCCACTCTCTCTGACAGCGCCTGTGATTGGCTCTTGTGCCCCTCACCCATTGTGCCAGCGTCTGTGATTGATTGTCATAGACAATGAACTTATTTTTGAAAACATAAATTACATAGGGCTATACTATATTTTTTATTCCTAGCGCTGATAGAGTGGACAGCTCCGAGCTGCCACCCCTAGTTGCCTGGCCTTACTTTTGCTGGCAATCAAAAATACAGGGGAGCCCATTATATTTTTTTATTTATTAAAATAAATAATCAAAAAATGTGCGGGTTTAACACGATTTTTGATTTCCAGCCAAGGTAAAAACCAGGCAGCTGGGGGATGGTATTCTGAACATGGTGAGGCCCATAGTTATTGGGCTTTCCAGCAAAAGAATAAAGCCCACAGCTGCCCCAGAAATTGGTACATTCTTTAGAAGCACCAATTCCTGGCTCTTTTACCCGACTCTTCCTGATGCCCTGGTGTGGTCGCATCAGGGTTATAGAAGGGGGTTATTGACAGCTGAGTATTGACAGTTTGTCATTAAGTCCTAGATTGATAATGTTCAGGTTTCTATAACACCTGTGCATTATGAAATCTTTGAGTAAATAGTTAAAAAAACAAATTCCAGCTGAGAGGTGTAATACGCATTTTGATGGGTATAGGATGCAATTAATTGTAGTTATTTATTCTAAAGGGTGTGCAACCAAATATTAATTTGAGACAATTTTTGAGACAATTAATTTGAGACAATTTATGTCTGGCCCATGTTTGGAGTTGTGTGTGAAATTATGTTTAATTTGCCAATAATTCTATTTTTTTCAGTTGTTCCAGGAACACAAATAAAATAAAAATGTGTATAACAAAACATTTAATTGCAATAAATTTCTGGGAGAAATATTTCATTTTCAGGATCAATTTAAAGGGTACCTCCATGTCAAGCTAATACTGTACCCAGCAGCAAATAAAGAAATAAATAGTAATAGTATATGTTAAATAACATAGGGCACTTAGTTGACACTATTTGATCAAAAGAGCATGAAAGCCATACATACCATTGCAACAAGGATTTCCCAATCAGAATGGAGCCTAACAATTGTAGGTCATCTCACTATGTGTCATCAGGCGTCAAAATTGATAAGGGCAGAGCAGGATCTAGTCCTGTTTTGCACCCGTCCATGTTAAGCTATATTGAAAAATGTACAGTCACACCACTGAAAGTACAAATAACACAAAAAATAAAGCAAAACCGAAGAAGTGAGTGGGAACATATTTTGATATCGGTGCAACATGCAGGAGCACTTTCACAATGTGGCCATTTAACATACAAAACAAAGGATAAAAAGAATTACAGTGCAGTAGGTAAATAAATTGTAATAGTACATGCAAATAAGATAGGGCACTTAATTAACACTATTCTGATCAAATAATGTAAAAGCAACTTATGTTGGTCCACTTATGTTGGTCCATTCTCATCAGGTACACCTTCTCAAGCTGGAATGGATTTTACCTTACATTACATGTACCCAAAGTTGATATGACAAAAATGTAATTTTACCATGCAAAAGAACCGTCTCTTATTTCAATCAATAAAAAAAATAAACATCCAAAAAGCAGTAGAAAACTGGGCACCGACAGGTTAATGTGCTTGCTGTGTGGTGCACATATATTCACCTCCAGCACAGCAGGTGTTGCATGCTTCAAGAGTAAACAATATTATCCATGTGTAAATAGAAAGGGAAGCGGCACTCACCATTAGCTGTTAATGTCCTTTATTTCATCTCAATACTTCGACAAAGATGAATGTAGCGGGGAGAGGGAGTGGGGGTCGGCGGACGACGGCTCGCCGTTTTGCGGCTCCTGCCGCTTCAATGGGTTACAGACACCACTGGATCCTATGGATTGAGCTAGCACACTGTGCTATGCCTTACCGTGGACAGAATATAAATCTCTAAAGGTACCATCACACGCGGAAATATTGCTAGGCAATTTCACTGGCAATTTGCTGGTTGCAGTGAAATCATGGACACATTGTTCTCTTTTGTTGCTGTGTACAAATGGAACAATGTGTCCATGATTTCACTGCAACTAGCAAATTGCCAGTGAAATTGCCTAGCAATATTGCCACGTGTGATGGTACCTTAAGGGTTCTGAGCAAGCGCTCAGTGTGCCTGTGCAATCCAGAGAAACCTCTGCACAGGTGCATGATTCGGATATTATACAGAAGAAGAGGAAGGACGGACGGCGAGGAGAGGAGGGTCCGACTGAGCTGCAATCAAACCCATCAGACCGGAAACAGGTATATATAATACAGGGCGGGAAGTGTTTAAAATGTATTTACTTGAAATACAGGGGCAATCAGGAGATAAGATGCTTAAGGTGGTGCTTTTAGTTTAAAACCCCAAAATCTGGTGACAGGTTCACTTTTACATGGACGTACAGTGATCATTCTGTGCACATAGACTGTCCTTGTTCTCGGCACAATTGTTTTAACCCATAAGTGTTTTGATAGTGTTTTGGGAGGTTGTCATCTTGTATACAGTGGCACATTAGTGAGAAAAATATTCCTAGGAATCATAATTTTCTGATAATTGCCCAGTGTGAATGTACACTTAGTCTAACTAGACACAGATTCTAAAATGGAGAAAAAATGTATTCTATTAATAAATCCAATGAGTTACTTTACTATTGGTATGTGAAATTTTGTGTTGAGAAAGAAATAAAATAATCTTAAATGCAATAAAGTCTAATAACTTCAGTTTGGGATGTTGTGATACATAGAAATGCTAGATATTTTATTTCTCCCTGCTGCCTAAACTTACAAGAAAGTTGAAAGGTGCTTGCACAATGCTGAGGTATTAGAAGGTGGTCAGACACCAGTTGTAACGTACCAGGTCCAGCATGGCTAATACTTTTGTTTTAGTGCAGCAATACCACAATTTTTGCTTTTGTTTCACCCGCATGAGGTCTTCACAATTCAATATGTTCCAATTTCTATTTCACTTGTGGTATTCAGCCTCCACTGAGTGATGGATGTCGCTGCTGAATCATTGGGTTATAAAAAAGCTTTAATATCTAGTTTTCCCAGCTATACATGCCTTGTGTTCAGTGAAATGCTAACATAAATCTCATGAAATGCTCTAGGTAACTACACAGTGAGATATATTGCAGCAACTGAACAAATTTACTATAAAATGTTTAAGGCGTACATACATCATTAGAATAGTTCATATTCTAATGATAACATATATAAAATATTTATTACTGTGCAAAAGTTTTAGGCAGGTGTGGAAAGCATGCTGTACAGTATGACTGCTCTATAAAAAAATTGTAAATAGTTTATCAATAGATTTTTTTATCAATTACTAAAATGCAAAGTGAATGGACAAATAAGAAACTGAATTCGAACCAAAATTAGTTGTGATTACCCCTTCCCTTCAAAATATCAATATTCGTCTATGTACACTTGCGCAAAGGTTTTGAAGCAAGATGGCTGGTAGGTTGTTACAAACAATTTTCTGAACTATCCACATTTTGTCTGTGGATGAAGACTCACACTAATCCTCAGTCTCTTCGTCTATCCCAGATAGTCTCAATAATGTTTAGATCAGGATGTGTGGCGGCCATACCATCACATTTATGTTCTTCTTTATGCTGAATTTTGGTTGTATGTTTGGGATCAATGATCTGCTGCGGAAAATTTGGAAACAATTCAGATGTCTCCTCTTATGATTCTACATTATGAAAAACTATCTGCCTTTATTACCCAGCAAAGTTGTAGGCCGTAATTGTAGTTGTCAGCCCAGGAAATAGTGTTGCAGACATCAGACGCAATACACATTATTAGCGATGGATGAACCCACAGATGTTCAGGTGCGTCTAATCTGGCCGGCTTACAAAAAAAGTCCAGTTCATAACTAACCAGTCTTACCCAACAAAGTTGTAGACCATACATGTAGTTGTCAACCCAGGAAATAATGTTGCAGATAGCAGATAGAATACACATGATTCGCGATGGGTGAACCTTCAGATATTCAGGTGTATCTAATCAGGTTGGACTTGCAAGAAAAAGTCCAGCTCAGAAACGGACATGACCTGTTCTTGAGCCTGGACCCCGAACTCCAAACTCCATATAAGTCTAGGGCACCCAAATTTTAGTGCTATAAAATGGTGGAAGGGCTAGGGGCTAAAAAAGGAAGATCACTGTGGATAACAGTAGCACAATTATACTTACTAAGTTTCCGTGCTGGTGTCACACTAATTCTGGGTCCCCTCATTAAACCTTATGAATATTTCCTTGCTTCTCCCACCCACCCACTGTAGCAGCATCGGTGTTCGGTTGCAGTCAGAATGCACCTCCAACCTCTGTGCTGGCGTCTGTGATTATATGCACTAGCTGTCAGGTCAGTCCCTCTTGCACTAGATGTCTGTCCCAAAAATAAGTAAATAATTGACAAAAAGGGTATGAGGTCCCCCTTTTTTGATAACCAGTCCTTTTGCAAACAAACTGACTTCTGTTACTGCCAAATATATAACATTGTAAGTCATCAGTCTAGAGCAATTGCTTCTTTTCTTATCCACAGCTCCTATGATTTTGTACATACTTGAGTAACTTGGCATTGTTTCCATGTCAAAAGTATGTTTTTTTTGTGTAATTCTTTAATTAAGACCGCTTCTGGCAAAATTACTTCAAATAGTAGATACACATGACTAATAGCTTCAAGTTGATGTCACTGATGAACATTTTCTGATAGGAAATAAGCATCATGAGTAGTGATGAGTGAACCTGCTCAGTAAAGTTTAGGGTCCATGCTTGGACCCTAAACATGGACTTCTTAGGCTAATTTCACACTGCAGTTTTTTCCCTGATCAGGTTCGATCAGGTTTGTGTGTCAAAACTAAGAGTGTCTCCAAAGCTCAGAACAGGTGTCAATCTTTCAATTATAGTTCTTATCTGCAAGTTCCTCTCCTGGATCCTCTCCTTGTTTTGGCACACAAGCCTGATCGAATCTGATCAGGAAACAAAACTGCAGTGTGAAACCAGGCTTAGTGAAGTCCATGTTCTTATTTGGGTTCAGTCGCCCAAATAAAGGGATAGAGAGCTGCAAAAAGAAGCAAAATGTGAATAACAGCAGGACAATGGCTATGTTCACACACAAATTTTTTTTTTTAGCACTCTTAAAACCACTTGCGTTTTCTTAAGAGTGCCAAAAAATGTGCCCTGTGTGTGTGAAAGCATTGAAACCGTTTTTGCAAAGAGTCATTTTTTCACCACACACCCACAATAACAAAAAACGCATGGCTTAAAAATGTATGTTTTTGCTGAAGGAAGTTTTTTTTCCGTTTTCCTGCCGACCAAGGGGGGGGGGGGGTGCTATCATAAAAATTAACGCAGGTATCTGCATGTGCCATGCGTTTCCGTTTGCGTTTGCCTGCGTTTCCCATAGGGGCCCATGTTAGAAGAAAACACATGCGTTTTTGGGGAAACACACCTGCGTTTTTTTGGGGTATGGGAAAAAAACGCAAGTGGTCCTGAAAACGCATGTACACTCACATGTACCCTGCGTTAACGCACCTGCGTTTTTTTCACACCCCAAAAACGCAGGGATGGGCAAAAAAACGCATGTGTGTGAACATGCCTATTATACATGTCAAGCTTCCATACTGCTTTCACATTACGTCTTTAGAATGTTCCCCTGCTTCTCATACCCACCCTCGGTAACAGTATGTGTGATTTGTTGCATTCACCTGGAATTTTTTCCCGCTTTCCAGTACCAAATAAATTATGTCACTCAAAACAAAGTTCAACTCGTCATGCAAAAAATAAGTCCTCATATGTCTATATTGATGGGAAAATAAAAAAGTTATGAGTCTTGGAGAAGGAGGAAAAAATGAACGTGCAAAAAAGGAAAAGGGCAAGGTTGTGAAGGATATGTGATTCATTGATATTACTAGAATGCCTCATAAGGTCAATAATTTATTTCTGGACAGCTTGTCACACCCATTCAAAAAATATTAAGAAATTAATGATGATGTGGCAAGACACATTCACAGTAATTTTATACAATTTTTATGGAAACATACTGTGCATGTGCTAGTTTTATTGATGTCCAAGTGAACTTTAACGTTTTGTACTAAGACAAGCAACATTTATATTTGCAGTTTCACAGGTCTTTTACACCCAGAAACTAACCTTTTGTCATTGGCAAACACTTGGCTTAACCAGGAACATGGCTTGTAACAGTGAGGCATCAGTGCTTAACTTCCTTAGGCTGTGTGATCACGATCTGGAGCCACTGCATCCTGGACACAGTACCTCTGTAACTGTAGGAACCCGCATGTGTATGTAGTGCATGCAGGAAAGCACAGCCACCTTCTACTCATCTGCGGTGAGTGAAGGGCGGCTTCTCCTTGCATACATCCAATGGTTATCTCTCTGACTTGCAGCATGAAATTAACATGCTGCGGATATGTGGAAGTCCGACAACCCGCTGTAGTAACGCTGTGGTCAGGAGAAGCACCGTGAGCATGGGATCTCTTGAAATCCCATCAACTATGCTGCTACTGCCAACGCAGTGTTTTGGACGCAGTAGCAATACACTGCATCCAAAACGCTGCAATTCCTGATTGTGAGCACACACTCTAATGAGTATATATGTCTTACACCTTTGTGAAGATAATTTAAAAAGTGTCCACAACCTTAAAGGTTATTGGATTGGTCCTTAGGGGTTTGATATAGTAAATTATATTTATTGCAATTATAAAAAGTTAATATGAAGATTAGCATGCTAAATAATGATGGCTCAGAGGTTAACTCTGTCTCTGTGTGGCGCTCGGATTCTGGGCTCAAATCCCACCAAGGACAAATTCTGCAATGAGTTTTGTATGTTTTGTCCATGTTCGCGTGGCTTCTTCCCACACCATAAATACATATTGATAGTGAATTTAAATTGTGAGACCACATGGTAGCATTGGTTATAATGTGTGTAAAGCACTGCAAAATATTATGGCACTATAAAAATTATTAAAATAAAAAACTATTCAAAAACAACCAATTACAGCTATTGCTTTGATTTCCTAAATTGCTGATTTTGGGAGATGAAAGCTACACTGTAATTGGTTGCTCTAGGTAGCATGGCCAGTTCATATATTAGGCATGTTTGGTAAATTAGATATATTTTGTGCTGTTTACATTTATTCTAAAAATCTTCAAATTCATTTTTTAGTGTTTTCCCCATTATAATCTGCTCTGCCACTGAAGACATATCGTCAAGTCTCCTAATCTGTACAATACTGTAATACAATTCCTTTTTCTTTTTTTTCTAGTCTGCCCCTATTTTGTTTAAATTGCCTTGTACAGCTCACGGTGATTGATTTTTTTCAATTGCTTTTGTTGTTTCCCTAAAATGAATGTCAAAAGAGAAGTGTAAGGATTTTGATGAAACAGAAAATATATGGATATAGCGAGGGTTTTAATCTACTCATGAACTAGTACATATTAAATGGAAGAACTACATGATGTGTATTAATTATATTAGAAAGGAAAGAGGCTCCATCAATGCTGTATCCCAATTAGAGTGAAGAATTACTTTCTAAATTAATATATGTACCATGCAATACATAGAAACCTTCTGCATATCAAGGGAAGGTTCTTCAAAAGGTTGTCGATTCTAGACTTGTAGATTACATTTTCAAATTAGTTATGAAAACACTTGTATAGATTTATCAGTAGTGCAACCACAAGAATACGTTTTAGGCCACTTCACATCACGTTTTTTGTACATTTGTGTGATCCTTCAATTTCAAGGATCACACGGACAGGCAAGGATCTGTGCCAACAGATGCCACTAATGCCCATGGATCCATGTTTTCCACGGATCCGTCATCATTAGCAAATATAGGGCTGTATCTTGCTCTAGGGCATGCGCAGTACAGCGTGCAGCGTTTCCCTATCCACTCTGCTTAAGTGGATGCTATTGAGCTGGATGTGGGGGTCGGTTACCAAGATGAACATCGGGTAACCAGGGACAGCGTTGAGCTGCAGCCGCGATGACTAGCGCATATGCACTGCTGAAAAAATGACTATGGCGGATGTCCGTGACATCTGCTAAAAACGGTAGTCTGACCCTGGCCATAATCTTATATAGTGTCCCTGCTATGTACTGTGTAATGGCCATGTTTGACTCCACATGGACATGGGTTTATCCTACAACATCTTCTGAGTCAGGGAGGACAAAAAAGTGTACAAACATTACAGCACATGATCACAAATAATTCTTTATTTGAGGTAAACATTTTTTTACAAAAAGGTAGGGAAATGTTTTGCTTCACAAAAAAAATCAGCTCAGTCCCCTGTTGTTATTCTGTATAATTTATTTTGCATCCTTCCCTGCTCAGGATATGTGGTATGATCAGACAGTGTCCCTGTATGGTCAGACACATCCATTACATAGTACATAGCAGGGACACATATATAAGATTTCCAATTATGTAGAGCCGTTGTCTGAGTGCAAGTGAAACCCGTTGGACCCGTTGAAGCAGCAAGAGCTGCTAAATGGCAAGCCGTCGTCCGCCGACCCCCATACCTCTCCTCTCCTGATTTGTTTATGCTAGGATGAGCAAGACGAAATAAAGGATTTGGCATTTAAAAGGTGAGTGCCCTTCTCTCTTTTTTCTACATTGGACTGACATATATAAGATTATCTCAGCACAGGAGATTGGTATGATCAGACCATGTCCCTATACAGTCAGACACATCCATTACACAGTACATAGCAGTACACATTTATAAGATTACTTCTTTGAAGTTGCTGGGCACAGCTGCAGCTCTCTCCCCACCTCCAGGTGGAGCTCACATGGACACCGCCGTCACACTGCTTTGCTGCTCCTGGTCATGTGTGGTGCACATCCGGTCACAAGGTCATTGCTTAGCAACGGGTATATACAGAGGCAGCACCACTTCTATGTTGTTTTAATGCACGATTTTAAAGAGGTGCTGCTGGAGTCAGGCAAGGGTTAACAAACTTGCTGGGCGGGGGTTTATAAGGAAGGAAACTCAATCATCATTGTGCCATAGCCTGGAGAAGTGCCCTGTGGTGGGTGTGAAATGGACATCCCATCCTCCCCCCTGTATCCCCTGTAAACACCTCTGATGATCGCCTTTTATGCTGTTTTGTACAATAAAGAAACGACTGGAAGATTGGTGAGTGCTGCTGCCTCTGTATATACACATTTATAAGATTATCTCAGCCCAGGAGATGTGGTATGATCAGACCATGTCCCTGTACAGTCAGACACAGCCATTACACAGTACATAGCAGGGACACATTTATAAGATTATCTCAGCACAGGAGATGTGGTATGATCAGACCATGTCCCCTGTACAGTGTCAGACACAGCCATTACACAGTACATAGCAGGGACACGATATATAGATTATCTCAGCACAGAAACTTTTTTTAATGACATCCAATTGAGGAAATTATTATTATTCCAAGATCTATTCATTAAAATGAACTTTAAAATTAGCTTTGTGCATGGGAAAACCCCTTTAAGGCTAGGGTCACATTTGGGATGTTACATCCATTTGAGGAATGCATTAAAGGATGCTTTTTTTCCCCTTGCCATTCCCATGAATGTGTGTCAATTTTTAATGCATGCGTTAACGCATGGTACATATATGCCATTCCTGGCTGGGACCCTCGCTATCAGGGCTGCCTATCCCTGATGCGAGTGAGCTCTCCCAGATGTCGAGGGCCCCGTCACTTGTCCAGGTATGCCGGGTGCTGACCCGGCCCTGTTTGTATGTGATAAAAAATTGGTTAGTACACATTTATAGTACAATTTATATGATTGTCTGAATGAGCTCTTATAATGCCTCCTGAAAGGTCAGAAAAATACTAGTGGACGCTATCTGAATTATAATATGACTGTTACTGGAATGCATACAGTAGTTCTGAGACAAAGAACTGGGGTTTTTTTGTGTTTTGCAATGTTATAGATCAGAGGAGTTCTCTGTACTTTGAGCTTCAGCTTCCTGCACCCACCTGCTACTGATTAATAGCTTTCTCCTTATACATATCTGTCAGCGGACGGCAGGGAGAACCACAGCTTATGAATAGGTGGAATCAGTGCTGCGGAAGAAAAAATATGATTTTATTAGAACTGCTTTGACAAGAGTTTTACTTTTACTCATTTAAGGCCACATAAAGCAGATTTTGTTAAAAAGTAATTTAAAAAAATTAAATTACAAAATGAAGCATCACGTGTATGCAACGTTTACATGTGATTCCAATGTCTGCAGATAGCCGGCATAAGGGCTCGGACACACTCATCAGAGTTTGACTCAGGAGACTCTGAAAGGGCTGGAGCAGTGACCCTGAACGGTTTCTCCCTCTCTGGAGGGGCTGTCAGCTGATTGTGTTTTTGTGCAGCTCCAGACTCCCTGTCCAGAGAGGGAGAGGCCGTTCAGGGTCACTACTCCAGCCCTTTCAGAGTCTCCTCAGTCAGACTCGGATGTAACTTGAAAGTGTGTCCAAGCCTTAGAAAAAAAACATTCACGATTACTTACAAAACTAAACTGCCTATAATTAATTGGTATCCAGAACTGCTATAATAAATTATGTTTATTCTATTTGTATACCTAAAATTAATCTTGTTTTCATACCTAAATGCTGAATCATTATTTTCTTGTTCGCCTCCTAAATTGGTTTCAAAATTAAAATCAGAGAAGCAGAAAATACATTTTATCAGACAATAAAGTTTAGAACTTTTAAGCAACATGTTTTATATTTTTTTAAATTGAAGAAGACATAAAAGATTTACACATTCTAAATATAATGCAGATTCACTTTCGTGACTATAATTCATTGAAGATGTTTTATTTTACCAGGACTCATTACTGAAAAATAAAATTATAAAAAATGAAATCAAAGTCGTATGTTAAATCATTATCAATTAATTATGTTGAGTGATTTTTTTTGTTGATGTATACATTATAAATAGGGTGATAAAGCTACTTTTTTTGTTAGGCCGGAGACACACAAGGCAAAATACGTGTGAGATACTCGAACAAGTCTTGCAAGTCTCACCGGCCCGCCGCGACTACTCTTGACAGGAGCATTTCAGCTGTGTGTGTTTCTTTGCAACTCCATGCTTTTGTCCTGAGAGCCGGGACCAGGCCGGGTGTGGCATGCAAGACTTGTTAGGCCGGCTTCACACCACGGTTTTTCAGGTTTGGCTGTCCGTGTGAAACAGACAGCCCTGGATCCTGAATTTGTCCCCTTGTATCACTATGGAACCGGATGGCTGTTATTTGTCATCCGGTTTGGGGTTTTCTGGAGGGTCCAGTTTTTCTGATTTTTGCATCGGGACACAAAACCGGAGTCTGCAGCATTTTTTGTGTCTATGCAAAAACAGACTAAAACGGATCCCGATCGCCCCATAGCATGGGAGTCTATCGCGTTGAATACGTGCTGGGTCCTGGATCCTGGTGCTGAAAGAGCGGCGGCTGTTAAAAGCAGCCGCCACTGAATTTCAGCACCTGGAGAGTTCCACGGCTGAAATTTCAGCACCATGACCACTCCCCTGCAGCCATGGTGTCTGAAATTTCAACTGGATAGTAACGAGCTGCAAAAGCGCGCAAAGAGTTCAGGATCGGGGTGCGATTTGTCTCTGGTTCCTGTTGTCCTGGAACGTCAGTTCTGTCCTGTGCAAAATTGTGAAAACCTAGGCACACTGACATCCAAAATCTTTGTGTGGAAGCACTGGAATTCTCTACAGTGAAATTTCGAACATGTTACTCTCCGACTTGTTCATTAATTGAAACAACTTTTATTTCATGCAACCATTTTTTAGTAAGGAAATATCAAGAAAAAATCGTTAAAAGTGTACATTTAGCAGTTTACGGCATTTCACAGTGTTCCCATTAGTTAAAAAATATAATCTAGAAATTTTCATAAATAGTAGTCTAGTGCAATAAAAAAAAATTAAATTTGGCATTTTGATTTTTCTTCTCATTACACTCTTACTATTAGTTCAATTTATATATTTTTGTTGACCTTATGACAATTTCTAGAGAGTGTTCTTATGCTATAGATTGTGTAGTTTAATTTTAAGTTTTTTTCAAGCGCGTAAAGGGGAAAGGATTTGATCTTCTATTTTTTTGTCGTTTTAACAATTTTTAAGGCGATTGAAGTTTTGGTCCCAAACAAAGTGCTCCTACCTCAATGTCCTTCCATGTCGACCGGGTCGCAGATTACATCATAAACATAGTGTCAATTTCCGTACCCTTGTATGTTGCTGCATTTTCTTAGTAACGTATAACATAAAGCCATTGAATGAAGGCGTGTATCCTGACCAGGGCATGTATAAATACAACTGTGTCAAAAATTTAATATTTTATCTCAACATGGATTCGCCTATACTCAATGCTATGGTTATAGCATTTGATATGTCTTCTCTTTAAGTGGCTGCTTAACCTGTCGTACAACCTTTTGGAAATTTTAAGGTTCTAAAGCATTTTCAGTTGGGCAAGCAGTACTTCCTCATCTCCATCACGCATTCCTAATTTCCCCTAATTTCGCAATTAAACAAGTACACATTTAAAGTTCTATTTAATTGCAAGTGCAAAAATCGTGATACCTATGCTTTTGCGAACCCTGTATATCTTCTGATTGATATATTACTTAATAAAGATTTGCTTTACTACAAATGATTTGCTCTCTAACATGCGAATATTAGTACTGACGAAGTTAAAGAAGGATCTGTTCACTTTATTATTTTATAATAAAATTGAACTATTTTCTATTTTATAGAAAGTTAATGCTTATTATCATTCATATTCATGCCACAGCCCAACACTATTTACGTGCTCCCACACACCCATTCCTCCATGCTATTCCGACGATCCTGTCATTGACTTCATTTAACTTCTAGTCTGTATACACAGTGAGAACATCTTCTTAAATTATAACTGCTATTCCCAGGTACATCCAATCATTCTGGAGAACCTTGCTATAATAAATACTTTAATGAAAGAAAAGTAAATACTGCGATAATAAAGATGGAGAATAGAGAACGCTTGCATAAAAGTAGAGTGAAGAGAAAGGAAAAATATAGAAAAAAAAAGAAAGAAAGAAACAGCTGACATGTGTTGAGATTGATACTGGCTCAGCACTCGAGCCTGCATCAAAGCAAGGAATACAACCGATGACATCATACGTCATGAAGGGGTAAAATTTAATTGCCTTCTTTGAAAACTTACTATTTCTTAATTTTGATAAAAGTTTATTTATAAAGTCATATGTGAACTACTTGCATTTCTTTATATACATATTTTCCTGATCTCATTCAAGTGAGAAATTCAGCAAATAAAATACACATTTACCATGAGAAAGTTATATATTGCAGTTTTCAAATATCTCATTGCTGGAGCATAAACAATGCACAATGGGTATAACATGTACAAGGTGGGGCCATTTATATGGATGCACCTAAATAAAATGATAGTGGGGCCATTCTTTATCAATGGAAACCACAAATCCACTGGATATCTGAAATTGCTACATGATTCAGATATCCAGTGGCATTGAGGTTTCCATTGATGAAGAATGACCACACTATCTTTGTACCTCATATACCACACCATAACATCAATTTTAGTGTTCCAGCTGTCTTGAAGGGATCTATCCACTGTGGGTTAGTGTCAGACCAATAGCGGTGGTTTTGTTTGATAACTTCACCATTCACAAAAAAGTTTGCCTCATCAGTCATCTGAAGACAATTTTCTATGCTGTGAAGATACGAGATGTGCTGCATCTGAAACAATGGATACTGGAAGCCTATGCTAGCATTTCTTCTAAAGTTTTGCTATCAGTGTGTCCAGAGTGGGAGAAGAGGGTTGCATTGATGATCCAATACAATGGGCAGCAGTTTGAACACATTTTGTAAGTGGTCATAAACTTGTAAATAACTCATGAAATAATAAAGTTATGTTAAAACCAAGCACTCCATTGTTTTCCTTATGGAATTCTCAATGAGTTTGATGTGTCACATGACCCTCTTCCCGTAAAAAAAAAATAAGGTTGGATCCAAAATGGCTGACTTCAAAATGGCCACCATGGTCACCACCCATCTGGAAAGTTTTCCCCCCTCCCATATACTAATGAGCCACAAACAGGAAGTTGATATCAACAACTATTCTCATTTTATTTAGGTGCATCCATATAGATGGCCCACCCTGTATATCAATTCCATACACTTTGCTGGTACTATAATATGCTGTAGTTTTTGCATAAGTAAATATGCAATGGAAAAGAAAAATCATTGAATATTCACCATGAGAACATAGCAATAATATTATATATTTTATTCTCAGAAATGGATTACTTTCTTTATCAATGGCTATGGGTATAATTTTGTGAATAATTCTTTCCACCTTTTCGCAAGCAGCAACAACTAAACTTTATGGGAAAATAAAGGAAATGCAGAATTTGATGGGTTCTAATAGCAATTAAGTTGGAAAGTATGTTATCAGTAATGTCCTAGATTCTCCATCACATCAGTTTTGGCTTTTCCATATTAATACTATTTGTAAAGTGGTCTGATTTTAATTGCTAATCTGTTACATAATAACTGTACTTACTGTAGATTTAAACAAAATATTTTCTCGTGAATATTTATACACACTCTATCGAAACTCACATATATTGTTCTATAAATTGATTTTTGCTCATCATAAAACAATTGGTGATTATTGGTGGTGGTAAAAAAAAAAAGGTATTATTTTTCTGGTTATTATTTTATTAAAATAAATGTGGAACATATGATTTTTTTATTTTTAATAGAAAAGCAGTAGACTGGAAGCTGTATAATTATGCTTCATTAGATATTCATGCTCACAGCCCAGGGAGATACTGGATTTTATGAGGTTTCAACAAGCAATATATCTGCATGATGGGCTATTGCGAGAATCCATGCAAATGAAAATAGTCAGTTTTCAGAAACTGTCATAGTCTGTATCACCTCATTTGGATTTTTTGCTTATTTAATAAACCGCCGGTAACCTTGCCAGGTAACATCAAGTCATTCTGGAAGAGAGAAGCTTGTTTAATATGCATTTAAGATAATATGAGGAGATAATACCTCGGGCTGTCTTAATCACAAGATGGCACAAATTAGATAACGCTTGCATAAATGTTATTGCAGTGGCTGTTATCAATGGCTATTTATCACAATCATTCCATTTAGAATGGTTAGAAAGCTCATAGTTTACTTATTAGTGTAAAGGTTCTAACCGGAATACATTTTAGGAATCATGAAATAATGTCATCCATGGAAATTTTTCATTTTGTGGTTTTATATGGAGCAAAATTGCTTTTCTCCATTTCCCCGAATTGTTCCTTTTGAAATATGTAAGAGTAAGTGAAAAATTATAAGGAGGTCGGAGAGTGACACAATTAGGCCCCATTTCCATAAGACAGCTACTTTTTATTCAACCTTAGTATTTGGGCTTTTGTGCATTACTCTATTATGTCTCTCTTTTGTAAAAAGTCATAATGTGTCGTCCATTAAAGTGCATGACTTATCCCTTAGAGAGGCCAATCACATTGGATCAAACTGTAACTAAATAGCCAATTTCAACCATACGGAATGATTGAAGAAAAGAAGGACGTTTTCGGCATGTCCACTTGATAAAACGTTCGATCCCTATGATACAAACATTAACAGATATGATCTCATATAACAGAAAAACTAACATGTCTCTGGTGCTATATTTATCTTTAGGCCTTGCGTATACAATGGACGAGTGCAATCCGATAAAACATCGGGTTGCACTCGCACCATAGTAAAAGAATGAGGCAGTGTCCATTCTTTCCTTAGCCAAAATTGTGTCGAGGAAAAATTTGAGGAATGCTGTGTTTGGTAGCGAGTCTCAGTTCACACAACCCCATACAAGTCTTTGGGTGCGTGTCAAACATCGCATTGTAATCAGATGTCACTCGACTACAGAACAACATGCTCTAAGCCCAGCAATGCAGGAGATGGAGAAATTATTTTCTCCCTCTCCGCTGCAGCTGATCTGATCACAGGATCGGATCACAGGTGACAGCCAATCGGCTCATGCTTGTAGCAGATCAGGTGTCGAAGGTCATTAGAGTATGGCACCCAATACTCGCGTTTCGGATGCCATACACAAGTGGAACCTCGGCCTTAGTTGTACTTATGAAATATCAACTAGGACTTGAACCTCACTAAGGGCTGTTCTATCACTGCAACTCAAACAACACACATCCTAACTGCATGATGTTATGACATGTGTCAGTATCTTGCGTAGTTATACCCAAGGCCTAATCAGGCTGGAAGATCTTAAGTGATACAATATGGTAGAGATAGAGGCAATGGTTTGGATGCCAATGGCAGATATAGGCCAAAGAATTCAAATGGAAAGAAAATATAGTGGTCTAAGGAGTGCTAGGTGCAAAGGAGGGAATTGGGGCAATTATAAGGTGATGACAACCCTAAGAGGTGAGGGACCCATCGACCCTCCCATTACAACTCCACTGGATCACCAGGTGCTTCTCATGTTGCTTTCCCTGTCTCTTTATTTTTCAAAGAATTTTAATAGAGAAGTTTAATTATGTATTATGTTCAACAGCATATAGTTCTGTGCAGAGAATTGTTCCAATATTTTGGTCCTCTTATCACCTTAATCATGGTCTACAAAAATGTATACATATACAAATGAGAAGACATATGCTAATAGCTAAGGTGATAAGAGGACCAAAATATTGGAACAATTCTCTGCACAGAACTATATGCTGTTGAACATAATTAAGAGCAGGAAAAGCTTACCTGGAGTGAAGAGGCCAAATGGATTGTGTGTGACAGTGAAAGTAGAAAAGAAAGAGGAAAGAAGGAGGCACACAGGACCATGGGTGGGGGGACATGTGGGTGGTGAAATTAACATTATTTTTTTTTAACCTTTTGCACGACTTCTATTGTTTAGAACAACTGCAACCCTACATGGCCTCCATGTTGTTGAATATTCAAGGAGAAAATTGTAAAATGTCCAAATTCTGGAGATTACATTTTTTTTAATTCAAAGGGAATTCAGTTTCACTGCCATATATCTGCTCACCTTTTATTTACCTTTTTTTGTGCAGTTTTACACAATTTCTAGTGAGAATCTAAGATAAGCTATAATAATTACCTGAGAATAGCAGTGGACCTGGTAACAAAATGTTAATTGCCCAAGACGCACATGCTCTTAATAGATTGAAAAATTGCTAGCTATAATAAATGTTACAGATGCAGATGTCTGTGTACTTCACTCGAATGACAGTAATTCTGTTGGAATGTATGAGTAGGTGTGACAAAAGATGACAGTGCAAAGAGGGACAATAAGGTTGATGCATTTGTCAATGTCCATCTCTACAGTTTATTATGTAAGTAATATTTCACAAAGATGTGACTTTAAAACTTCTTACATTTAATACATTTTACAATAAAAAAAATTGAAACAAAAAAATTCAACAAATGTGTATTGTAGCTGAAAAGCTCACATTTTCCCTACCCCCATTGCAGTTATTTTTTTCCATTGTAAATGTTTACAGCACTCAACTTATAATTTGACATGGCAATATGAGGTAAGTAGATTATGCTAAACTCACTCATATTTAATTAAGTCATCTGAGCATCTTAGCATAATCATGTAAGTCGCTAAGAGGTATATCAAGTGCATGTGAAGATGAACATACTGAGCAATGGGAGGATGCTGACAACAGAGAAAATATAAGACTAGAGAGGATATCAAAGGCGTAGAATGGGTTGCCCAAGCACAGTCCATCATGTTTACAAGGACAGTCCATCAATAACTGATTGGCGTGAGTCGACCTCCCAATAGCGTTCCAGTGTCTGTGAGCCCCACATCACATCTACATATAGTTTATAAGGCTGGCTAGTTCTGATGCTTACAGCATTTACAAGAGTTGTGTAAATGAGACATCTGTCAAGATCTTTGGATGATTTTGCTTTTCTTAATTATATAAATAGCCATTAGGAAGGTTGCGCAGCAATTATTGCAATGAATACATGTTGTCCATGGATTAATGTAAAATACACAGCCAGTGTTTGAGGAAATTATTATTAATAAATGAATCATTGCTTCTGAGCTTTGCCTATCATGTAAAGCTATCAACACATATCTGCCCCTGCTTTTCCTAGCATATGTCCTGCTGCTGGAATCCTGTTACGAGTAAGAGCCTGATATATAAATATATATGTACTAGATGGCAGCCCGATTCTAAAGAATCGGGTAGTCTAGAATCCATATATAGTTTATTTAGTAATAGTTAGTGGAGTGCGGTGAAATTAATTGTGTGTATAGAGGTGGCTCAGTGGTTAGCACTGCGCGGTGGCTCAGTGGTTAGTACTGCGTGCGGTGGCTCAGTGGTTAGCAGTGAGTGCGCTGGCTCAGTGGTTAGCAGTGAGTGCGCTGGCTCAGTGGTTAGCAGTGAGTGCGCTGGCTCAGTGGTTAGCAGTGAGTGCGGTGGCGCAGTGGTTAGCAGTGAGTGCAGTGGCGCAGTGGTTAGCAGTGAGTGCGGTGGCGCAGTGGGTAGCAGTGAGTGCGGTGGGTCAGTGGGGTAGCAGTGAGTGCAGTGGCTCAGTGGTTAGCAGTGAGTGGGGTGGCTCAGTGGTTAGCAGTGAGTGCGGTGAGATTGGTCAGCGCAGCGGCGTGGGCAGAGTGGTCAGCACAGCGCCGTGGGCAGAGTGGTCAGCGCAGCGCCGTGGGCAGAGTGGTCAGCGCAGCGCCGTGGGCAGAGTGGTCAGCGCAGCGCCGTGGCAGAGTGGTCAGCGCAGCGCCGTGGGCAGAGTGGTAAGCACACACATACACTCCGCTATACTTACCACCGACCCTGCGTCTTCCCCGCCGCCTGGATCCTGAGTCGACATGTCGCCGCCCCCGGACGACTGGATCCAATATGTTGTCCGGGTAGTTTTGCGAGACATCTTGGACGCTATATTGGATCCAGTAGTTTGGGGCAGCGACATGTCGACTGAGATCCAGGCAGCGGACGCAGGGCCGGTGGTAAGTATAGCGGACTGTGTGTGTGTGTGTATGTGTGTGTGTGTACAAAGTTGAGGGAAGTGTAGACAAAGTGACGGAAGTGCGTACATACACACATATACACACATACTGTACATTGCATATGGAGGGGTGAGGAGAGCGGAGGCTGGAGGGCAGCGGACAGGGAGAGGAGAGCGGAGGCTGGAGGGCAGAGGAGGGCGGAGGCTGGAGGGCAGAGGACAGGGAGAGTAGAGCGGAGGCTGGAGGGCAGAGGACAGGGAGAAGCGAGTGGAGGCTGGAGGGCGGAGGAGACGGAGAGGAGAGCGAAGGTGGAGGGTAGAGGAGAGGGAAGGAGAGCGGAAGCTGGAGGGCAGAGGACAGGGAGAGGAGAGCGGAGGCTGGAGGGCAGAGGACATGGAGAGGAGAGCGGAGGCTGTAGGGCAGAGGAGAGCGGAGGCTGGAGGGCAGAGGACAGGGAGAGGAGAGCGGAGGCTGGAGGGCAGAGAAGAGCGGAGGCTGGAGGGCAGAGGACAGGGAGAGGAGAGTGGAGGCTGGAGGGCAGAGGAGAGCAGAGGCTGGAGGCTGGAGGGCAGAGGAGAGGGAGAGGAGAGCGGAGGCTGGAGGGCGGAGGCTGGAGGGCAAAGGACAGGGAGAGGAGAGCGGAGGCTGGAGGGCAGAGGACAGGGAGAGGAGAGCGGAGGCTGGAGGGCAGAGGACAGGGAGAGGAGAGCGGAGGCTGGAGGGCAGAGGACAGGGAGAGGAGAGCGGAGGCTGGAGGGCAGAGGACAGGGAGAGGAGAGCGAAGGCTGGAAGGCAGAGGACAGGGAGAGGGGAGCGAAGGCTGGAGGGCGGAGGGCAGAGGAGAGGGAGAGGAGAGTGGAGGCTGGAGGGCAGAGGAGAGCAGAGGCTGGAGGGCAGAGGACAGGGAGAGGAGAGCGAAGGCTGGAAGGCAGAGGACAGGGAGAGGGGAGCGAAGGCTGGAGGGCGGAGGGCAGAGGACAGGGAGAGGAGAGCAGAGGCTGGAGGGCAGAGGAGGGCGGAGGCTGGAGGGCGGAGGCTGGAGGGCAGAGGACAGGGAGAGGAGAGCGGAGGCTGGAGGGCAGAGGACAGGGAGAGGAGAGCGGAGGGTGGAGGCAGAGGACAGGGAGAGGAGAGCGGAGGCTGGGGGACAGGGAGAGGAGAGCGGAGGCTGGAGGACAGGGAGAGGAGAGCGGAGGCTGGAGGACAGAGGAGAGCGGAGGCTGGAGGGCAGAGGACAGGGAGAGGAGAGCGGAGTCTGGAGGGCAGAGGAGGTCGGAGGCAGGAGGGCGGAGGCTGGAGCGCAAAGGACAGGGAGAGGAGAGCGGAGGCTGGAGGGCAGAGGACAGGGAGAGGAGAGCGGAGGCTGGAGGGCAGAGGACAGGGAGAGGAGAGCGAAGGCTGGAAGGCAGAGGACAGGGAGAGGGGAGCGAAGGCTGGAGGGCGGAGGGCAGAGGAGAGGGAGAGGAGAGTGGAGGCTGGAGGGCAGAGGAGAGCAGAGGCTGGAGGGCAGAGGACAGGGAGAGGAGAGCGAAGGCTGGAAGGCAGAGGACAGGGAGAGGGGAGCGAAGGCTGGAGGGCGGAGGGCAGAGGACAGGGAGAGGAGAGCAGAGGCTGGAGGGCAGAGGAGGGCGGAGGCTGGAGGGCGGAGGCTGGAGGGCAGAGGACAGGGAGAGGAGAGCGGAGGCTGGAGGGCAGAGGACAGGGAGAGGAGAGCGGAGGTGGAGGGCAGAGGACAGGGAGAGGAGAGCGGAGGCTGGAGGACAGGGAGAGGAGAGCGGAGGCTGGAGGACAGGGAGAGGAGAGCGGAGGCTGGAGGACAGAGGAGAGCGGAGGCTGGAGGACAGAGGAGAGCGGAGGCTGGAGGGCAGAGGACAGGGAGAGGAGAGCGGAGTCTGGAGGGCAGAGGAGGTCGGAGGCAGGAGGGCGGAGGCTGGAGCGCAAAGGACAGGGAGAGGAGAGCGGAGGCTGGAGGGCAGAGGACAGGGAGAGGAGAGCGGAGGCTGGAGGGCAGAGAACAGGGAGAGGAGAGCGGAGGCTGGAGGGCAGAGGACAGGGAGAGGAGAGCGGAGGCTGGAGGGCAGAGGACAGGAAGAGGAGGAGGAGGCTGGAGGGCAGAGGACAGGAAGAGGAGAGAGGAGGCTGGGGGGCAGAGGACAGGGAGAGGAGAGCGGAGGCTGGAGGGCAGAGGACAGGGAGAGGAGAGCGGAGGCTGGAAGGCAGAGGACAGGGAGAGGGGAGCGGAGGCTGGAGAACGGAGGCTGGAGGGCAGAGGACAGGGAGAGGAAAGCGGAGGCTGGAGGGCAGAGGACAGGAAGAGGAGAGAGGAGGCTGGAGGGCAGAGGACAGGGAGAGGAGAGCGGAGGCTGGTGGGCAGAGGACAGGGAGAGGAGAGCGGAGGCTGGAGGGCAGAGGAGGCTGGAGGGCAGAGGCCAGGGCAGAGGAGGCTGGAGGGCAGAGGCCAGGGCAGAGGAGGCTGGAGGGCAGAGGCCAGGGCAGAGGAGGCTGGAGGGCAGAGGCCAGGGCAGAGGGCAGGGCAGAGGAGGCTGGAGGGCAGAGGCCAGGGCAGAGGAGGCTGGAGGGCAGAGGCCAGGGCAGAGGAGGCTGGAGGGCAGAGGCCAGGGCAGAGGAGGCTGGAGGGCAGAGGACAGGGAGAGGAGAGCGGAGGCTGGAGGGCAGAGGACAGGGAGAGGAGAGCAGAGGCTGGAGGGCAGAGGACAGGAAGAGGAGAGAGGAGGCTGGAGGGCAGAGGACAGGAAGAGGAGAGAGGAGGCTGGAGGGCAGAGGACAGGGAGAAGAGAGCGGAGGCTGGAGGGCAGAGGACAGGGAGAGGAGAGCGGAGGCTGGAAGGCAGAGGACAGGGAGAGGGGAGCGGAGGCTGGAGAACGGAGGCTGGAGGGCAGAGGACAGGGAGAGGAAAGCGGAGGCTGGAGGGCAGAGGACAGGAAGAGGAGAGAGGAGGCTGGAGGGCAGAGGACAGGGAGAGGAGAGCGGAGGCTGGTGGGCAGAGGACAGGGAGAGGAGAGCGGAGGCTGGAGGGCAGAGGAGGCTGGAGGGCAGAGGCCAGGGCAGAGGAGGCTGGAGGGCAGAGCCATCATGATGGACTAGGCTGCAAGCCTACATGGCATCATGTTGTGAAGATCAAGGAGAATTGGTAAAAGTGCCAATTCTGGAGATACATTTTTGAGATGCAAGGGAAGTCGTTTACGCCATATCTGTCACCTTTGATTGTGACATGTCCCAGTGTAAGAAATGCTAGGTGAGATAGTAGCTGAGTAATTGCCTGAGGAAAGCAGTGGACTGGTAACAAAATGTAGATTGGGCCAAGAGCACAGCTCTAAAGAGAAAAAGTTGTAGGCATAAGATGTTACAGGCAGAGTTGTGACTGCGGGAAGAGTATTCATGTTAGGAGGATGAGTGGAGGGGACAAAGGATGACAGTGCAAGAGGGACAATAAGGTTGAGCATTTGGAGGCCATCTGCACAGTTTGTTATGTAAGTAAGATTTCACAGATGTGACTTAAAGCTTGTTCATTGAAGTACTGGTTTGCAAGCCATGCAGAATTTGACAAAGAAGTTAAAGGCCAGAGAGTGATGCTAGGCATGCCAGAAGGAGGCTAGGAGGCAGCAGAGCGTCAAGACTAGTCAGCGCGTACGAGCTGAGGAGAGTCGGCAGGACTGGGCTAGGCAGAGAGTGTTTTCCAAGCAGCAATTGGAGGTTACAGGCCCAACTTATAGATGCTGGTTGAGGTAAGTAGGTATGCTGAAATGGCTATATTTGAATTAGTCATCTGAGGCATCTTGAAGTCCAGTAAGCTAGAGGTATCATCAAGTGCTGTCAGGAACAGTTACTTTTACTGGAGGAGGCTGAAGCAGAGGCAACATAGAGAGAGAGATATCACTCGCAATGGGTTGCCCAAGCACGTCCACGTTGAACGCAGGTCCTCCAGGGCATTGGTGGCCCGACTCAGCGTCCAGGTCTGGGCCCCCACATCCATCTCCATATGTTATAGCTGGCTGTCTGAGCGCAGTACAGAGTGTGTAATGAGATCTGTCAGATCTGGATATTTCTTCCAGTACTTAATAATACCATTAGGCAAGGTTGCGAGCAATTATGCAATGACTACAGTGATGTATGAGTTAAGAAAGTCAAGCCACGGTTGGGACTTTTCTTATACATGATGATTGCTTCTGGTTTGCTTATCATGTAAACTATCAACATATATCATAGTATACTACATATATCTTAGCTGCTGAATCCTGTTAAGGTGAAGAGCTGATCAATATTTTATGTCCTATATTTATATATATTTATAATTTAGTACATCTTATAATGTCTTGGTCAGTTCTCCCTCTAATTTCATATTCATTTAGCACATTAGTCAGCTAAATCTGTTAATACAAGGTAAGTTTATATAAGAAAAAAATCAAACCTAACAGATCTGTTCACTATGAACTCTAGATGAGTAAATTCAACTACAGGACTATTCGCTTGCCACCTGAATTAACAGTATGAGTGAATACATCGTTAAGTGTGCGTATATGTGATGTACAGTATTGGATCTGGATAGTGAATGAGTAAAGGTGTTCTGAGTAAGCTTGATCGTGTAAAATCGGACACATATGAAAGCCAGCATCTATATAAGTGAGCTGGCATCCTCAAGAGCAATTATGTTGGGTTTGGGCACTGCAAAGTGTTTTATGCAGTGAAAATGGAAAAAAACATCGCCACCCTCCCACCTGTCCTGGAAAGACTCGTTTTATAGCTGGATTTGTGTGGTGGAGCCTATCACTAATTGACTAACATTGGCTTGCTATTTGGACTAGTACGCAAATATTACAAAGTACTCATTACGAGTATAGTGAGTGTGAATATTTCGCTACTTGTTCATCGCTACCCTTAACCCAATAACTGGTTGGGCCACCCTTAGAAAACACGTTAAATGAAATGCAGTCTATGCAAGTATAGGATCTCATAGCAATCACTGATCTCAGGGAGACCAGTCCAAACAAACACTGTGGGCAGCCGGCTAAAGCGCTAACACAGTGAATTCCTAGGCGCATTGCCCCCTGGGAAGTACAAATTTGCAAATAGAGTTTGTGGAGCCTCGTTTAGGAGTCTCAAACACAGAACTAGCCATATATCCCTCCAGGGAAGGACCTAGCGTGGGGTGGCTCCTTGAGGAGATCACCATAACCACCATATTAAGTGGCCCTTTCAGTCAATATCCAGCTCTTTACGAGCCTTGTGTTTGAGACCCCTAAACGAGGCTCCACAGACTCTATTTACATATACAGGTATAGGAGTTACATTGCTTCTAGATATGTACATTATGTTTACTGTAATTTATACTCACTGTCTTGAGTGCTTTGATTTAACTTTTTCTGGATTTTATTTTTAGCACCACTGCTGCCTTTTTCTTCTTCTTTTTTGCAGTACTGGCATGATGCTTCTAACTTCCTGACCTAGTCTTACAGATGAATGCTGCCCTCTTCACATTTTATCATCACTGCTCCAGTTGGACTTCAGCAATTTACGCAAGTGTTTGCTGAAGCAATCCGGGTGTCAAAACTCAACATAAGTCTAAAAGATCCTCATTCTGTCTCTTATAGACTTACACTGAGAGCTTGTGCAGCATTATCTCTGACTTCCGGTAGTCAGAAATTGAGGTCACAAGATAGTACTGCAGGACTAGAGTGGCGCTGATAAAAGGTGAAAATGGTAGCAGGTGATTATAATATGGGAGGCCGAGTTACATAACACTACACATGAGCTGAAAAAAATGCTGAAGTGGTCCTTTAATTGTTTTATTTCCCTGGGAAGCACAATACTAGGAACAATTAAAAACAAACCTTAACAGCATACTGAGAACTGGTAGACAACAGCAAAATAAGTAGTGACAGCTAAACGCTTCCTTAAATGGAGTATCTTACACAGTTCAATAATGTCATCATAAGTTAAATACCTACTATGACAAATTACTCAATGGCCTATCACTGCATCTTCAGCTGCCTTACACAAATTAACATGAAGTCAGCTCATCACAAGCAAGTGAAAATCAATGTGCATCATTGTCAGTTACTGTGCATTTTGTTGTAGTCCTCAGAGATAGATCCCAACTTGATACATTAGTGAAGACAGCATGTACAAATTATAGCATTCATCTTGATATTTTTGTATCAATGGAAAGGTATATTCTGCTTTAAACTTTAATGACTAACTTGAGACCCTGATATTCAAAGATCAGATGAGTGCAGGTTAATCTAGTGCAGGGGTCTCAAACTCCAGGCTCGAGGGCCGCACACAGTGCAGGTTTTCAGGATTTCCATAGGATTTGACAGTTGGTAATCAAATGGCCAACTGCCAAATTCTAAGGAAATCCTGAAAACTGGACTGTGTGCGGCCCTCGAGGCCTGGAGTTTGAGACCCCTGATCTAGTGCATGAAAACTAATGTTGCTGAACTCATCAACATGGCCAGAATTGTTCGCCAGTCCAATGTGTATGGGAGCCCAGCACAACACAAGATTTGGCATGGCATATTTCAAACTAACAATTTATTGTCTCTCTAAAATTAACCGGCTTCTGACATGTCTGGCGATAGGTCTCTCATAGATCACAAAGGAGTGTTTAGTCAAAGAAATGTTCCTACGTGTTGGCCAAGATAGCTGTCATCTGAATGTTTAGCTGGACCATTATGGCTCTGGCAGTCATCCTGTTATGTCATAAAGGCTAGGGTCACACTTGCGGTGTGACCCTAGCATGATGGAACCATTAAAAACTTAGAAATTTCAGTCTCAGCACATAGCGCTAATGTTATGCACTGCCAGACAACAAAGCCCCATATAAACCTGCTGTTTACTCTAGCTCCAGGATGACAGCAGCGCACAGGAAAACGCTTCACAACACATTTCCTATGCACTGTTGTAAAGCACACATCCTGGAGCTTTGTGTGTGGCTGGCTGCTAAGGTAAACACTATGCGCTGAAGTTGAAATTACTAAGTATTTAGCGGTTGCGTCATGCTAGGGCAGGGTCTCAAACTCCAGGCCTCGAGGGCCGCACACAGTCCAGGTTTTCAGGATTTCCTTAGAATTTGACAGTTGGTCATTTGATTACCAACTGTCAAATGCTATGGAAAACCTGAAAACCTGAATTGTGTGCGGCCCTCGAGGCCTGGAGTTTGAGACCCTGTGCTAGGGTCACAACGCAAGTGCGACCTTAGCCGAAAGGCTAATTTCACATATCTTATTTGCTGTCAGTTACAATGGAAACGTTAATGGTTTCAATTGTAACAGACAACATAAGTGACATTTTGAGCCATTAAGGCTGCTTTCACATCAGCAGTGAGCTGTTATTCACGGCAGATGTTGCCGCACCTGCCAAACCGCACTTGCCGCACCGACCACAAGTCCCATAGAGAATGAATGGGGCTTGCCAGACTCGTGTTGCAAGTTGGCAGTTACACGGCAGATGCGGTAGGTGCGGCCACATCTGCCAGATCTGCCGTGAATTACAAATTACCGCTGATGTGAAAGCAGCCTTAATTGTGCATACATTTTTTATACTTCAAAAATGTATGCACTATATGAGATAGATAGATGATAGGATAGATAGAAAGATAGATAGATAAATAGGATAGATAGAAATATCGATGCAGGAATAGCATTACCAGTGTCCCTGCTCTGTCTCCCCACTCTGTCTGCTGCTTCCCGCTTCTCCTGTGCCTCTGGGTGAATATTCATATGCATAATGAATGCCACTGGAAGTAGCAGACTGAGCGGGGTGACAGAGCAAGGACACTAGTAAAGTTTTTCTAGCATCTATCTATCTATCTATCTATCTATCTATCTATCTATCCATCCTATCTCTTTCTATCTATCTTATCCCATCATCTATTACAAACGCAAAATAACGCAATGCTGCAGATTCGCACAAATTTGTACCATTGCGCTATATTGCGTTTGGTGTCTAGCAGACAGGAAAATGCTGCAGTCCACATTTGCCTTTTCGTTTCAACAAATGCATACTTGCAAACGCATGGCTGTTTTGGCATGCGTTAGTATGCATTTGTTGAATGCAAGTCTATGAATGTATTAGCACATCCGTCACATTGCATTTGTGCTGCTGTCAAACAAATGCGTTAAACGCACAGCACAAATGCAATGTGAACTTAGCCTAAGCCCTTCTAGCCTATATATATGGTTAAACTGCATGTTAATGATGTTACAATGCTTTCTGACTTGCTTATTGAAACTAGAAATACTAGGAGAAAAAAAAAATTTCTTCCAGAATCCATAGATAACAAAGGAGCGGTCAGTCAAATAAATGTTCCTATGTATAAGAATTGGCTAAGAAGGCTGTCATCTGAATGTTTGGCCAGATAATTATGTCTCTGATAGCCATCCTATTATGCCTCTAAACGCTACTAGCCTGTATATATATGAGGTGCCACAGTGGCTCAGTGGTTAGCACTGCAGCCCTGCCACACTGGAGTCCTGGGGTCAAATCCACCAAGGAAAATATCTGCAAGGAGTTTGCATATTCTCCCTGTGCTTGCATGGGCATCTTCTGGGCACTCCAGTTTCCTCCCATACCTGAAAGACAAACTGATAGGATATTTAGATTGTAAGCCCCAATAGGGACAGTGCTGCAAATGTGTGTAAAGCGCTATGGAATTAATAGCACTATATAAATGAATAAGTATTATTATTATTATTATTGTTATTAATAAACTGCATGTGAGTTGACTTCATTACTTTTGACTTCCAGGAGTCAAAGGTTGAAGTCACACGATGGTGCCGCAGAACTGGAGTGGAGCAGTGCTAAAAGGTTTTACAATGCTTTCTGACTATTTTATTGAAAGTACAGCTACTTGGAGAAAAATAATTTTATTCCTTCAGGGATCCACCAGATTCTAGTCATTGAGGCATCCAAGGAGTGGTTACTGGCATTACGCGGTAAACTACATACTCTCTGACTCTTTGATTAAAAGCTGGCTCCGTAGTGCACCCGGTCAGAGTAAGCTGTAATTCAAAGTGTCCTGGTATGCTTACAGCCACCTATCAAGGTAAAGTGAGCAGTGCAGTGAGCAATGGCTGAAGCCACTATGTCTACAACTCTGTGCCTTAAAGATGGCTGCTCCTCTGTGGAAAAAAGTTCAATTTCTCCTAGTAGCTACGGTTTTGGTAATGTAGCCTGACAACATTGTAATAATACCATTTACCTGCAGATTAACCCTATTTATGTAGTGTAATAGCACTTGAGGACATGGCAGGTTCCCTTAAAGAATTCTCTGCTATTTAACATTGATAGATACAGGAGATGTAGAGTTTCCTGCAAGGTTTTGGTCACAGACCCTAAATAAGCTCCAATTATCTCTCTAGTCCCTTTGTACCGAAGGCACTGGAGCAATACAAGTGTAATCTTTTCAGCAGTACTTATGATATATCATAACATCATTTTGACTGAATTTTCCTATTTAAAGTCATTATCCCATAGCAGTTACCATAGCAATGCAAATGAACCAAGAAGAGAAACTAACTGGAGAAGCCACTAGAAAATTGTTGAACCTATAGTCAAATATAGCTTATAGAGGTATATTTTTTCCACAGAAATAATTAGGGTTTTTTGCTTTTGCATTTATAGCAGATGTAAGTGTGGTATTATTTATGTGTGTAAATATTCTCTCAAATAATGAGTGTATGGCCTTTAAAAATACCGAACATAATCTGTTCTCTCACTATTGGAATATAGCCATTAGAACAAGATTTCTTAGCAAAGAGATGTGGTAATGTGGATATTGATGTTGTCCATATGACGGGCCTACCAAATCAATAAATCAATAAATATATAACCTCATCCTCCTATTCTTATATTCAATCGTGCCCTATAATAGGTCCTGAGGTTTAGTTAACCAATTATAGTTCTATGTAATTATGGTGATGTCCATCACAGAATGTCATCATAAAGACAGTGTTACCATTTTAATTGGACAGGTAGTCTATTTAATAAGACAGGACATACAGTCATGCTATAGATGTACTACCTTTTGGATATGACTAGTCAACAAACCACCATCATTTTTAAAGTGACATTAACTAAATATAGCTGAAACGGAATGGTTAAATAATGCATCATCACATCTATCTTGAACACTTCAAATATCATTAGAATTTTTTTTCATGGAAAATATACAAGTATAAAACTCCAGTTCTATTATATACATGAGGATATACATGAGGATCCAGCCTCAGATTATATATATTATATATATACTATCTTTTCACCTTTACACCCTTGTGGGGTGGTTATTATTTGCCCTTCCTCATTCTCGAGTCCTGAGGGTTCTGCGCAGGATCTTAGTTGTTCCCAGCACTATCTGGGCAGAGAGTTCCAATGTTGCTCCTGAGATCTATTGCAGCAATATTCAATATTCCCAGTTTAGGGGTCACTGCTCCAAGTGCTCCTATCACCACTTGAATCACTGTTGCCTTCATCTTCCACATCTTCTTCAGTTCTATGAGGCCCTGGTATTTCTCCAGCTTCTCATATGCCTTTTTCTGATGTTGCTGCCATTTGGCACTGCCACATCTATTATCATTGCTGTCTTCTGCTCCTTTTCTACTATCACAATATCTGGTTGGTTAGCCAACACCTTCTTATCTGTCTGGATCTTGAACTCCCACAGGATTTTATCCCTTCCATTCTTCACCACTTTTTCTGTTGTCTCCCACCTGGACTTAGGGGGACTTAGCACACATGCTGTACAGATGTTCCTGTATACCATTCTCACTACTTAATTGTTGCGTTTAGTGGATGCTGTTCCTGCCTGCATTTTGCATCCTGCCAAAATGTGTTGGACTATCTCCAAGGTTTCTTTACATAGTCTGCACCTCGGGTCTTGTCTTGTGTGGTAGAGAATGAGATCCTTGGAAGCAGGGATGTGTGTATATATATTCCCACCAAGGACACCATCTGCATGTTCTCCCCGTGTTTGCATGGGTTTCCTCCGGGCACTCCGGTTTCCTCCCACAATGCAAAGAAATACTATTTGATATTTAGATTGTGAGCCTCAATGAGGACAGCATTACTGATGTATGTAAAGTGCTATGGAATTATTAGCGCTATATAAATGGATAAATATTATTATTATATTATATATATATGTATATATTTATATATATATACATATTTCACAACAAAGAAGGAAAAAAAACTATATTACAAGTTTAACGATATCAGATAAAATCAGGTGCCACTTTATTAGGACAATCAAATGAAAAGAGTAGCATAGAAAGTATATGAAAGTTGGATGACACTCCACAGGTAACAATACATGTATCAGCAGATGGAGAAGTTAAAAGGACTATGAATACTATATATATCAATATATCATCATAAAGTTGAATAAATGACTAGGGTAGCAGGAGTATTTTTTTAATAATAGGCTAAAGCGTATAATCTGAGATAAAATACCACATATGCTAGTTTATTGGAAGCAAATACAAAAACAAGATCACTAGCTACATGTAAATATGGTTGGTGCCTATAAGGTTCTATGCCAAGAAGAGTTATAATGTAATACAACACACGATAATGGCAAAAGGCTCTGCAGAAATCTGAAATCCTCCAAAAAAATAAAATAGTGCTGCTAATATGTACTGGTTATACAGACTGCAAAAATATTATGTCCATACCTACTATCGGCCCTGTATGTCTGTAAGCTAGTAATATGTGCTGGTTATACAGACTGCAAATGTCTATGCCATACTATATATCAACCCTTCTTGCATGGGCTGAGCATCAAGTGTACACGCCCTCAACAATGCTTGTTGGAGTGCTTTGGATACATAAAGAAGCTGAACTGGCCTCAAATGGGTTTGCTCATCTCTATTCATTATCAATGTAGACATACCATCTGATCTCCATTATCCAAATCACTAGGGAGTTGTGCTCTCCATGGTGTTGAATAGTTTCCAAGTTTAGTATTTCCTCCAATAGCAGGTAGAAAGAGGAAATAATTTACTTACCAATTGTGCTACAATACAGTCAAAGTAAAACTCATGGTATGTAGACCTTAATTCATATTTTAGAACTAGATTTTTCAGATTTATTTTTAATATGGCATATATTAATATAAAAAAACTGCTTTCAAAACTATACACTTAACATTGAAATTGCAACACCAAGAAAAGTAATGAAGTTATGAATAACATATGCTTAAAACACATTATTGATATGCAAAGAATAAAATAGTCATCATGTACTGCAAGTAAAATTGACCATTATATACTAGTGGTCACCAACCTTTATGATTTTATGGAGCTACATTAAGTTCTTCAAGAGGATCACGAGCAACAGTCATCTTTCAGAGAGTGTCGAGACCCACACCCAGCTCCCACAACCACCTTCATAGTAGTGACACCCAGAGTCCCCATAACTGGTATAATTACAGCCAAAACCTTTCCACAGAGGTCACATGGAGGTAGTATATCAAGATCAAGGAGTTCCCATAATACCCTATTCAATATTGTTGCATCACTAAGCTTCAAGGAGGTCATGTGACAGATAGTGTCATCTTGTCTACAAGTTTACAAGACTCAACTTATCTCTGAAGCCCCCAAGGTCAGTTTATATATGCTTTTGTGCAGGGCTACTCACATAAATTGCCATATAGAGACCTGTTCTTCATAGTTGCTAGAACTGGTGCTAATGAACAAACCTACAGACAGCTGTGAGTCACACATCAGGGGCCCACAAGCCACAACCACCTGAGCTACAGGCTGGGGAAATTGTTATATATCCATGCTTTAGTCATGAAATACTGTGTACACAAGCCATGAGAAGGTATTGCACAATACTGGGCTACAAACCAGATATCCATCTACATTTGTTTTATTAATGTCTACACTACCACCTCCAAAGGTTACAATGGTTCAGAGCAAGAAGACAATGAAGGATAAAATAGAGATCTGTCCTCAATAATTATGTGTTGTTCTTTTGACTGAATGTAATAATAGCCACAATGGATCTTGAGGCCATTTCGGCAATGCCACGAAGAGGCTTTGACAAGGGAGTGTCACTCCTGTTATTATGGTGTGGAGTGTCATGAAGTCCCCGATTGAAGTAGAAAGCTTTGGCAGAACTCACTATGCAATATAATTTATTTTGTCTTCAATTTTCTGTTTAAAATCAGTACAATCTGGCAAAGAGAGTATTAATTAGACATGTTGCAATCAATAGCCATTTCCCATCTATTGGCATTTATACGGGTCTATTTTTGTCGTGTAGCATAATGTACAATACCTTTTAGTCTTCATTCATCCTGACAACTCTCCTGTCCTGCAATCTATTTATCATGTTTGTCTCCTTCCATAGTTTCCATGCCACCTTTCCTTTCCATGTAACAGGTTCTAAAGGTGTCTTTATTCTGCAATAGTGATTAAGCCACTGAGTATTTTCACTCTGCATGTTGTTCATCACAACATCATTATCTATAGTAGTGAGACAAGGTGCGTAGGGTCTTATGTTATGATAAAAGAGGGTGCAAATCCATTTTTGAAAAGTGCTCACCTGATATGGTTGACCCACAACCAGTATCTGCGTGTGTACAGCTGCTGCAGGATCCACACTTTCATGTGCAGCGTGGCAAGAACTGGACCAGATGGACAAGGTGCTGGTGATCCGCGATGCTGCAGAAATGACTGGACTCACGAGGTCTTTGGCAATGATGCAGCTTGTTTTTATCCCACGCGTTTTGGAGCGTACCTTGCCCTTCATCATGACATTCACTACGTGAGGCATTAAATAGGCTGTGTTATGATTTTATGATATGCACAGTGACATCAATGGCTTCCTTGGTGTAAAGTAAAGATGCCTGTTGTGATGAAGAAAAGATAAAATAATAGGTCAGATGGAGCGGATGACCAGATAATTGGTTGTGCAGGATAGGTGAATGGCAAAATAAGTATTATTTTTTTCATTGCACTCTACAATATGCCAA
This sequence comes from Allobates femoralis, assembly GCA_033576535.1. NCBI lineage: Eukaryota > Metazoa > Chordata > Amphibia > Anura > Aromobatidae > Allobates > Allobates femoralis. The sequence continues at coordinate 142,721,362 of JARQOC010000002.1, forward strand.
TTCATTGAAGACAAATCTTGATTGTGTTGGTTTAGAGGAAACCCAAGATGTTATGGCTTTTTTTGTAATTTCGATTTGTTATGAATCAATCAGCTCATCTTGATATGCACACAATGAAGTTTATACGGTGCTTATGGAAGACTCGGGGCACCGGTCACTTATGGTCTAATATATGGTAAAGCAGCGTCGGCTGCTACAAACCCCGGGGGTGCACTTATCTTATAACAGATGAAACATGTTATCTGAGGAGTGAAATAAATCAGGGCCACGGTCATCCCGATTCGATATTTGTTCAATTGTTGTACGACATTTCTATTTTTTAAAGTGGCAGAGGGTGAAGTTGCCTTTTTCTGCCAAGATAAAATAAGAATTCTATAAATAGGAATGGAAATTTTTTATAAAAAAAAAATAAGCAGTGTACTTCCTCACGAAGTGAAGTCCTTCTACTAGACATGTGTGCTTAGTTTCGCAATCGGTACTAAGAAGCTGCATGAATTACTGAGCTTCTGGGTTTCTTATTGTGGTGTAACGTCATCTCTGCCGGTGAGGGGCACAGGCAATGTCTCACCAGCCTATTTAGTCATAATATAGCTTAGGATCACAAAGTTACAGGTAATTGTTCAGCTGCTGTCCACAGCCCAAGTGCCCTGATCTTACACAAAGCAAATCACTTACCTTACCTACTGTGTGTCAAATAGTTTCATTTCTATAAGCTACAAAAATTCACCTTTAGAAACTTTTGATCATCCAGAAAAGACCAGCTGTGTGCATGTTCCAAAAAATTACCATATTAATTCATGCAGCAAGTGCCATTTCCACCCTAATGGTGAGTAAACATTTTCAGATTTTGAAATCTGTACTTTTAGCCTAAAAAACACTTACCTCCCTGCATGAATAAATCCATTTGCCTCCCTACATGAATAAATCAATTTTTTTCAAAGCATTTTACTTCAGATCCATCAGATTTTCTTGAGTTCACCTGACAATAATTGTCAGTACCTGCCGCAAGTGTATTATTTGGTAAAAATGTCTTTTTCTCCTCCTTTTGAATCATTGCAATTTTAAAAGTTATCAGTCTTTGCTTCAAGCAAATGTGAATTAGTTTATAAAAAAAAAAGTTAATTGCATAGCCTATTTTGGTCATTATCTTTTGGCTGGAGATAATTTTCCCTGTTAAATCTAATTGAGAAGGTTGTACATTTTTTTCTCTCTTGTCTTGATATCACAAGCACAGTAATTAGACGAGCATTTCATTACATGGATTAAATGTCTGAAATCAAGCTTAAAAATGGTGTAACTGTGTCACTAGGTATTGTCACTTTCAATGGGGAAGAACATGTGTAATAAAGTGCTTATCCTGGACTTTAAAAGTAGCCTGTATTTATATGGTCTCTCTTTATAAGCTATGTAATGAAGCACTCTCAATGATTCATTTTTTGGTTGAGTCATGTTTCGGATATTCGGTTAATAGAGCTGTTGTTCCAAAATGGAACCTTAATGACTTCTGCTGAAAATGATCTTATAGTTCTAAACTGGTAATAAAACATAATAGAGTTTAGAAGATGATTTCCCTTAAAACTGAAAATGTAGTTTTGGATGGGAAATCCTATTGTCAATGCTCTAAAATGAAGCTTACTTTTTTGACAAGACAGCATTCTTAACATTAATAGCTTTGTTTTCATATCTTCAGTACTTTAAATGGTTAAAGGGAACCTGTCAGGTCCACCATGTCCTCAGAATCATAAGCAGTTCTGTGTGATGGACAAACCCAAACTGTAAGGCTCAGGGTCTATGTCAAAGAATGGACCCCGAACACAGAATTCCCTAAGAAGTCCGTGTTATTGTTCGGATTCAGCTTGGAAGGCTGTAAAATGAAGTAGAATGACTATATCTACCAGTCTCCGGCACTGTGTTCACCCTTGCTTTCGTGTCCCCGCTCATTAACCTCATGTCTATTCACTGCAAGGACTCAACAGCCAATCAAAGATGCCTACTCTCTCTTACAGTGTCTGTGATTGTGCACCCACCCATTGTGCCAACATCTTTGATTGTTTGCACATATACATCAGTGTATTGGCAACAAACCTGCCATTTGTAGGTATGTTAAAATAAATAATAACTTAAAAAAAAATCCAGCTGGATCCACCAATCTTGAATATCTGCAAATTCGCCCATCTCTAGTTCTGTGCACATATTTATATTGCCTGTCTAAAAGTCCCTTTATTCAAGTTGCATACATAAACATATCTATAGAAAACATATTTCTAAAAAAAAAACCATTATGATATGCAAAATAAGGCTTTGACTAATTGAGGGGGCATAAGTTCCCCTAACTCAGGGGCGGGGAACCTTTTTCTGCTGAGGGCCATTTGGAAATTTCTACAATCCTTCGGGGGCCGTACAAAATTATTAAGTTGAAAATTACCTGCTGTATTTGGTTAAACAATCACCTCACCCCTACTGTGGTGGCTGGAGCTGCTTCTCTTTGGCGTGGTAATTGGTCATGTTGCTTCTCAACTGCTTTTCCAGGTTTGCTAGAGGCCTAGACATCACAGTAGATGTTGGGAGTATATACCTAACTGGGGAGGCCGAGACTGGGGCATAGAGATCATTGGAGAGCTGGACTTAAAGGGAAGACAGTTGGCAAAATGCATCTGCCAGTCTGAGCACTTCGGTCCCCAGTGATCTGCCCGGGGGCTGCAAAAAAGTAATCGAGGGCCGCATTCAGCCCTGGGGCCTGAGGATCCACACCCCTGCCCTAACTAGTCGGCCTACTGTTTTTAATGCACTTTTAATAACATGCTTTACAAAAGCTGGCATTTTGGTTATGTTTTGCATATTTACAGCTTTGTTTCCGCAGCATTGAGCTTCTCTGAATCCAGGTGTATGCTCCCCAGCTTCAGAGAGGCTCACCGCGCATGATCAAAAGTCATCCACCTGGCTTCAGAGTAGTGCTCATGACCGGAAGAGCCCCTTCAACTAGCCAAAGCCCTTTTTTGTATATGAAATACAGAACTTTAGAAATATTTTTTTCTGGTTAAGTATGCAATTACATGAAGGAACTGTTAGGCAAGTAATTGATAATTGCCCACAACTTCTGGGGGCATGGAGGAGCTGACAGCTTCCCTTGAAGTGTTACTTATATTAATTTATGAACAAGTAAAATAAAGTTTTACTTATTCTAAATTTCAAAGCTTACTCTTTGTGCTGCTAGAACTACCAAGCAGTACCAACAATTTGACAGGCAGCATACTATAAAAGTAGTAGTTTTGTATTTCTATTTTTGCTGTTTTCTAGATTCCCAAAATCATTGCTACTCAGTTGTCAAGTTGTCATGAATTTAGCAGGAGCTAGAAGATGACAGTCTGGGATCTCCTGAGTTATATCTAAAATGCATTGGAAAATGTAGAGCTCTATAGGATTAACCCAAAAGGTTACATTTTCAATATTTGCCTGGTATTTAATAATTACATACATTTTAATATGACACATGACAGCAGTTAGTTGAGAGGTCTTTAAACTTCAAAGCTAAAAGGAAACAAGTAACATTTTTCCTATCCTATACAGAATGTGAATGTGTAAAAAATATTCTCTGTAGTGCAATATCAGTACAAAATAAGTCAAGCAAAGTATTGTTTTCTTGGTATACCTACCACTCACCAGAATCAATCTAGAGCTTCCCAGGACATGGGTGCAGCACATGAGAGGGCTTAGAGAAATAAAACTGGTAAAATAATAACAAAGGAAGCAATGAACAAATTAAATAAGCACACATCATACTGTGCACATACATAATATCACTTTGCAGGGATCCCCATGGGAAAAAATGCAAAGGCCTATGATGGCATAATATTACCAAGAAATTGCTATGTTGAAATAAGATTTGGCTCTACAGCATTAACCCGCCTGGTCAGTAAATCATAAATGCTGTCATTTTCACATTTCTATAAAGATTAATGAATGCTAGGTTGGAAACACAAAATACCGCTTGACTCAGTGAATGCAGATGTATACTACTGGCTAACTAAATGTCATGAGAGCAGATTTTCTCCTTATATGAATTCTCAACCTGGGTCTGAGCCTCGATTTGTAAATTCCAAATTACATTTTCTGTGTTATTAGCACCGGAGTGTGACTTCTTTGACCCTATTTTGGCAGCAATCCAGAGATCGGAGAGCGCCTTGAAAAACCTAGTAACAAACAAGCCATGCCACAATGAACCTTCATTATTAAATCATTACAGAACCGCAGGATTAAACCACTTCACTTTACACAAACATACTTTTTTTTGGCTGGGGAAAAATTAAATATTTAGGAAATCAATAAGTTCACCTGATTGTTCATATGATACAATGGTCAGTATTTATTAGAATTTCTATAGTGTTTGCAGTTAATAGGTGATCTGACAGCATGATAAACCTCTCCTGGTGTAGTTGTGGAACTAAGTTTCAGACAGAAAATAAAATGTCATGAAAAGTGTAACAGACTTTTCCATTGGATATGTTGATATGTCAAATCTGTCAAGTACAATTGTGTGTGAGTTCTATATTCGAAGATACAGAACACTGCATGGTTAATTTCAGGTGACTTTTCAGAATAAGGTACCATAAGTATATCCATGAGGTATAACACTGTTTCTGGTGTTTACAAGACACCCTGCAGTTTTCCCCTCTGTGATCTCTATTTGTAATCTACAGTTGTCTCTGAGTTAGGCCCCTTTCACATCAGCGTTTTTTTCCAAATCGCGGCAGATGCGGTGAAAAAAACGCATCTGCCGCGATTACCGCATTACGGCTGCACTTGCGGCACGGTTGCGGCGTGGTTGCGGCAAGCCCCATACAATGTATAGGCGGGCTTGCGGCAGGTGCACCTGCCGCAAGCCCGCCTATACATTGTACGGGGCTTGCCGCAACCGCGCCGCAACCGTGCCGCAAGTGCAGCCGGTATGCGGTAATCGCGGCAGATGCGGTTTTTTCACCTCATCTGCCGCGATTTGAAAAAAACGCTGATGTGAAAAGGGCCTTAGGCTGCTTTCACAGCAGCGGTTTTCGCTGATCGCGGCAGTTGCGGTGAAAAAAATGCAACTGCCGCATTACCGCATAACGGCCGCACTTGCAGTTTACTTGCGGCAAGCCCCATACAATGTCTATGGGGGCTTGCGGCAGGTGCGGCAAGTGCGGTTTCGGCATATCACGGTTTTTTTCGCGGCCGCACCTGCCGCAAGTGCCGGTACCGCACTTGCCACACCTGCCGCAAGCCCCCATAGACATTGTATGGGGCTTGCCACAAGTAAACCGCAAGTGCGGCCGTTATGCGGTAATCGCGGCAGTTGCGGTTTTTTTCACCGCAACTGCCGCGATCAGCGAAAACCGCTGATGTGAAGGGGCCTAAGATGTTTTTCAGAGTTAAACATAAGTTAAGAAGATTGAGGTAAGAGAAGTAACTAGTAAGCGGACAAAGATGCACATTTCTCTGATAAGATACTGCATATTACATACTACTTGTGCTCAAAATTTTGTATACCCCGGCAGATTTTTTGCTTTCCTGGCCTTTTTTTCAGAGAACATGAATGATAAGACAAAAACCTATTTTTCCATTTATGGTTAGTGGTTGGGTGAAGCCATTTATTGTCAAACTACTGTGTTTTCTCTTTTTATATCATAATGACAACCAAAATTATCCAAATGATCTTGAGCAAAAGTTCACATACCCCAGTTCTTAAAACAGTGTATTCCCCCTCTAACATCAATGACAGCTTGAAGTCTTTGTGGTAGTTGTGGATGAGGCTATTTATTTTCTCAGATGGTAAAGCTGCCAATTCTTCTTGGCAAAAATCTTTCAGTTCCAGTAAATTCCTGGGCTTAGTTGCATGAACTGCGTGCTTGAGTTCTCCCCAGAGTGGCTCAATGATCTTGAGGTCAGGAGACTGAGATGGCCTCTCTGAAACTTTTACTTTTTTCTGCTTTATTCAAGAACAGGTCGTCCAAGTACATCCCATGCGCAGCTTCTGGGCTGATGAGTGCAAATTCCTTCAACTTTGATCAAGTTTCCTGTGCCTTTGTAGCTCACAAATTACCACATCATCAGCAATCCACCTCCGTGCTTTACAGTAGGAATGATGTTCCTTTCATCATAGGCCTTGTTGACACCACTCCAAATGTAATGTTTATGATTATGGCCAAAAAGTTTGATTTTGGTCTCATCACTCCAAATTATCTAGTTCCAGAAGTTTGGAGGCTTGTCTCTGTGCTGTATGGTGTATTGTAGGTGAGATACTTTGTGGCATTTGCTCAGTAATAGCTTATTTCTGGCGACTCGACCATGCAGCCCATTTTTCTTCAAGTGCCTCCTTATTATGCATCTTGAAACAGCCACACCGCTAGTTTATAGTGAGACCTGTATTCAAGCTGATGTTATTGGTGCATTTTTCTTTGCATCCCGAGCAATTTTTCTGGCAGTTGTGGCCAAATTTTTGTTGGTCTACCTGATTGTGGTTTGGGTTTTACAAAGCTCCTGATTTTCCATTTGTTAATCATAGTTTGAACACTGCTGACTGGTATTATCTATTTCTTGAATATCTTTTTGTATCCAATTCCTGTTTTATACAGTTCAAGTATCTTTTTCCATAAATCCACTGAAAATTCTTTTGCTTTCGCAATCCAGTTTCTGGATGAAAGATGCAAGAGTCTGTCTGGATCCCAGAAACTCACTCAGCTTTTATACACACACACTGATTAATAGGTGAGGATTATCCATTCAAACCCATTTGTGTCAACTTCTGTGCATGTAATCAGGCCAAAATCACCAGGGTATGTGAATCTTTGATCAAGGTAATTTGGATGTTTTGGTTGTCATTATGATTTAAAAAGAGAAAACACAGCAGTTTGACAATAAATGGCTTCACCCAGCCACTAACCATTAGCGGAAAAAAGTTTTTGTCTTATCATTCATATTCTCTGAAAAATAGCCAAGAAAGCAAAAAATCTGCCGGGATATATAAACTTCTGAGCACAACTATAATTTGTTTAAATTTACATGTACTATTGTCTTATACAAAGTTGGTTGAAATTTAAAGCGTTAATAAGGAAATTATTGGGTAATGGGCAATGTTTTGCTTTTTGCTTCATTCTCTTTTGTTTTTTTTCATTTAAGACAAATTAAATGAAGATAATAATACCAAAGAATTTGTGATTGCAATCATTTTCAGGAAGAAACTGAGTATTATCTGACAGAATTGCAGGGGTGTCAATACTTTTGACCACAATCGTATACTTTATTAAAGTAAGAGAATACAATACAAATAAAACAAAGATATTCAGATATAGTTCTAAAAATATGTTTAATGCTTCATATAACAGTGTTATCTAACATCCATCAAATATGGGATGATGCCATAATAAGTTGCAGTGCCAGGTGTCCTGATTCTTGTTCTGCATTAAAATACTTGTGGGAACAAGGCTGGTACTAACAAGTGCTCTATAATCGACTCCACTTTGTATCATGAGTACATAGAAGAGGTCTTATTGCTCTCTTGAGATGCAATCAGTCACATGTATTATGTAGTGAGATTTCCAAGTAATCTGTTTTATTGATACAGTTACATTTGTGGACAATAAATCAACTTTAAACCCTTCTTGGAAACACTTGCATTTTATTTCGCCCTAAAGAACAACAGTAAGTAGAAATTCTTAACTGCTGGTTTAGGTAATTTGTTTTCTCTTTTATATCTCCTTGAAAGAGTATTTTATACTTCTGTACAATGTTTAGTTAGTACGGCTTTGATAGAAAAGCTTTACTGTGTTATTTTCAATTAGGCACAAAATGGGAAAAAAACTTTATATGGCAACTGTTCTATAGACACACCCATCACTCACATGGCAGTTATTTGACTTTCTCTGCGCATTTATGCCTGTTGTGCTGTGCATATATATACACTGGTATATATATATATATATATATATGTATATAAATGTGTTACTCAGAAGTTCATCAAAGAACTGTGGACAATATTTTTTACTTTACTGATCCTTTTTTATCTACAGTAAATGGGGCGTCCATAAGTTGCTGGCAGTCTTGATCATCATATGCTGGGACCCAATAATTCTGCTATGCCTGCAGATACCTGGTGGTCATGCGCCAATGTGCCAATGCTTTTAAACTTTATGTAGCATTTTATGAGGACTTTGTAGATGGCAATATAGAAAATAAAAGAGGTATTAAACTGATTCAGTATTCTTTCTAGGGTCCTTGGCTGTGTCTGACAGTCAGTGATCTAACCTGCTCTAGTGAGATAGTTGGATCTTTATTAACCACATGCTGTGCTTTTCAATGTAGTTACAGTGCCTACAAGTAGTCTTTCAACCCCCGTAGATTTAGCTGGTTGACACATGCGGAATTAACTTGGCATTGTGACATTTGGACTGTAGATCAGCCTGGAAGTGGGAAATGCACTGCAGCCAAAAAGATTTTTTTTTTCTTTTCTTTTTTTTTTTTTTAAAGCGTTAAAACTTAATTCAGAGGGTCATTTATTATTCAACCCCTCAAACCACCAGCATTCTGTTTGGTCCCCTAAAGTATTAAGAAGTAGTTTAGGCACAAAGAACAATGAGCTTCACATGTTTCCTCCTGTGCCAAGGCCAGGCTTGTCCGAAGAGTCAAGGCTAACCCAAGGACAACAAGGAAGAAGCTCCGGGAAGATCTCATGGCAGTGGGGACATTGGTTTCAGTCAATACATAAGTAACGTACTCCACCACAATGGTCTCCGTTCCAGACGAGCCCGTAAGGTACCTTTACTTTCAAAGCGTCATGTCAAGGCTCGTCTACAGATTGCTCATGATCACTTGGAGGACTCTGAGACAGACTGGTTCAAGTTTCTATGGTCTGAAGAGACCAAGATCGAGATCTTTGGTGCCAACCACACACTTGACGTTTGGAGACTGAATGGCACTGCATACGACCCCAAGAATACCATCCCTACAGTCAAGCATGGTGGTGGCAGCATCATGCTGTGGGGCTGTTTCTCAGCCAAGGGGCCTGGCCATCTGGTCCGCATCCATGGGAAGATGGATAGCACAGCCTACCTGGAGATTTTGGCCAAGAACTCCGCTCCTCCATCAAGGATCTTAAGATGGGTCGTAATTTCATCTTCCAACAAGACAACGACCCAAAGCACACAGCCAAGAAAACCAAGGCCTGGTTCAGGAGAGAAAAAATCAAGGTGTTGGAGTGGTCTAGTCAGTCTCCTGACCTTAACCCAATTGAAAACTTGTGGAAGGAGCTCAAGATTAAAGTCCACATGAGACACCCAAAGAACCTAGATAACTTGGAGAAGATCTGCATGGAGGAGTGGGCCAAGATAACTCCAGAGACCTGTGCCGGCCTGATCAGGTCTTATAGAAGACGATTATTAGCTGTAATTGCAAACAAGGGTTATTCCACAAAATATTAAACCTAGGGGTTGAATAATAATTGACCCACACTTTTATGTTTAAAATGTATTAAAATTCAACTGAGCAACATAACTTTTTGGTTTGTAAGATTTATGCTTCTGTTAATAAATCCTACTCTCGTTTGCAGTTTGAAGGCTCTAACTTATTTGCATCTTATCAAACCACCTAAATAAGCAGGGGGTTGAAGACTACTTGTAGGCACTGTACTTAGTTACTTTAGCGAAACTGTACTCATCAAATGTCATCTCCTAGGGCTTTCCTGCCTTCTGCTCAGTTTCCATCTATTCTAATGTCCATGCTCTCTTACGGGCACATTGATGTGCGTATAATCACATCTGATATATCCTACAAAGGCAGTAAAAAATGCTCAGAGATACAGTGAGCTTGTAGAGCTCTACTTTGCTTCACTCCACACATGCTCAGCAAAGTAGTAAGATGTAATAATCATAAGCTAATAAGCCAAAACAATCCAGCATGGAAAAAATAGGAAATGAAGATAGGAAAAAAACTTGAAGTGTGGATTACAACAAACTGGAGCAGCTTACACATTTCATCGCTGTAATATATATATATATACATATGCCAAAACATTAGGTGTTTCCATTATTTTGTCTAACCGCTGTATATGTATATATATATATATATATATATATATATATATATACATATACATATACAGCGGTTGGACGAAATAATGGAAACACCTAACGTTTTGGCATCATAATCTTCGAACATGTCATAAACATGCAAACCGTGACATATGTTAATGTTTTGTAGTTGATTATTTGTGTTAAGTGATACGTGTATGTAAATTAATCTTATTTTGACGAATTGTAAGAACATTGATGAGAACATGATACCAATGGCAGACCTTTCAGATTTTCAAAAAGGCCAAATTGTTGGTGCCCGTATGGCAGCTGCTAGTGTAACAGAAAGTGCCCGAATGCTTGGTGTGTCAAGAGGTACTGTCTCCAAAGTAATGACTGCATTTGAAAGAGAAGGAAAAACGGCCGCAGCAAAGCACAGGTCCGGCCGAAAGTCGAAGTTGACTGAGAGACCGTCTGACTCTAAAGCGAAAAAGGTTCGCAAGACCACGGCTCCGAAAATCACTGCTGAGCTCAATGAACACCTACAGAACCTAGTTTCCACGAAAGCTGTTTGTAGGGAGCTGCACAAATCTGGATTCCACAGAAGAGCTGCAATTAGAAAACCGCTGCTCTGAATGACAAATGTTTCCAAGCATTTAGAGTGGTGTAGAAACCTCCAGAATTGGTCCCTTGAGCAGTGGAAACATGTGATATTCTCAGATAAATTATCGTTTACCCCATTTTCTAACCTCCGGCTGAGTGTATGTTTAGAGACAGCTGAAAGAAGCATTCCATCCAGACTGCCTTCTCCCAAAACATGGCGGAGGTTCTGTGATGATCTGGGGTGCTATTTCATGGAGATCCGCCGGGCTAATGATATCATCTTGTAGTAATCCATACCTCGGAGAATTGAGGCTGTAATCGCTGTAAAAGGTGGACCTACACCATATTAAACTAACTTTTGTTGATTTTTCCTGTTGTTTCCATCATTTTATCCAACCCATGTATATATATATAAATATATATATATATATATATATATATATATATATATATATACATATATATACAGTGCCTACAAGTAGTATTCAACCCCCTGCAGATTTAGCTGGTTGACACATGCGGAATTAACTTGGCATTGTGACATTTGGACTGTAGATCAGCCTGGAAGTGGGAAATGCACTGCAGCCAAAAAGATTTTTTTATTTTATTTTATTTTTTTTTTAAAGCGTTAAAACTTAATTCAGAGGGTCATTTATTATTCAACCCCTGAAACCACCAGCATTCTGTTTGGTCCCCTAAAGTATTAAGAAGTAGTTCAGGCACAAAGAACAATGAGCTTCACATGTGTGGATTAATTATCTCTTTTTTGACTATTTAAGACCCTCCCCAAACTTGTGAACAGCACTCATACATGGTCAACATGGGAAAGGCAAAGGAGCATTCCAAGGCCATGAGAGACAAGATCGTGGAGGGTCACAAGGCTGGCAAGGGGTACAAAACCCTTTCCAAGGAGTTGGGCCTACCTGTCTCCACTGTTGGGAGCATCATCCGGAAGTGGAAGGCTTATGGAACTACTTTTAGCCTTCCACGGCCTGGACAGCCTTTGAAAGTTTCCTCCCGTGTCGAGGCCAGGCTTGTCCGAAGAGTGAAGGCTAACCCAAGGACAACAAGGAAGGAGCTCTGGGAAGATCTCATTGCAGTGGGGACATTGGTTTCAGTCAATACCATAAGTAACGTACTCCACCGCAATGGTCTCCGTTCCAGACGAGCCCTTAAGGTACCTTTACTTTCAAAGCGTCATGTCAAGGCTCGTCTACAGTTTGCTCATGATCACTTGGAGGACTCTGAGACAGACTGGTTCAAGGTTCTATGGTCTGATGAGACCAAGATCGAGATCTTTGGTGCCAACCACACACGTGACGTTTGGAGACTGGATGGCACTGCATACGACCCTAAGAATACCATCCCTACAGTCAAGCATGGTGGTGGCAGCATCATGCTGTGGGGCTGTTTCTCAGCCAAGGGGCCTGACCATCTGGTCCGCATCCATGGGAAGATGGATAGCACGGCCTACCTGGAGATTTTGGCCAAGAACCTCTGCTCCTCCATCAAGGATCTTAAGATGGGTCGTAATTTCATCTTCCAACAAGACAACGACCCAAAGCACACAGGCAAGAAAACCAAGGCCTGGTTCAACAGGGAAAAAATCAAGGTGATGGAGTGGCCTAGTCAGTCTCCTGACCTTAACCCAATTGAAAACTTGTGGAAGGAGCTCAAGATTAAAGTCCACATGAGACACCCAAAGAACCTAGATAACTTGGAGAAGATCTGCATGGAGGAGTGGGCCAAGATAACTCCAGAGACCTGTGCCGGCCTGATCAGGTCTTATAAAAGACGATTATTAGCTGTAATTGCAAACAAGGGTTATTCCACAAAATATTAAACCTAGGGGTTGAATAATAATTGACCCACACTCTTATGTTTAAAATTTATTAAAATTCAACTGAGCAACATAACTTTTTGGTTTGTAAGATTTATGCTTCTGTTAATAAATCCTACTCTCGTTTGCAGTTTGAAGGCTCTAACTTATTTGCATCTTATCAAACCACCTAAATCTGCAGGGGGTTGAATACTACTTGTAGGCACTGTATATATATATATATATATACACTATAGATTAAGAGTGAGTACCGTATATACTCGTGTATAAGCCGAGTTTTTCAGCCCAAAAATTGGGCTGAAAAGTCCCCCCCTCGGTTTATACACAGGTCATACGGTATGCTGTGGGGGGGGGCTGCACCGGTGGCTGGAGGAGGCAGGCGGTCACGTGGGGCCGCCTCATTAGTGCAATGAATATGCACGGCATCCCCCCGTCCATCAGCGGCAGGGGGATGCCGTGCATATTACACTACACAGCCCCCCCCTCCTTATTATGGGTCCCCAGCAGTAATAAACAGCCCCCCCCTCCTTATCCTGTCTCCCCCATGTCGGTGTCATGTGACCGGGTGCAGGAGATGACGTCATTTCACAGAAGCCGGCACAAGAAGGAAGAAGAGGCCAGGACCGGAGGAGCTGCGCCGGAAGGTGATGTATAAAGTGTTTGTTATTTTGACAGCTGTCGCAGCCTGGGGGGGGACATACTAAGGCGGGGGGGGGCAGTGTGTTACTGGTGGGGGCCAGTATACACCACTGGGGGGGCCTGTTTACTACCACTGGGGCTGTATATACCTCTGGGGCTGCTGGATACTACCACTGGGGCTGTATATACCTCTGGGGCTGCTGTATCCTACCACTGGGGCTGTATTTTACCAATGGAGCTGCTGGATACTACCACTGGGGCTGTATATACCTCTGGGGCTGCTGTATACTACCACTGGGGCTGTATATACCTCTGGGGCTGCTGGATACTACCAATGGGGCTGTATATACCTCTGGGGCTGTTGTATACTACCACTGGGGCTGTATATACCTCTGGGCTGCTGGATACTACCACTGGGGCTGTATATACCTCTGGGGCTGCTGTATACTACCACTGGGGCTGTATATACCACTGGGGCTGCTGTATACTACCACTGGGCTGTATATACCTCTGGGGCTGCTGGATACTACCACTGGGGCTGTATATAACCTCTGGGGCTGCTGGATACTACCACTGGGGCTGTATATACCTCTGGGGCTGCTGGATACTACCACTGGGGCTGTATATACCTCTGGGGCTGCTGGATACTACACTGGGGCTGTATATACCTCTGGGGCTGCTGGATACTAACCACTGGGGCTGCTGGATACTACCACTGGGGCTGTATATACCTCTGGGCTGCTTGTATACTACCACTGGGGCTGTATACTACCTCTGGGGCTGCTGGATACTACCACTGGGGCTGTATACTACCTCTGAGGCTGCTGGTATACTACCTCTGGGGCAGCTGTATACTACCTCTGGGGATGCTGTATACTACACTGGGGCTGCTGTATATACCTCTGGGGCTGCTGTATACTAACTACTGGAGCTGCTGCTGTATATACCACTGGGGCTGCTGCTGTATACTACCACTGGGGCTGCTGTATATACCTCTGGGGCTGCTGTATACCACACTGCTGTGGGCTGTATACCTGTGCTGGGGTCCACCCTCGGCTTATACACGAGTCAATAGGTTTTCCAGGTTTTGGGGGCAATAGTAGGGGGGTCGGCTTATACACGGGTCGGCTTATACACGAGTATATACGGTAAGTCAATTCTAAACGAACTGAATATCTAGATCTTTTCAAAATGTGCAACTTATCTGTAATGCTAATTAAAATTTTGAGAAATTCAGTTTACGTGAATCATGCAAAATGGTGAGTGATCATCCAGTTATTGCTGAATTCATATTGGCTGGAGAAATATAAAAAATAATATTTATCATATGTACCTCATTTTTTTCCTGTCAGCTACTATGACAATCCTGCACTGGCTTCCTGAGGCACCCACCCTATATCTGTTCAAACCTTGTCCCATATTTTGATGCTTTTGTAGTGCCTTATTCACTGGTTAAAAAGAGACCGTAGCAGGAACTAGAGCATTAGGAAGCCAGCAGAGGACCAGTGAGGAGCTGAGCAATCAATTCTGTGGATTTCAAAGTTTAATAATCTTTTTACTAGATATAATATAATAATAACAAGGGCAATATTACATCCCTGAGGCATACATTTAGATTACAGATGACTGACTATATCTTTAGGTTAATATGTTTTTATGTCTGAGAAATTTGGTTTGCAAATATCTAAATAGTGTACGCGTGGCTTACAAGTTTTAACGGTGCCCAGAGTGAAGAACCAGTCACCATAAACAGAATAAGCTCTGGCACTCAAAAAATGATCAATGTTCAAGCCTCATCAGATAGACTGTTAAGCTCCCGTCACACACAACGACGCACCAGCGATCCCGACAACGATAATGAACCTGTGGGGATCGTTGGTGCATCATTACCTGGTCATTGGGGAGCTGTAAAACAGGCAGATCCCCTCAGCAACCAGGGACCAGGGAGCCAAACCCACATCGCTAGTATCTAGGCACTGGGCGCTGCCTAGATACCTGGTGTTTACCATGGTTACCAGCCTGTGAGATCGCTGATCGCTGGTCTCTCGGTGTCACACGCAGAGATGCCTGCTGACCAGCGGCAGACCAACGACCTAAAAATGACCCAGAGCACTTTGTAATGATCAGCAGCAGGGGCCCTGATCGCTGCTAAGTGTCCCATGTAGCGAGATCGTTAGCCAGATCGCTGTTACGTCACAAAACCTGTGACGTTACAATGATCTCGCTAACGATCTCGTTATGTGTGACGGGGGCTTTACCTTGAAAGATATGTACATAGTGAAAGCAGAAAAGACAAAAGTAAATAATAGTACAAATTGCTCAAACACAATAACATAATGCAAAAAGGAACAAGCAGTGTCAAAAATACAATGCAACAAAGAACATATTGCACCATGCTAAATTCACCAAATGGAAAATCAAAATTGAAAAAAAAAAAAACAATATGACATATAAGCCACTTAATCGAATGAGCATGGACGTTCCCTTTTTTTTAAATGAAATGTGTATTACCTCTGAACACGTTACCTCTGATATCTCAGAGAACTTGGGTGATCATTTCTGCTGACACCACATGCTACCAATCACCTAAGTTCACTGAGATATCATTTGTCTTTTCTGATTTCCCTATGCATATACCGTTCAAGATAACAGTCTATCTGATGAAGGCTCACTCCAAGTCGAAAACGTTCATGATGATGATTGAATTGCTCTGATCTTTGTGATTCATCACGTGTGTCTTCAAATAAATACACTTTTTTGATCAGCACCATGATCACTGGTCATTTTTGAGTGCCAGAGTTTATTCTGTTTATTGCAAACTAACAAAGACCTACATAAAATCTCCAGGATAACGTCATAATGGTTCATTAATGAAACACATATTGATCAAATAAAGAGTGTTAATTTCTTTTTAAGCTGTCGTATAGTCTACGTCAGGCAGATAAGAAAATGAAGCAGCGTTTCAAACTTTGCTATAATGTATCATCGAGTTTTTGGATTCTAAGTGCATCCTTTGGGCATGTGTTTGATGGTTAACATCCCAATAGTACTGAAATCTGTGATATAGAATGTGACAATATATTGCCCTTTGAGGATATATTTTTTTACATTGACTGATGTCTATGCGTACTGTTGAGCATAGGTTTTGGTGTAAATAGAGTAAGTTCTATATCACCGTTGGACTTGTAAGCTAAATCCCTGTCAACATTGCTCACGGGAAAGTGGGTTAAATTTTGCGAAGAAAAAATACAGACTGTATTAATTCAGATCTGAAGGTGGCAATTATCTGAGCACACAGCAGAAAATCACATATATCAAGAGTTATTGATTAATTTATAGAAAATAGGATGGGAACAGCAAACTATTTACATTGGATGATCTATGTGCTTTAGGCTATTTATACATAATGCTATGATCTAATATCAAAAAAGAGTTCGGTAAATTATCCAGGGCAAAAAAAGAACATTGACACCATTTCCCATTCTATAGCAATGTGTATTTTTTTTTTGTTACAGTGAATTACTGACTAGCAAAAACAGTAACTCAGTAAAATAAATTGCATTAAAAAATCTTCTGTAGTAAAACAATAGACTGTCCAGTCTAAGTTTACATTATCAAGAATTAAACTACTGTATAATTTTGCCAATATACAATTTTCTGAAACAAATCTGTATAATGTGATGCTTTTGTAAATGGACAAGTGTAGATGAGCAAATAGTTTTGAGTGAAAATTATTTCTACTTAAATTTTACCAAAATCCAATTTTGATACAATGGAGATTTTTTTGCAATTCGCTTCCAAGCGGATTTAGTCAAATGGCGACCACATGCCAAGATATCTATAAACTGTAGAAGACCACAAAAAATAATGAATAAGCAACCTTGTACCACATACACTCACCTTTCAAACCCCTTCACTTTTTCATGTCATCATAAGTTTTTTAAGGTGTCTGATGGCTCCCTGCGTTTTTGGCTGCGTTTTTGAATCTGCACCTAAAAATAGTGCTTGTAGTATTTTTTTGTGCGTTTTGAAAAACGCATGCGTTTTTGTAGAAAACGCATGCGTTTTTATAACATGGGTTCCTATGGGAAACGCATGCAAAAACGCATGTACACTTAGTACCTTTTAATGCCATTCAAAAACGCATGCGTTTCCCATAAGAGCACATGTTAAAAAAACGCATGCGTTTCCGGAAACGCATGCGTTTTTTTAACAAGGGCTCCTATGGGAAACGCATGCGTTTTTGAATGGCACTAATTGTACATGCGTTTTTGCATGCGTTTTCCATAAGGCCCCTTATTAAAAAACGCATGCGTTTTTGGATATGCTCCAAAAACGCATGGGACAGTCACACATGCTTTTTGGCTATTAGGGCATGCGTTTTTTTAACATGGGGCCTATGGGTGCGTTTTTTACATGCGTTTTTGAAAACGCAGGTCTCCAAAAACGCATGTGCAAAATGCTACTGTGACCCAGCCTAAAACAACACTTGTACTCATCATACCACTCACCTTTCAATCCCCTTCATGTAACCCATCTGGTTTTGCCGGACCTTCAGGTTGCTTCCACTCTTACGCTGGACCTGGACTTCCAGCTCTGGTGAGGTCCTGGAGGATTTTGTGTAAGTGCATGAAAGGTTATGACTAGTGATGAGCGAGTAGTAAGATTTTCGAGTTCAGATAGCTCTTTGAACTGTTTCAGTATTCAGATCTGAGTGAGTTCCCTATTGACTTCGTATTGGATTCGCTTACTCATTCAAAGTATTCAGTTAGAGCAGTGGTTCTTAACCTTGTTTGAGGTACCCAACCCACCAGTTTCATATGCACATTCACCGAACCCTTGTTTAGTGATACATCTACATGCAGCCGTCGGGAGTGTGTTGACCTCCATGGCGGAGGCTCCGCCGAAACCCTGAGACCGACACACCATACCCCTGGGGTTTGATCGAAGAACCACTGAGTTAGAGCTATCCGAACCTGAATATCTTACTATTTGCTCATCAAAGCACATGTTGTGACATTTCATGCCCTAGCAAGACATGTCTGGGAATTTCAGTGTGCGTGGCAGGGATCTGTTCAATGACCGGAGGATTGACATTGATAAGCTGAGAGGTGGGTGCGTATGTGTTTTTTTTTACATCTTACATTTATTACGCTCTAGTGTGTATGGAAATCAAAGAGCAAAATTAGTGACAATACATTAGT
Source organism: Allobates femoralis (assembly GCA_033576535.1). Lineage (NCBI taxonomy): Eukaryota > Metazoa > Chordata > Amphibia > Anura > Aromobatidae > Allobates > Allobates femoralis. Next base: position 142,739,685 of record JARQOC010000002.1, read on the forward strand.
GGATGAAAACTTCTCAAGGGATGTAATAGCAAGGTGCATGGACATGTAGGTTTGGGGGCAAAAACAAGCTGACATGTTCCCTTTAAAACAAAGAGATGTTCCTTGTTTATTTGCCAGTTACAGATGTGATGTTCACCTGAGAACAGCAGTACTAGGAAAGCCATAGATTTTCTTGTTTTCTTGGAAGAACCCATATTAACTTAATGTACCTTGTCATTGTACTTACTCCAGCTATGTGATAAATTGGCAGCTATACTATAACTCGCAACATTAAGAAATATAGAAAGGTAAGGCATGTCAAGTGGCATTTGTATTTTAAAAGGTGAATGGTGCTTTTCGGTTGTAACATTATGACCTTTGCAAGCTTTTTTTCCCCTTTGTAAGTTCTGCAATATTCTCTCAAGGTCAGAATGTAAATGTTATGTGTGTCAAGTGAATTGATAAGTTATGTGACAAGACACAAAGAGAAAAAACATTTACTGAGACTCTTGCTCTCTAAAAGATAAGTAATTCTATTGCAAAAATATATTGTTTGCAATTAAAAAAAATTAAATCAAGCCAAACTTTTATTTGCCTGTCATAGCTAAGATTTTCTTAATCTGAACCTTGTACTTGAATATACTAGCAAAGGAAGGTGATTGTTGGTTTCCATCCCTCTCACCCCCTCCTCAGACACCTGGCAAAATTGTTAGCAAAATGGTTTCGCTAAAATGGTTAGCAAACAACTACTATGGTATGTTTTCTCTTTACTGATAAAATGTAGTATACTATGAAAACAAAGAAATATTAGTGTTGTAGATTTCTTTTGCCAGGCTACATTCATACAAGCATGAAAAAATTAATCTAATTTTCGTCCAGATGCCTGCCGAGTGGCATTCATTTTTATACATCAGCAGTTTTTAAAATGTCCAAGAACAAATATAATTTCCTATATAAAGATTTGGATGTTGCATGGTTGATTTGTTTGTTTCATGCACATAGACTTGACCAGGAGAGTCTCATCTGGAATAGACTGTTACATGCTGTGAATTTTTTTTCATGTAGATATTTGTTTTTTGTTTATCAAATCTCTAATCTGCACAGACTAGATGACAAACATTGTTCTGAATGCTGTCTATTTAAAGAAAAAAAGCACTCAGATCGAAACTACGGTGGCCATGTGAACTTAGCCTTATAGCGCTCTGTAGGATGTCTTAGGGTGAAGTCACACTGTCGTATGACTTAAAAATCTTGCATTGCACTCTGCCCGTTCTTAGACAATGCAGGATATCAGGAAAAAATGGTATCAAATTGACGCTGGTGACAAATAAGTTCCAATTGATCGTAGTGGCGTATAGTGATTTATTTATGGTTGAATATTCATTTATTCTTGTTGAATAAACCACCATATGCTACAATAACTGCTTGAACTGGATTATTTGGCATCAGCACGAATTTGATACCATTTTTCTTGGTATCACCAACTTGCCTTGGTGCACATGGTTTCTGCGGCAGCTGTCTCTTACGCTTTCATTAGTTTGTGGATCACAACCATACAAGGTGAGAATTATATCACTTCTCTGCTAATCCTTCCTTTCCCTGGGTAAGACTCAGTTGCGCTTTTCAATTACACAATTCATGGCTGCAATCTTAGACAATGCTGCAGCTCAGATCTGTGATGTTTTCCTCAGTCCTAATCAGACTGAGGAAAAAATTGAAGCATGCAGTGATTATCAACAAGTCTCAGATCACTTGCACCCATAAAAATCTATGCGTTCGAGGGAAACATTGGAGTGCATTCGGATGTCATTTGAGTGCAGTCCAATATATGCAAAGACAGACAATGGAGGAGATGGAGAGATTAATCTCTCCATCCTCTCTGTACCTGTGGTCCAATTGCAGGATCAGATCACAGTTGCATGACATTTGGCTCACACTCGCAGCAGAGCTTGAGCCAGGCGTCATTGGCATATTGCATCCCATGCTCTCGCATCTGCTGCCATACTCTCTTCTGACCCCAGCCTCAGTGTGATTATGTTAGATTACAGCTTATGTGATGCAGTTAAAGTTCTCCTGAATCATCAGTGATATCTATGTTGTATAAACTGACACAGTGATCCATAATACATCTAATAGCGGTCTAATCTTAATTTTAGCATTAAGAGGGTTTGCTAATGCCAAATCATTTCAAGACATGTTAGAATTTTGCTAAATACTTCAACATTTTATTCCTTTGCAAACTCAGCAGTTTGGAGAGCTGTACAGTAACCTACCGTATATACTCGTGTATAAGCCGAGTTTTCAGCACAAAAAATGTGCTGAAAACTCCCCCCTCGGCTTATACACGAGTATATACGGCAGCCCCAGCTGTATACAGCCCCCCCAGTGGTATCCAGGGCCCCCCTTGCTGCACACCTGTAAAGTAAGTTGTAAGTATACTTATCGCTGCCGCCGCCGCTCCGCTGCTCGGTCACCGCGCTGCTTCGGGTCTTCATGCTTCCTTCTCCGGCGCGCAGGAAATGACGTCATTGTTTGAGTGCCGGAGAAGGAAGCATGAAGACCCGGAGCAGCGTGGTGACCACGGGGGGGGCTGTATACAGCTGGGGCTGCTGTATACAGCTGGGGCCCCTGTACTACTGATGGGGGGAGGTCTGTATACCCCTGGGGCTGCTGCTGTATTATACCCCCTGGGGCTGCTCCTGTATTATACCCCCTGGGGCTGCTGCTGTATTATACCCCCTGGGGCTGCTGCTGTATACTACCCCCTGGGGCTGCTGCTGTATACTACCCCCTGGGGCTGCTGCTGTATTATACCCCCTGGGGCTGCTGCTGTATACTACCCCCTGGGGCTGCTGCTGTATACTACCCCCTGGGGCTGCTGCTGTATACTACCCCCTGGGGCTGCTGCTGTATACTACCCCCTGGGGCTGCTGCTGTATACTACCCCCTGGGGCTGCTGCTGTATTATACCCCCTGGGGCTGCTGATGTATACTACCCCCTGGGGCTGCTGCTGTATTATACCCCCTGGGGCTGCTGCTGTATTATACCCCCTGGGGCTGCTCCTGTATTATACCCCCTGGGGCTGCTGCTGTATTATACCCCCTGGGGCTGCTGCTGTATTATACCCCCTGGGGCTGCTGCTGTATTATACCCCCTGGGGCTGCTGCTGTATTATACCCCCTGGGGCTGCTGCTGTATACTACCCCCAGGGGCTGCTGCTGTATACTACCTCCTGGGGCCTGTATGTACCACTGGGGAGGCTGCTGTATACCACACTGCTGGGGGCTGTATACGACACTGCTGGGGGCTATATAAATGTGCTGGGGTCCACCCTCGGCTTATACACGAGTCAATAGGTTTTCCCAGATTTTGGGGGCAAAAGTAGGGGGGTCGGCTTATACACGGGTCGGCTTATACACGAGTATATACGGTATATTGATGAGGAAATGAGTCAGTGATCGTGGTAAAGAGACAGTATCGACGATCTTCTATCAGAGACCTTTGTTGCATTGCTCTATGCCACATGAATGTTGAATTCATTATAACTTACTGCTGTACTATTACTATTACTGACCTATTACTAATTAATTACTTATAACTAATGTGGAAGTTTGTCACAGTGCTTTAAAAGTAAAATGTTACAATCTGAGAGTCATTTAATGGCTAACTGAAAAGATGGTAAATAATCGCAAGCTTTCGAGGCTTTAGTGTTTTTATTAGACTCTTTTCAACTGTTTAAGGCTGCCTTCAGATTTGCAGATGCCTCCCGGGTGCGGACGCGGGACACCGGAAGGAGCAGATATGGTCCGCATCCGCACCCGAATGCAGCAAACGCTGCCAAACGCAGGCACTATGCGTTCCTATGTTAAACATAGGAACGCAGTGCGCATGCGTTTGAATGCATATGGGAACGCAGCATAAGCTGCGTTCACATACGCAAATGTGAAGGCAGCCTAAGCATGGCATAAAAGAACTACGTATTTTTAACAGTTATCCATTGCACTAATCAGGTAAAACATAATATATTATTTAATTGTATTGTTATATAGACCATTAAATTAATAATAACCTCTATTTCAATGATAATGCCCGTAACTGATTAGACCCCAATTCTCTAAATAGTGCAATAGTCATAAGGCAGAAGACAACAATCAAATTCAACAAACCAATCTTGAGATTCAAAAACGTAGTGATTCCACAATATCGGCATTTGTTAGTCACATATTTAAAATTTGTACAATTAATGCATTCTCTCTAAAGGTCTCTAAGACCAGGGGTATACTTGGCCTGAAAAGCAGCATTGTCATACAAATCCTGCTAGCCCACATACAATATGACCCTCCCAACAAGGAAAGATAGCAGCACACATGGAAAATTCTGCAAACTTTGCTTTACTTTGACATGTCCTGCAGTCCCCCCTTGAATATGTAATCACACCATCAACACAGGAAGGAAAATGAAAGTGAAGCATAAAACTTTATAAACACCTGGCTAAAGACAAACATACTGTACTACAAATACAGCCAACAATAAAAACAATAAAATAGTGACCATATGATGATAAATACTTGTTCTGCATATGCCCTCTGCAAACAATTTTCACAATGCAGAATACACAAAAAATACAATAGTGATCAGACATAGAGCAGAAAAGAGAACTATTATGAAAATTAGGATAGATGATTAATACCAGATCATTGGGGGACAAGCAGCAGGGACTTCCACAAATCAGCTGTTTTCTGCTCCAGCTGCAGATGAATGTATAGAGTATAGAGATCAGTACACTGATTAGGGGCCATTCCTGGGTACTACAGCTGAAGTCTCAATAACTTTAGCACCAAAGGGGCCTGTCACACCTGGTGACGTCACCAGAGATGTCAATGGCGACGGGAGGGAGCGCGCACGTTTTTGGTGCCATGCCAGCGTCGCTGTCCCTCGTTTACATGCGGTGACACCTACGGCGATGCACTGGCGATCTTACAGGCGGCATCGCTGCTGGGGTGTCTAGAAACCTCAGCGGTGATGCTGTAACATGGCAGCCTATGGCTTACATGGGGTGATGTCAGAGCACAGATGTGAAACCAGGCGACCACTCAGAGGCAATATGTAGCGCCGACATCGCCCCTTTACATTAGGCGACGCAGGGGTGATATCGGCGCCGATAGGCCACGCCCCTATGTCACCTAAGAAATCGGTGGTGACATCGCCAGGTGTGACAGTACCCTAAAAGTGATCACTATACATCGGGAACAAAAAGCAGCTGATCCATGGATGTGCCGGGTTTCATACCCACCAGTCTGATATTGAAGAGCTCTTCTAAAGATACAATATCAATATATATGTCCATGAAGACCCTTTTAAAATCAACTGGCTATAGCTATTATTGAAAAGAAAAAACATTTTTAAAGCTAGTGAACAAGTTCCTACACAGTCAAGCAATGTTTCGGGAGGATCACCCTCTTTTTGAAGCTCAAAAATCTGGAAAAAGGGGGACTCCCTATGAAACAGCACTTTGGATGTTTAGGTGGTTGAGTCAGCTGGTTCGCTGCCTGCCATAACAGCTATGCATTCTCATGTATAGACGACCCTCAGAGATTGAAGATTTCTTCTGCTCAAAGCTCTGGCTTCTGAAGTGAAGGAATCTGGTTTTTGCTAAGTGTAGTGCTCTTCGGCAGTCAGTATATGTATATGCTTCATAAATTAAAGGAGACTCATGGCCATTAGTTCGCTGTGCATAAATTGAGGAAGTTAGACAAGAAAGGGGGATGGGGACACATGTGAAGGAAGTTTAAACAAAAGAAATTTGTTGGAAGGGGCCGTGTGGCCACTCACCATAGGTGGTTGTGCACGCCCTGCACAACTGCGGTGTATTGCCTCAGTGTTATGCCTCCTCCTTGGAGGTGTTTGCAAGGACAGCTAGCAGCATCTACAGAGCCTGGAGATCTATGCTGCGGTCATGTGACCAAACCAGAAATACATCATTACAGGTCCTTCATTGATGAATGCAAGCTTCTTCCAGCAGGTCCTGTGGTTTAGGAACAATGTTTGAAGATTCTCCTCCTGCCCAGAGCTGCTTCTGCTGGTATTACCCGAAGGTATGGATAATGGAAACAGCAATTTAACGGTCTGTGGAGCGCTAGGATCAGGAAGAGTTAGGGAGATGGTAATATTTGTAAAAAGGTTTTATTAACCTCTTACAAGCCACAACGCATTTCCGCAGCACAGCGCTGCCTTCATCAGGTGATGCAAGAGGAATTTTGCCAGAAAGTGACTTATTTCTAAAATCTAACACCATGCTATTGGTTAAACAATTAAGCAATCAATGATTACACATTGGTTACAATTAACCCCATAGACACTATTTTCAAGATCACAGATTACCAATACAATATCAAATTGTTATATTAAAAACAAAAAAAATAATAAAAAAAACCTATGTAAGGCCCCCTTCAAACAGGCGTCCATCGGAAAAATGCAGCAGACCCGGACAAAAAAAAAAATGCATCCACAGCATCTCCCGCCCAATGGCCGCACCCGCGGCACAACCGCCGCAAGCCCCATGCACCGCCCACGGGGCCTGCGTCAGGCGCGGCAAGCGTGGCCCCTGCAGCTGCGGTAAAAAATGCCTTACATAGGTTTTATTATTTTTATTGTTTTTAATATAACAATTTGAAATTATATTGGTAATCTGTGATCTTGAAAATGGATTTTCTAAGGGTGCCATTTGTGAGTAGCTAATATTCACCGACCGAAGGGATGTTTGACTGATGCCACTCTCCAGTGATGTGCAGCAAGTGCTACTCTGTGGGCTCTTGCTGAATGAAGCTAGGACAGCCACTGATGTTTCTTCATTAGTGACAGTTTTCTTACATCCACATTTTGGCAAATCCAACACTGAACCTGTTTAATGAAATTTGGCAAGCAGTTTGTTAACTGTAGCATGGGAGATGTATGGACTCGTAGTGTGTGTTGCATTGAAATCTGCTGAAATGACCTGGGGGGTGCGTTCACCAGACATCAACACAATTTCTATCCGCTCCTCACGTGTTAACCTCTGTGACATGTCAATTGATGTAATCAAAGAGAAACTTGAAAATAACTCATGAAATAATACATTTTCATTAAAACCAAGCACACCATTGTTTTTGTTATGAAATTCTCAACATGTTTGATGTGTCACATGACCCTCTTCCCATTGAAAAAAATAAAGTTGGATTCAGAATGGTCAAATTCAAAATGGCCGCTATGGTCACCACCCATCTGGAAAAGTTTTCCCATCTCCCATATATTAATGTGCCCCAAACAGAAAATTGATATCACCAACCATTCCCATTTTATTTAGATGCATCCATATAAATGGCCCACCCTGTGTATCAATATAAGCTCAAGTAGTCACATAAATAGTCATTACAGGAAGAAACTGCCACAAACAATACATACATTTCTTGCATAACACTTTATTTTGGACATTAATCTCTGGAATACCAAATCAGTCTCCAAAACATTAAAAGGTGCACATATACTTTACACAGCCAACCAAAAAGGCCACATGTCTTTCAAGTCTCCCACAGCTGCTTAAAAACTTAATATGAATGACATAAAAGTGAGATTTTTTCTCTTTAAGAATCAAACAAGAATACTGTATTTTGCATAGTATGTGCAGTGGAGCAATGTGATCCATGAAAACAGTGATTTTGTTGGTGACAGGTTCCCTTTAAACACTTATTTACCTGCAGATATATTAATAATCTGCATGTAATTAACAATTAAATCATGCATGGAAGTGTCACGCTGTACTAATTGTAGAGCAACGTCTTGTAGTGCACATGTGACGGTAGCAGCAGAGCAATGTGCTGCAAATGCACAGGAGTGAGATTTACAGTGTTGCGTGCATAACATAAGGCATGTCATCCATATTAACCAAGGTAGGAGGATGTGATTAAGAGGATAATTAATTTTGGGCTCAGTAAGAAGTGCTAGCCAGAAATGAATGGTGAGCAAAACAGGTGGCTGGGGTCAAAAGATGGACTGGTAACCCTGTTGAACCCTTGTTGTCAGGAGGAGCTGTGAGTTGAGTGGCTCCCCCATAGACATTATGGTGAACTTATGTCCCTTATGAGGGGAGGAGTACTTGGGAACCTGGGGAGAGGGGTAATACTAACATTTTACCTGAAGCCATATTCTTATCTGGTGCAGAATGCTTAGCGAGCCTCAAATGGCAGTGATGCACAGGCAGAGCATATATTATAACTTATTAAGTTCACTTATAAGAACATTTTCAAAGTATTATTTTGTGATAGAAACTCGATAATTCACTAAGAAGAGGTGTAAGGGTCACAAAAATGCACTTAATAATATGTAGGAGTAAGTAAAAAATGGTAGGTGGAGGAAAGAGGTTCATAGCATGCTCACTGGGGTGATGGAGGTGTAGTGGGAATGGGCAACATACTGCGCATGCGCTGGAGTACAAAGATGGGGACAGCGCAACATCCGGTATTGCCCCAGCAACCAGCGGTACACTGAGCATGCGCAGATCTACGGTACTTCTGGAACGCTGATAATAGCGCATACGATTAGAGAAGGGGGAGAGGCAGTGCACTCAGGTTAACAATCATTACTGTACACAAGTGCATGAGAGTGTCTAATTAGTGGCAATTATGAATTGAAAAGAAACAGTAAGACAGAGACTGGAAATAGTAAAGTATTATTTGTAAGACATAATGAAGCCCTCAAGCACTATAATAGAGGTGTGGATATGTCAAATGTATATACATTTTGATTAATGTTGTAAAAAGTTGCTAATAAGTCTGAAATTGGTATGCAAATGAGGTTTTATAAAAATCCCAGCTACCCAATGCATAGGTGCTGGTAGAAGGTTCACTGAAACCGAAATGTTGCCATCTTGTCCTGGAGGCCAAATAAAGGCATAGAAAAACCTCAAGGAAGGAGTGCTGCAGTTTTCTTTTGATCTATCTATCTATCTATCTATCTATCTATCTATCTATAGATCGATTTATCATCTATTAATTATCTCTATCTATCTATCTATAGGCCCAGTTTCACACTCAGATAATTGTGCAGAGATTGTTCGCAGATCTTTGGTTGCAGTGAAATCATGGACACATTGTTCTATTTGTACACGGCCACAAAATGGAACAATGTGTCCATGATTTCACTGCAACCAGAGATCTGTGAACAATCTCTGCACAATTATCTGTGTGTGTAAAGGCGGCTTCACACTACGGTGTGATCCGGTCCGGTGCTGTCAGGGATGAACCTGACAGCCCCGGACTTGGTCAGCACACAGAACTGGAGGGTTAATTTGCCCTCCGGTCCGGTGTGCAGCCGCACGCAGCTGCAGCCGCTGATAGGTCAGGACCGCGGCGCCGCTGCGGCTGCACACCGGATGGTAGGGCAAATTAGCCCTCCAGTTCTGTGTGCTGACCCAGTCCGGGGCTGTCAGGTTCATCCCTGACAGCGCCGGTCGGGATCACACCGTAGTGTGAAGCTGCCCTAACTGGGCCTTATCAGCTATCTATCTATCTATCTATCTATCTATCTATCTATCTATCTATATCTATCTATCTAAAGGAGACAGCACAAACTTCATACAAAAATTGTGTGCAACACTTCCTGGTCAATGCAGTGTTCTCCTGCACAGCAAATATATCCCCAAAACAGGCAGCACTCCAGGATTGGGTGGAAAAAAAAGGACAGGTTTAATTCAGCCCTTAGTGGCGCAACATTTCAAGCAACAAGATCTATATTTCTATTTGTATTTATCTACTTATTAACAGTATTATTGACTTATTTATTCACAAGCTGCACATATATATAGTGAACACCTTTGCATATTAATTCATAGATTTATCTATCCATCTGTCTGTCTATCTATTTACAGTATATATCTTTTGTATACAGTTGACTTTCCATGTCAGATTTGCAGAAACATTAGATTGATCCTGGATAAGTGAAGGCCTATAGCCAAGAAGCCATCTACAGATGATTGTATCTCGAGCGTATTTCACAAAACATGAACATTATCTTAAATCCACAAGCCAAGCATTTTATTTCTAGTCAGTAAAATGACTCGGCATGCTGCAAACATAATGTGTAAAATGTGAGAAAAAGTAAAAATGAGATGAATTAATTTTCTGGATAAAATATGTATTGAGAGAATAATTTGGATGCTGTCAGAATTGAGGTAAAAGAAGCCATATGTACAGAAGAATACATATTTAAGCACAGCATTAACAGATGGATTGTATTGGGATTCTTCATTTTTCTAAAAAAAAAAAAATCTTTCCCCTATTGACACGCTTAAGTTACCAGGACATAACAATGAGTTTGATTTCCTTATTTTGATTGGAAAGTTGCAAACCCATATAACCTCACAGGACCTAGGAATTGAATTGAATCTATGTCTGTAAGCCAGGTTATGGCTGCAGACTCAGAAATTGATATTTCAATTTTCTTTCAAAATGAATGATATTTTCTCTCAAAATGATGCATGTTATTCTAAATAATAGCAGGGAGGATCCCAGCTAAAGCCTTAAAATGGACTTAGGCGGCTTTTTCTGGCCTATTGGGACCTCATTGGTATTCTGGAATGATCAAGTCTTAAATTCAGTAAAGCACTAAATATTTACTTCATCTCTAGAGTCATTTTAAGAATCTAGTCTGAACTGTAAGTCAAAAGAGCCCAACTTTACAGAATTAACAAAAATAATAATACATATTGTGTCCTATGATTAACTACACAGACTCTCCAGTAAATAAGAAAGTCTGTGCATCAACGTGGATTACTGGGGAATTGTGGTTACAATAAAAAAAATTGAAATCGTACTATTAGATAAAGCTAATGTAAACCAATAGGCAGCTATATCATAAAGGAACCATCAGTGTCTATCCCAGAAAGAGGGACTCTTTATGAACTGCCCCCTTCTTCTGCTAGTAGGAGAAACAGAGGAATGGACAACCCCCCTGAAACGTGAATGAATTACAACATTAACATGATAAGAAGTAATGAAATGATGGGAAAACTGTTAGATGATAACATAATAGAACAGAAGTATCTGTCAATAGTCTAAGGCTATGTGCACACACAAAAAAGTGATCTGTTTGTGCTCAGGAAATACTGCATGAAAACCTTAACAGATTGTCAGAAAAAAAGCAGATCACTTTTGCAGCTGCATTTGTGCTGCGTTTGTCCACATACAAACATAGCACAAAAAAGGGGACAGAGAGACAGACATACAAAAACATAGCCAGACATGCACAGACAAACATACAGACACACAAACATGCAGCCACGCATGCACAAAAACTTTCTTACCCTCCCTGGCGACCCCTGGTGAATGGTGATATCCTACTTCTGGCTTCGGTACTTCAAAATACTGCGAACCATGTGGCAGCCTGAGTCACATGGTTCACAGGATCTGGCTCTGATTGGATGATACCTACAGCTCCTGTTACCGGTACACAGAGGAAGAAATCACCAGGAATCACCATGGGATAGTTGGGGAGGAGTGGGTATTGCTGTTTTTTTGCAGCTAAGCTAGCTCAATTAATTAACATGATACTTATTTTCCTGCTAAGGTTTTTGCAGCAAAACCTGATCAGGAAAAATCGCAGCCATCAGCACAGCATTTCACAAGTCTCATAGGGCCTTTTCACATCTGTGCATTGGTGCGTTTTGCATGCACTCCGTTAGCACATGCAAACGCAATGCAAAAGCATGAAAACACAGTTGAAGCACAATTGAAACGCATACATTCATGCACCGATTAAATCCTTTGGGCGTATGCTTGCAAACGCAGTTAAACACAACCCCAAACACAAATGCAAAATGGGGTTGTATTTGAACGCATGCATTTGCTGTAGCACACAGAGAATGTCTCCGGAGACATTTTCTCTTTCTGTAGGCTACAGCAAATGCAAGCATTCAAACACAACCCCCCTTTGCACTTGAATTTGGGTTGCGTTTCACTGTGTTTGCATGCGTTCGCCCATTAGATATAATGGGTGCAAGAACGCATGTGTTTCAATATGCAGTTCAATTACATTTGCATGCTTTTGCATTGCGTTTGTATGCATTAACACAATGCAAATACAATGCATGAAAAATGCAGAAGTGCACAGATGTGAATTTAGCCATAGACTGTGCTGGAATGACAAAAATTGATCCATCTTTTGTGCAAATTGCAGCAAAAACTACTGATCAAAAATGACCAGTGGGCACATAGCCTAAGCCTATTGTTATGTCATATATAGGTTGACTAATTGTTATAGGCCCAGTTCACATCTAAAGCTGGGCTGTGTTTGCCCCGTTTGCCTTTGTATACATTTTTACCGCTAAAAATGCATCCAACGCATGCATTAATGCACCCATAGGCTGCAATGCAAACACATTTCAAACGCATGTAAAAACGCATGTTATTTTGCAGAAATGCAAAACACATGCATTTTTTACAAACGCAGCCCTAGACGAGCTGACCAGGTTTTTGGCTACGTTTGCAGTGCCTTTTGCATTGCAGCTTATGGGATCGTTAATGCATGCGTTTGAATGTGTATTTAGCGGTAAAAACGCATATAAATGCAGCCAAAATGCAGATTTGAAAAGGCTCATAGTGTTTTTATTACCTTTTATCAAATATCTGATGCTTATTCTTAGCTCTTGTGTCTGTTGCATTGTTATAAATATCTAAAAATTAAATGCTACATATTTTCCTATATTACTGGAGTCAATTGGCTATGGCAGCTTCTAATTACTATATACAGTGATAGGTAGCTGTCCAGAGAATTTTTCAGTTGTCAGTCATTTGTAACCTTACCAATGGGTAGAAGCAAATACTAAAGGGAATATTAATTTCTACAGTATGTTGCGCTAATATTTCACATTTTTTCTTCCTAAGGGGAGGATTACAGATCAAAACATTGTGCTATGGGATTATATTTTAACTGAAGTTTCAGCTTCAGTCTACAGTCTATTACATGGTGGTTCCACTGGAATAAATGACTCTCTGACAGTCAGCTTCACACATCCATCTCTCAGTGTGAAGCTAATAGAGGGTGAAGGGGCACAGCGTATTCCAGATCATCAGGCTTCTTCATAGGGCTTTTGGTTCTCATAGACCCTCTGATCCCTGCTGGAAGAATCCCACAACATGTCAAGAGATGTTTAAAAGTGAACATAGCACTTAACATTTTACTTAATGTATTCTACAAATGTTATGCAAGATAGATAGATAGATAGATTGATAGATAGATAGATAGATAGATAGATAGATAGATAGATAGATAGACATAGAAAAAAATAGACAAAATATAGAAAAAAATAGAAACTGAGTGCTGCAATGAATTTTTTCTGATAGATAGATGGATAAATAGATATAGATAGATAGATAGATAGATAGATAGATAGATAGATAGATAGATAGATCAGTGGCGGACCTTGACCCCAGGGGGCCCTGGTGCAGTGATTTTGAGGAGCTTGAGGTTGGGGGGTGCTGGCGTAGTGCAGCCATGTTGAGGGCCGGTGGGGGGTTCGTCGGGTTTGGTGCTGGCGGCCGGCGGTGCAGTGCTTGTGCTGGGGCAGCTCTTCTACCTGCTGAGCCGCACAGTTCCTGGGAGCCGGAGGAGCAGAGGAGAGGAGGGGCGGGATCAGACAAGGGAAGCAGGAAGCTTTCTGCTCCCCTTGCCTGACCTTCCTCTCCTCTGACGTCGGGTTACGGGGGTCGGCCGGGGCCCCCTTCAGGCTTGAAAGGGTCCCCTAGCCGGTCGGGGCCCTGGTGCAGCTGAACCAGCTGCACCACGGTAGTTCCGACCCTGAAATAGATAGTTAGATATGCAAGGATGCTGTCTGCAATCTGTAAATAAAAAAGTCTAGTTCAATGTTTACGGAAAAACAAAAGAAGAAAACATATATCAGCTTACCAGTGTAGAAGAGGCTTGATGAACCCAGATGTGCATGAAAATTGTAGTCTGGTTACTGGTCAAGGCATAAGAAGGTAGCACCGAAAAAATTTGTAAAGTGTGTAATCTTCAGATTAAAACATCACAATCATTGGGAAAATTTACCATCAGAATCTAATAGTCTTGACGTCAGGACTAAGTGTGTTGCTCGAAACGCGCAGACCAGTTTCTTATTTTTCATTCATCTTGATGTATTTTTAACTCTATTTAATTATTATTTAAATGTTCCCAATAAATGTGATTTTTTTAATCTGAAGATGACATTTTTGGCAATTGTTTGATTTTTTCTGTACCTTGGTGCTACCTGCTCATTTAAGCTCTGACATCAGGACTAAGAGTCTTGTCGAAACGTGTAGACCATTTTCAGATTTTTCATTCATCTTGATGTATATTTAACTCTATTTGATTATTATTTAAACTCAGTAGATCTGATGTTTTAATCTGAAGTTACATTTTTTGTGACAGTTGGATTTTACCTTTGCCTTTGGGCTGCCTCCTCAAGCAATTTTTAATCTCCGATGAAAATCTAAAAAAACGCAGGATCCTTTTCCTGTAGTGTCTTTTGCATTTCTTCATCTGGTGATTACAATGAAGTCAAAATGATATACACTTTGTTTATTATGAACAATTATTAATTGTTTTACTATACATTTACTATCTATTTTCATATGTAATGTCTTTGACATCTCTTTATTCCAAAGCTCTATTAATTGAGCTTGGATATGGATAGCGGTTAAAGAAGTTCCACTTTTTGAAGCTTTTGGCCTTTCTCTTTGTGCCTTGTACAATCTGATGCATATTGTAGCTTTTAAAATAGGATTTGAAGCATAGTTACTGTGGAATATGAATCAGCAGGTGATCTGGAACTTGAAATACATCTTCGGAAGTGAAACTGCACAAATTGGATATGTCTTAGCTTCCTTACATTAAAGCGTCTCTTCTGCAGAGTATATTTTGAACATAAGATGAATGGCCACATTTTGCTATATTTTTTATTATGCAGAGCTATGTTTTGTATACTCAAATGTAACCAATGTCTGGAAACGAAATTGAAATCAATAAAGTGCAGAAGTCAGTGCAAAGTACACAAACTAAATTGCATTGGATAAGAGCAGAATAAAAATAGGTGGTGGAAAATGCAGAGAAGCAGTAACCCAGTAATGTATAGTACATAACACTAAAGCTGTTATATGAGTAAATTGCTTTTAGTAAGTAATGGTTTCCAAGCCAACCATGATTCTTCACACTAGAAGTAGAAAGGCCTGCCAAGAAGAAAAATAGTATGGGGTTTATGTTGAGGAAAAAAAATAGTTTTCTTTAAAAATATCTGTTTTTACAAAAAAAAAATATAATATTAACCAAAATAAAAAGTGGAATTTTAATTATAGTGACTTACTTCTTTCAAACCTGACTTAAAGGGAACCTGACCTCTAAAAATGACCCCCAGCCTGTTTTAACCTGTCCCTGCACCATAGTAATCCATTTCTAGGCATCCCTTTCTGTCGCTAAACCGCTATGTGAAAGTTTAAAAAAGTAGTTTTTTCACCTGTTGTTCTGCAGCTTTACATTATATGAGAAGCCGCAAGAGGTGGGCTTATGTGGCTCTCCCCGCTGGCGGCGTGTTAATTATGCACGCCCATATGGGCGTGCTATAGAGCACACACTGTGCTTGTGCTGCCAGGGGCGGGTACAGGCGATATAATGCAATGATGAAAATCGTGTCATATCGCCTTTACTGCCCCTGGCAGCACAAGCACAGTGTCTGCTCTATAGCACGCCCATATGGGCGTGCATAATTAACACACCGCCAGCGGGGAGAGCCACATAAGCCCGCCTTTTGCAGAGGTCAGGTTCCCTTTAAAATTACAATACTATTATAGTAACTTTGTTATCATGGAGATACTTCACCTAGAGACGCCTGTAACCTCGAGAAAGGATTAACCCAAATAAATTATTAGTCTTGATGATATTGAGAAGAGTCAAATTAAGGTCAATAGAGACATTTGCCAACCAATTTTTCTGGGCTTTTATTCCATCTTTGGGACTCAAGCCCCATGTAACTTCTTATCATAAACTGTATTTTGGACACGAGTATAAAGAATATGTTTTAGGCACTGTACATTGCATAATATACTATACTATTGCACTTCATCCATATTTGGGCCTAAAAGTCATATTTTTGGTGGTTGGTTTCTGTTAAGTTTAACGATGGCTCTATAATCCTAATCTACCTGAAATTAGGTGTCAGTATTGACAATTAATATGTAGTGATTAATTTTCAGTTGTGTTTTTGTTTTCTAATAATATACGGGCGGCACGGTGGCTCAGTGGTTAGCATTGCAGCACTTGGGTCCTGGGTTCAATTTTTACCAAGGACAACATCTTTAAGGAGCTTGTATGTTCTCCCTGTGTTTGTGTGGGTTTCCTCTGGGCACTCTAGTTTCCACCCACACTTTAAAGATATATGAATAGGATATTTAGATTGTGAGCCCCAATGGGACAGTGTTGCAAATGTGAGTAAAGCGTTATGGAATTGATAGCACTATATAAATGAATAAATGATATTATTATTATATACAATAAAAAATATAATGCTAGCTAAGCGATTAAGACACTTAAAAATCAATTGCGCAGGCCACATGCAGGACTAAAAAGCTTGTGAGATTTAATTTGTAATACTAGATATAAATTAAGATAGGGTACTCCTTAAGAATGAAATATAGCAACCAGGTGCTCACGCGGCTATGTAATATAAAGGCAACTCAAGAAGAAAAAAAGCACAGCCATAAAATTGGAGTTCAATCCTCAAGAAATATATATACTTAAAAAACAGTAAATATGCAAAGTTTATATATGGACATAAAACAAAGTTAAAAACATTACAACACCAAATCAACATCCCAATCTACAGATGCTATGTTCCGGGTGTTTGCTGCTCATCAGTGGCAAGTATGGGATCTCAATGTCAATAATCTTTGTATATTTACCAATATTATAAGTATATATATTTATTGAAGGTTGTGCTCCAATTTTATGGCAGTGCTATTTTTCTTCTTGAGTTGCCTCAATTGGTAATACCAACTAATACATCAGCATCATCAGGAAGTAACCCTATATTCATGACCGCAATCATTGAGAGTCTTATAAATGCAATACAGATTGGATGGTGTTGGCCGGTTGAGTTGAGTGTACATTATACACATGTGGACTGTTCGTGCAATAAATATAGAAAACAGTAGCAAGTAATGGACTGGGGGCACATTTTTGTAATCTACTAATACATTTGTAAGGGACTGGGAGATCGATACACTTACTGACATCAAGTCAAGGTCAAGGAAATGGATTATCAAAGCTCTAGCTATAGAGAAAGTGGAAATAGTTGCAGAGATCTACTATCATGTCATGAAAATGCATGAGTAGTAAAAGTGACAAGGGTCTGTGAGTTGTTTAAAAAAACGACTGAAGAATTGAGGAAGAAAAAATTGGATGAAAATGAGACACCTTTGGAATTATTTGCAGAATTACTGTAACATTGGTATATGATATTTTTATTGCTCTATGACTGAAGTGATTTATTGGTTTATACCGTGACTGGGTATGTCAGTATAAGGGCCATAGTAGCTGTTTGGATTTCTAAAGATTTTCTCTATTTCTATAATTAGAGGGATTTTTCACTGCCTGAAAAACGTATATGAATAGCCCTATATTGCTACATAAAACTGAAAAATATGTGGTTGGAAATAGAATGTATCTGTGCGCACACCACATGGGAATGATTTTCCATCTTACATGTGAATGTGGAGCCTGTTTGTACTTCTGCCCAACAGTACTAGTAGGAAAAATACAGGAAAAAACAGGGAAGTCCACTGGAAGAAAACCTTGGATGATTATTTAAAGATTATTGATTTTTAAATAAAGGACCAAGATTATATGCAGGTGGATTTCCCTGTTTTTTCCAGCATTTATCGTAAAAAATGTATACTTCCCCCCATTATTATTCCTCTTGAGTCCTGTGTCTCCACACCATCTCATGGCATAAACTTGACCTCTGCAGCCAATGAGCAGTGACAAGGCCCCAAGGTGCTCCAAACAATGGATCTAGGGAGTGAGCCTTAAAGCAGTTCTTTTGATAATCCAGAAATATATGAACCAATAAATATTAATTCCATTCAACTCTCTTAAATCTATTTTTCATAGCTCTAGGTTTTTTCTTTGGTATTTTTTGGCATGTTTTCAAACACTGTTTCTTTAGTCCCCAAGAGGGACTTGAATCTGTGTTTAAGGGTGCGTTCACACACTGTGTATTTGCTGCGTATTTTTACGTGAGTGCTCTTGCTGTTTTTGTAGCCAAAACCAGGAGTGGCTGATTAAAAACAGGAGTGGGTGATTAAAACCAGCAGGAGGTGATTAAATACAGAAGTGGAGCACTTGTTTCTATTAGACTTTTCCTCTGATTGTTCCACTCCTGTTTATGGCTACAAAACTGCAACAGCACTTGCGTAAAAATACGCAGCAAATACCCAGCGTGTGAACGCACCCTTAATGTTAGTATTGCATAATATAGTACTAGCCACAGACTACGAAGAGCCGCTTCACACTGCGCGTGATCCGTCCGGGTTTGTCCGGGAGGACCCTGTCAGCCATGGATCTGATCAGCACACAGGACTGGGGGGCTATTATGCCTTCCGGTCCGGTGTGCAGCGCACGCAGCTGCTGCCGCTGACAGGTCAGGACACGGCGCCCCGGTCCTGACTTATCAGCAGCGGGAACTGCGTGCGCTGCACACCGGACCAGAGGGCATAATAGCCCCCCAGTCCTGTGTGCTGATCCGGTCCGTGGCTGTCAGGGTCCTCCCGGACAGACCCGGACCGGATCACCCGCAGTGTAAAGCGGCCCTAAGAAAACTAGTCAGTGGCTGGGCTTCATCAGAATGCAAAGATAGCGTAACAGGACAACTAGCTATTATGGGAAACGCTCAGCACACGAGGATAAGGCAGGAGTTGATTACACTAAAACAGATGCACCATCTGTCTGGTGCTACTGTTATGCTGCTTTCAGTGATTGATTGTTTCATTAAATTAGTAAAACAGAATTGGTCAGAGTTAGAACCAATATCTGCTGTATTACGAAAGTACGAATTATATATAACAGCCATATCTTACTCTGTGTGGTGTAGGAAAACCACACCCCCCTAACTGCCCCATGAGACATTTATATATTATTGAGCATGAAAGGGTTAAGCATTTAGTATGACATACTTTGTATTGGAAATGGTTTTTACACTTTTTTCTACACCTTTGTACATGCTAATTAAAATCAATGTTTTGGAAACATAATTTGTGGCATCTTCTTCACTTCACATCTTCTTCATTTACACTGACGTCTTATGATACAAATTATTGTTACTGAAAGGTGTAAAAGTATTATCACTTTTGGCAATAATATTCTACACATCAGTAATGTATCAGTCCAACATATTACAGAAAATGGTCTCACACCATCTATATTTGCATATCATAATGAGACTGCATATAATGCGGAATATAACCTGCATTCTTCTAGTTATTTGATGCGTTTCGTGTTTCTGATGTTCCTGTTTATAGTTATAGATGAATTGATATTCTGCCTAATGAAGATCCTAATGGATTCTCCTTTTCTTGCAGCAGACGGATGTACAGACTGGTCGGTGGATTACAAGAAATATCAGGTTTTGGTTGGTGAACCTGTTCGGATAAAATGTGCACTATTTTATGGATACATTAGAGCAAACTATACATTAGCACAGAGTGCTGGACTCAGCTTGATGTGGTATAAAAGTACTGGGCCTGGAGATTTTGAAGAACCAATTGCTTTTGATGGAATAAGAATGAGCAAAGAGGAAGATGCCATTTGGTTTCGACCAACTGTGTCAGAAGACAGTGGTCTTTATGCATGCGTCATAAGGTAAGCGTTGGTATGCATGATGCAACTCAGAAAATATGTTACGTGAAAGCTTGAGCTACAAAGATAAAACTGGTGGAGGAATTTCAGACTTTGTATATGATATACAGTAAATATTCTATTGTCACACTGTGATAATATAGTAAGCAAGGTTGGAAAAGATGCATACATTCATGCAGTTCAGCCTAGTATAGTTCAATGTTGATCCAGAAGAATGCAAAAAAAAACATGAGATAGAAACCAATTTTCTTCATCTTACCATGTGTGTAAATACTCTGAATTTCATTTCATGGTGTTAATTGACTTCAAAAGAATATGTGTGTGCAAAGAAGAGCTGAAGGCCTATGTATTGTATCACCTCGCCCACTTACAGTTGGCTGTACTCTGCCTTAGTTGATAAGCCCAATTATTTTATTTTAATTTCTAGAATGTCTCATGTACATTTTATAGCATGTTTGCATACATGTGCAACATCTAAATTTTATATTTTGCCACTACACTAATGACTAAGGAAGCTCAGCATGGAGCCTGAATAAATGTAAACATATAATTTGCTTGTCGTTGATCAATTTCACAAGCAGCAGGTGCTAGTTCACTTTGCAATTAACAATGAAATGCCATCAAATATATATAAATGAAGTGATCAATGCATGATCCCAAGGTTTCCAACTATTGAAGTCCCCACCAATCACCAGTATTTGGGCCTTATCAAGGCCAGGCCACACTAGCACTGGCATTTGTCCTAGTGGTCCACCAAAGAGGAGGATTACCACATTCTTAGCGCTGCCTTAATGAAGCCTAATGGTATGTTAACGCTGCCATAGAGTATCATGGGCAGGTGATCCACGGCGCATGTTACTGCAGGCCCAAAAGGTGCCTGTGTTTCAAATCTCGCACTATTTCAAGCGGAGGCGCATGTCATGTGGTCCACTTGAAATAGCACAAGATTTGAAACTCAGGCACCTTTTTTGCCTGCAGTAACATGCACCGTGGATCTACTGCCCCATGGTTCTCTATTACAGTGTTAACATACCGTTAGGCTGCATTAAAGCTGCGCTAAGGCTGCAGTAATCCTCCTCTTTGGCGGACTCCCAGGATAGAATGCTAGTGCTCCGTCCATGTTAGCATGCTCCTGTGGGCATGATAGCATGATTTTCATGAGCTTATGTCGTTGCTAGCTCCAGAAAATCTTGCACATTCACTTGGCTTAGTTTGAAAGCATCACTGCGCCTCTGGAGCGCGGTGTATGTATCCTGGCTTCAGAGAGGCACACTGAGTATGATTGGAAGTTATTTTTCAGATCATGCACAGTGAACATGTAAAGAGGGTGACTATTCTGGGGAACTAACGCCCCTTTGACTTATCAAAGCCCTAATTAGAGTATGAAAAAAGAAGCTTATAATTATTTTCTTAAACATTAAGTTAAGTGAATAACATTACACAGGGCTGGTAAGGTGGGAATTTATCATAGAGATGTGAATTCTGCTGGGTTGGCAAGCCATAGGGGACCTGAGAAGTTATTTTAAGACTGTCTAATCTAAGGCTGTGCGCTCACGATCAGAAAGTGCAGCCTTTTGGATGCAGCATGTTTGTGCTACATCCAAAAACTGTGTTGTCACAGGAGCAGTATAGTGAATGGAATTTCAAGAAATCCCATCCTCACTATGCTTCTCCCAACCAATGCGTGTTTTCAGCTGCGAGTGGGGTTTCCAGACTCCCGCATCTCCGCAGCATATTAATTTCATGCTACAGAGTCAGAAGAGATAACCATCGTGTGCACACAGGGAGAAGCCACCCTGCACCCACCATAGATCATAAGTACAGGGCGGCTGCATTCTCCCTGTGTGCACCCGCAGGCTCCCGCAGGTCCAGAGCCGGTACATACAACACTCAGTGCCTCCGGATCATGAGCACACAGCCTAAGGCTCCACTGGCTAAGATGTCAACTACTTTGATAAACTACTCTCAATGTCTCCTTGTCACTTGTGGCAACTTATAAAATGCGCACATGACACAGCGGATTTTGCTATCCACTGCTACTTCTCAGCTCCACAACAATTCATATAAACTCAATAATTCTGGAGTTATCACCATTACAGAATATCTATAACTGCTGTTAGAATCATATATTTACCTAACTACCTCACATAATCTTTTCCCAGTGTATTACCAAATTCTCACCATTACCGTTTTTACAACTGTTTATTAACTTGAAAAGCAGCCATAATATTTAGTATTGGCCACTTTACATTAGTAACAAGATTTTGACAGTAGAGTCTGATCATTTTTTCCTCTTCCATTGGGTCATCTGAATAGCAGATGCAATACTCCTACACTCATATCCCCATTGAGATGGCTCCTGGTGCCAACTCTCCCTTCCCTCCTTCCAGAATCATAAAGGGGCAACCTTGAAAAATTCAATGGAAGAAAAATACCAATCCGGCATCTAATATGATAAATATGCAACATGAAAACAGTTCCTTTAAAGTGCATTATTTTGTAAGTCAGTATCATATATGGAAAGACAATATTCTATTACATCAACTTGCCATATAATCATTAGATAATATATACACAATGACATATACAGATGCACAAGGGAATCTGTCAGCAGGTTTTTGCTATGTAAGCTGAGGACCTCATGCTGCAGGGGTTAAAAACAAAAAGCAACTGTGCTTCTCTTTTCATGGTTTGCACAATTGTATATGTAATCTAAAGGCTTTATTACCCTGTGATCAAAATTACAGGATTGAAAATTCACATGCACAGCAGTCCAATGTGTCCCCTGTGACTGACACCTCATAATCAATGCAAAATCTCTCTTGATAGCCTAATGTGGGCGGGGACAGCTATCTCAGCTCTGCTGTGTTCCTGAAACTAAATTCTTTGATTGTGTCAGAGCAGGTTAAGCCAGTAATCTACATGATATATCATTTGATCCATGGTTTCTTTGTTTACATTATGTTGCTGTCAGATGAGGTAGCAAGAACCTGCTAACAGATTTCCTTTAAAGTAACCAGACAAAGACACTATACTGATATCATACCTTGCCTATATTATTTGTATAGATAGCCGCTCCTTTACTTTTTATGAGAAGCCACTCTGCATACTTAGCACTGTAGCACAATTTTTAAGCATCTTGACAAATCACATTTTCAATATCTGTCTGAATAAGCAGGAATCTAAAAGTCTAAAAAATTAGCAAACACATTTAATAAATTACTGTATCATATATAGACCTACAAACCCTAAGGAGTACAGTTCCTCCATCTTACAAGTACACTGGCACCCCTGGCACTTTGTACCTGAACCACCTGTCTTGTTTTCACCCATGTCTCATGTATCCCAGTGAGTTATTGGCAGTCATATTCAAACTGCATTATCCAACCTGACATCTAATGATCCTACAACCAGAGTGTTGTTCTTAATTAAATCCCTTGCCATGATACTGATTTATGTAGAATATGCAAAGTAAAGGCAATCTATGTGTTCCATTATCTCTTATTGACGATACAGTATTTACAATTAACTATGGTATGGATCAAGGCTCGTACCGCACCATATTTTCTGTACCGTACAATAAATCATCGTTGGCAGTTTTATTGCCATCCCATTCCTATAAACAAAGAAAACGTAAGCGATTCAACTTTAAATACCTCATCTTAGGTCTTTCCAGTCATAGTTTTGACCTTTGGTCATGGTCACAATTCATCTAAAGCAGCTGGGGCCTTTTTAAGTAAGCATTGGAGGCCTAAGGTCATTTGTGACTTAAGCTTCCCAGGTGTTTGAATAGTAAAGACTCCTTATAGGCCAGTTTAATAACAATAGGATTTATGGTTCTCTCACAAAAGGTTGTAAACTGTATTGAAATGCTTAGGATATAATCTTGCTGAATATGCAGTAAATGAAAAGATGGCATTATATACAAAAATATTTTCCATGTGTCAGCTAAAGAATAAGCCAACACAAAATTATATTTTCTGCACAGACTTGTGGAGTATTTGAAATATGTGAAACTGTTCTTCTTAATAAGAGATAACACTGGAATCATTAACAGAATTACCAACTTGCTACCTCACTATTATATTGACTTCACTAACATGAAAGAGGTATTTCTAGGGATGAGCGAGTAGTCAGATATTCGGCTTCGGGAGATTCATAGCGAGTAGTTATTAATACTTGGGTATTCATCTGAATAGTTAGTCAAATGTTAGTCAATTAGTGATAGGCTCCACCCACACACATCCGGCCATAAAATGAGTCTTTCCGGTTGAGGGCGGGAGGGTGGGCTCTTTTGAGTTTTAACTGAATACAACACCTTGCTGTGCCCACCAGAGAGAACCTTCCATTCAAGCTGCTCTCACTAGGGAGACAACTAGCTTTGTGTACTGAATGGAGCTGGCACTTTGTGACCAATTGCCCAAGATCGACACATCAATCACAACCACCAGCATTAGTCGCCGAGTAAAGAGAATCGCAAATACTTTACTATCCATGAGAGTAACGAATAGTAACAAGTATAATTGCTCATCACTAATTATTTCTATCTCAGCAGAGTTTGGCATGAATATCAGAAAGATGCAAAATATATTACCGTATATACTCGTGTATAAGCCGACCCGTGTATAAGCCGACCCCCCTACTTTTGCCCCCAAAACCTGGGAAAATCTATTGACTCGTGTATAAGCCGAGGGTGGACCCTAGCACAAGTATACAGCCCCCAGCAGTGTGGTATACACCAGTCCCAGAGGTAGATACAGCAGCCCCAGTGGTAGTATACACGCAGCCCCAGTAGTATATACAGCCCCAGTGGTAGTATATACAGCCCCAGTGGTAGTATACAGGGCCCCAGAGGTATATAGCAGCCCCAGTGGTAGTATACAGTGCCCCAGAGGTATATAGCAGCCCCAGTGGTAGTATACAGGGCCCCAGAGGTATATAGCAGCCCCAGTGGTAGTATACAGTGCCCCAGAGGTATATAGCAGCCCCAGTGGTAGTATACAGGGCCCCAGAGGTATATAGCAGCCCCAGTGGTAGTATACAGTGCCCCAGAGGTATATAGCAGCCCCAGTGGTAGTATACAGGGCCCCAGAGGTATATAGCAGCCCCAGTGGTAGTATACAGTGCCCCAGAGGTATATAGCAGCCCCAGTGGTAGTATACAGGGCCCCAGAGGTATATAGCAGCCCCAGTGGTAGTATACAGTGCCCCAGAGGTATATAGCAGCCCCAGTGGTAGTATACAGGGCCCCAGAGGTATATAGCAGCCCCAGTGGTAGTATACAGTGCCCCAGAGGTATATAGCAGCCCCAGCGGTAGTATACAGGCAGCCCCAGTAATGCAGGCCCCCCCCAGCGTCTCTCCGGTCACCTGTAAAGCAAGCTATACTTATCAGTGTCCCGCTCGCACCCGCCGCTGCCGACATCCACGATCCTCCATCTTCATGCGACTCCTTCCTGTTTCCTGTGCGCGTCGCCGGGAATGACGTCATTGCCGGCGACGCGCACAGAAACAGGAAGAGGAGTCGCATGAAGATGGAGGATCGTGGATGTCGGCAGCGGCGGGTGCGAGCGGGACACTGATAAGTATAGCTTGCTTTACAGGTGACCGGAGAGACCCTGGGGGGGCCCTGCATTACTGGGGATGCGGGGGCTGCTGTATACCGATGTATACATCGGTATGTACCGATGTATACATCGGTATACAGCACTGACTCGCGTATAAGCCGAGGGGGGTACTTTTCAGCCCAATTTTTGGGCTGAAAAACTCGGCTTATACGCGAGTATATACGGTACTAGGATCTGCATTGATCCCTGGAAGAGGTCCTTGGATTGTGCTTAAGAATAGGTGGCCATAAGTTCACCGTTCTCTATATTCACTTCTTTAAAAGTTCTGAAAATTGCTGAAAAAACTCGGCAACATCTCTATTCCTGTTAGGCCCCCATTCTTGCAATATATTTGGCTCCAAATAGTGAGACTCACATCTATTGCTTACTTAACATAAGATATGATACACTTTATTCATCCAAATTATGGAAAATCCTATTGATATGTCAAAGTTTACCGCTGTGAATAATGCATTAGTATTTACTGTTTATGTTGTTGTACTAATGTCTACAGATTGCAGAGATGTGTGGTCCGGGCACTACGGCTTGCATTCGAGCTCAGCTGCTTCCCATTTAGGGCAATCCCCCGGTGCTTAGGTGTTGCACGCCACATAGATAGTATTCAACATATGAAAAGTAGAAAAAATGTATAGGCGGCACTCACCGATAGCAGGGTTTCAGTATTCTTTAATGCTTGCTTTTCAATACATTAAAAGTTCCAGTGCGGCGGGGAGAGGGAGTGAGGAGCCGGCGGAACAACGGCACCGTTTCGTGGTGAGTAACCACTTCGACGGGTTCCTGGAACTTTTAATGTATTGAAAAGCAAGCATTAAAGAATACTGAAACCCTGCTATCGGTGAGTGCCGCCTATACATTTTTTCTACTTTTCATATACTAATGTCTACATTTCATTATTAGCCAATTAAATATGATTTCCATAGTAAAATAGTAAAATAATGATAATAATGCCTCACAGAAATGGTAGAATTGATTCACAGGACTCTGATTCACCAACCAGGTCATTATTTGTTACCAATAGATGGAATACATGTGTATCTCCTTACGACCTTGCTTAGGCCCCTTTCACATCAGCGGTATTTGAAAAATGCGGCAGTTGCTGTGAAAAAAACGCATCTGCCGCAATTACCGCATAACGGCCACACTTGCCTTGTGGCAGGTGCTTTATAGTTGCATTTTCGGCACTTGTGGCAGATGCGGCTGCGAAAAAACTGCACCTGCCGCACACTTACAGCAAGCCCCATTGACAATGCATGGGGCTTGCCGCAAGTGAACCGCAAGTGCAGCCGTTATGCGGTAAATGCTGCAGATGCGTTTTTTTCCCTGTAACTGCCCTATTTTTCTAATACCGCTGATGTGAAAGGGGCCTTACCCCGATAGTTTTGATTGGATGGGCTGGCTTAATGGCATTTTTTGTGTGTCACATTGCATTGATGAGATTGCCCCAAGTTTGGCCAATAAAAAGAAGAGCTGAGAATGGCATGATTTAGGAAGGTTCTCAAACCTCCCTTTCAACATTCACAGATTATTGACCTGGCCAATGGACCATACTCCTGTGAATCGTTACTCTCTTTTTTATTCACTATTAATCCTACCAACATTTTCAAATCATGTTTTCTCTTTTACTATAATTTCAACGCATTAACTAATTGATCATTATTTATCAATTGACAATGCTATTTATGTAAGTGCCATTACAGATAGACTTTCAGTAAAAGACATTGTACTCTAAATACATAAAGCCCACAGCACCTCCAAGACCTCCATCAAAACGCTACTATTTTTGGAAGTCTTTATATGGGTTATCCAAAATTAGACAACCACCCAACAGGTGGGTTGACAACTGTCTATAAATTCCAGTCCGGAATATTAAGAGACATTTTTTTCCAGTCCATAAATTTCTTTTAGAGGGTCATTAAATTTTTAAATTGAAGAAACATTTACAGGTTATTTTGATTGCAATTATCATTTTACCGTTTACAGTGATTGCAGCTGATGGCTTCCTATTAGAATTATGGGTTGGTGACATGTATCACTTATAATCATAATACTTTATTATGGTTTTCCAATGTCTGCATAAAAATATGGACTGTCCTTAATTTTTTGATAAGCTGTCCACAAAAAAAATAAAAGGTCTAGGTGGCAACCCTGACAAACAGTGGCACAAGGCTACTAAATAAAATAGATAAAATCTATATTTACCTCCCAGACTGGCGACACTGCTCCACTCTTATGGTGGGTTTACACGCCGCGATATCGGCGTCCAACTCCGATCCAACTCCGACCAAAAGTCACGTGGTTCGGGAGTTGGACCCGATATCGTTCGCGCTTTGTACGGTTTGAACGTACAACGCGATGCTGGAACGATGCCAAAACGATATCGGGGTTGAATGAGCGTGCTATTCAACCGCCCGATATCGTATGGCCGTTTTAGCCGCATCGTCCCGTGTAACAGCCCAACTACGATGTGTACGCCCACGTCACCCATTCACTCCCATGTTAAATGGTCGTTCCTGGGTTGGGGGGCGTACACATCGTCGGGACGTTGTATCCCGATATCGGGCTGTGTAACCCGGCGATGCGATAGCGGGAAAAGCGCGCTCAAAAAGCGCGCTCCCGCGTTGTTGATCCCGATATCGGCCCGATATCGGGACGTGTAAACCCACCATTAGCTCTGTGTTGACCTTGCTGGTATGAAGACATAGTTAATGACAAATGAGCACTGCAGCCACTGATTTTCTACACTTTCCAAACTTTTGTCTGAACAGAACTGTTCCTTATGCGCACACAAAATTATGGAAGCTGCAGTGGTCATGTGTATTTTTCATGTCACAAACCTGGAAAAGGGTCATAGAGCCAAAAGCAAAATAGCAAGGCTGGTTTAGGAGGTATGTATAGATTTTTATTTACTTTTCATTATCCTCTGCCCATTCTTAGGATGCTGTCTAGTAGCGGGAAATAAAGTTGAGTGAACCTTTTGTAGTTTGTGTTCGTGTACTGTTCATGACCCCGAACTTGACTCAAACCCCAATGATTTGCAGTTAAGCTCTCCACCCACATACATTCAGTAAAAAGTATAACACTTCTGGGGTGTGAGGGTGTTTTTTTTCCAATTTAGTTTTTAAAGCACACTACACCCAAAAGCTCCGCTTTTAAGCCCAGGATTGGATGATCAAACCCTGCACGAGTCTCGCACTGGATCAAGCACAAATTGTATCCTACCATAGCGAGACTCCCTCCGGTGCTTTGCAAGTGTAAAGCACCCGAACTCAAAACTCAAAAAGGTTTGCTAAACACGGGGAAGTACGGTTGCACAAAATAAGTAAACCCAACCAAACTAATTAGCAGATTTCTGTGTACACTATACATGACTAGAAAGCTGTCAATCAGTAGTGGGGGTGGGGCTATACAGGTCACTAGACAACTAGCCCTCTAGTGATAATACCCTGCTGATAAACACTGATTTTTATTAAAACAACAACACTCAATCCAGACATATTGCTGGTTTCAGGGTCTCTATCCTTACTTAGTTCAGTTCTTAGATTGCACAGCAAGAAAAAAATTGCAGGCATATTTCATTTAATAAAATATATGTAGACATAGCCTTATGAGCTGGCAAACATGAGCATTAGTAGAATAGAGAATAGAGAGAGACATTACATATTATGCATGTGATGTGACATAGAGGAAAACCATATGAAAGCAGATTCCTGCATTGTTTTCTAGCAATAGAAACCACTTAAACAAGCTGGAGCAATGTAAAAATAACTTTGACAGAAAGCATTTTTGTGACAATGTAAAGATGAACAACAGGTGGCCTTTATATCTCTCCCTTTAATAATACAAGTAGATAGGCTGCGGGTATCTCATAGGAGAAACTCCTATAATAGGACCTCCTACATTGTAATATAATCTAAAACATGAACAAGGAACATTGTTAGTCTTTTATAAAGCCCCTTTGGAGCCTTTACATATTAATTAATTCTACACTATTCACACATAAGAAAACAAATTCATGTCCTCTAAGATTATGTGTTCAATATATATATATCTACAAATCAATATGGCACTACATTTTTTCAGACTTCTGTTTAGTCTAAATACTGACATCTCCACTGCAGCTTACCACTACCACAATTGGCATACAGTGTGTTACTATTATTCATTTGTGTGTTTTTATATACTGTAGAAGTTATGATAACTAAATATATTGAAGTATACTTAATGAAGTATCCTTTAAGTATTTGACAGCTCTATCAGCATGGCACACATAGATTTCAATCCTGCCTATTCACTCTTGCTTGCATTAGGCTCCAAATCTTGCAGATTGTTAGGGTATCTCCTGTATACAGAGCAAACTCCAGACACACCCACAGATTTTCAATTAGATTCAGGTCTGGAGTTTGATTGTGATATTCCAAACCTTGGCTCTTCTCTTGGTGAAGCCATTTGTAGTGGCCCACTGGTCAGCGCGCTACAAAAGGGTACTGCACCCCGAACAGAAGGTGCAGTATTCTTGTCCTGGAGGGGGTAATGGAAGTCTGATGCTCCCCACCACATACATACACCTAGAGACAGGGGCCAATTGAACAGCCCGTTACCAGGGTAACCGGTCCAGGTGGGAGGAGAGCTAGGGTATATAATGAGTGGTAAAAGAGCGGGAAACACACAAGAGCTGGAGAGTGAGAGAAGAGGAGAAAAAGAAGTAACGAGGAGGGCACCTCAACCTGGTGATCCAGACAGAAAGGGGCAGACGGAGGGTGACTGAACACCCTGGCCCAGTCCATAGCGGGGCACCAGCTCCGAAGCAGAGCAGAGGTACATCCCTGAGCCACAAATACTGGTATGATCGACCGCTTCTTAGGAGCATGATCCGCCCGGCATATGTACGGTCCCCACCAGAAGCACCAAACCAGGTTGAGTCCCTTAGAGAGAAGAATGGTATCTCATATCACCCAACAGGCCTGGTAGTAAGCGAGATTCATGCAGGGCAGTGCGAGGAAGAAAGAGTGCACAGAGGTAGGACAGTGGAAGAGAAAAGAAGGGACATACCTGGAGCTTCAGACAGACATTGCCTTCTGCTAGGACCACCCGGTCCACTACCCTGGCTGTAACAACCATATACCCTGTAAACTGCAGATTACTGGAGTAAAGACCCATGCAGAGCAAGCAAGTGTCTGTGTTTCCTTCCTGGTGAACTATGATATTCCAGTCTCACAGCAGAGACTGCGCTGCCCTATTCCTATCATCACACTACACTGCCCCAGAGGACCCTGCTCTACCTGTAGGGAACTACAAAACCTTGCTGCCATCCATCCACCCAGAGGTCTGCAACAGCCGGATCTACAGGTGGTGTCACGACATTCTTCTATAAACTCTTATCCCTGTAACCCCCCTTTTTATTGTCACCCCAAGGGTACGGACTCGGGCACCGACCACCCATGACATCCTAGCACCCAACCGCCCGAGATCTGAGTACCCCAGACCCTTGTGGGCCCGACACATTCTTTTGTTGATGTTTGGTTCTATACTTAAGGTAATGTTTCAAATCTTCTTGATCTTCAGCTTTTTATCAAAAGCCTCAAGATTTTGCTGCAAAGTAGGCTGATATTTGGAACTGTTTATCATTTTCTTCACCTTGACTAAAGCCCCAAATCCATGTGCCAAAAAATGCCCACATTGCATTGTGCTGCTCCTACCCTGCTTCACAGTGGGTATGGGATATTTTCGATGCTGCATGATATTGTTTTGCTTATAACTTATACTTATGGCCAAAAAGTTCAGACCAAATCATACGTTTTCCCACATGCTTTTGCCACATTTGACATAGCTTTTTGCAAAACATAGCCTGGTTTGGATGTTTTTCATTGTAAGTCTTTCATTTTGCCACCCTATCCCATAGGCAGACATATGGCTAGTACTTACCAAAAATTCCTGCATCACCATTAACATTATATAGGAGTCTTGGCAGTTTCCAGGACAAAATGTCTTCTTTTCTTTTCATCAATACCAGTTCTAGGTAATGTCACTGTTGTGACAAATTTAAGCGACTTCTTGATGACTCTCTTCACAGTGTTATATGGTATATATAATGCCTTGGAAAAAATGTTTTGATTCTCCCGACTGATAACTTTTAATAATGAGATCTCATAGCAGTGTTATTGGTGTTTATGGACCATTACTTTTTCTTAATATACAAAGAAAAAAAATATAAGAAACTACTAGAATACTTAATCTTTATAAGGGTATTAATAAAATCTCCCTTTAAAAGATGGCAACTCTGTAGTGAGTTATATTTAACATGAGTTTGTCATAGTAGTGAGGAGCGAGTACCGTAATATTCGCACTTGCTATACTCGTAATGAGTAGTTTTTAATACTCGCATACTCATCTGAATAGTGAGTACAATGTAAGTCAGTGAATGATAGGCTCTGCCCACACACATCCGGCTATAAAATGAGTCTTTACGGGGCAGGGCAGGAGGGTGAGCTTTTTTGTGTTTTTACTGCATAAAACACTTTGCTGTGTCCCCCAGAGAGACCCCAACATTCAATCTGCTCTCCCTAAGGTGCCAGCTCCAATTGTTTACTGTTGGGAGCTGTCAATTTATGTCAGATCGAAAATGATTGACACATCACTCACAAGCACCAGTGATACTCACCGAATAACGAGTAGTGAATATTAACGAATATACTTGCTTATCACTAGTCATAAGATAATTGTGAACATAACATCCCCAATCATAACAGGATGTTTACCCTTATGTAACCATATTATTTTATTTGTATTATTTTTAATTTCCTTCTTAAAATGATTTCAGTTTGTTTTTCAACAGAGTTGCACATATTATCAGTGGCATTATAGGTAGAAAAAGTTCAGAAAACAATTCTTCTTGGTACGATATTCTTCAGGGGCTGACTGGCGACGCAATTCCTGGGTGGCAAAATTTTTCCGGCAGCCCTTGGGTGAGGACCGGGGGGGGGGGGGAAAGGGTGCTGTCGGAAATTTTCGGCCCGTCTCAGTCCCTCCAGCCCTTAGGTGAGGACCGGTGGGGGTTGGGGTTGTCGGAGTGCTGTCAGAAATTCTCTCTCCAGCCAGGCCCGTATTTGGAGTTCCTGCGCCCTAGGCACTGTCAGCGGTGCGCCCCCCCCTGCAGACAGAGGAGTAGCTAAAGGGAGCCTAGAGGTTCCCATTATGGTTGGAGTAGATGGTTGCTAGTTGACCGCCACCATGTCACATCAGCAAGAAGGTGGCAGTCATGTTTTGGGTCGCAATCATGTGGAGAGAGCTAGTTTGCCCCTATAGGGTCCATGAAGGCGTGAAAAGGACCACGGCAAAGTATATATACTTTTAGACTGACCACCTTTTTTCTTTGTACAAAATCATCCCCATGCATGACAATGCACCATCTCTTGGTACAGAGCATAGCCCTGAGTAATTGGCTGCTATGGACATAAAAGTAGAGAAAACCATGGTGTGGCTACCAGTCTCCCCTGATCTTAGCCCTATTGAAAAACTTGGAAGTACCATTAAGCAAAAAAAATCTAAGATGCTGTAAGACCTTAACCATCAAACCAGCAGCTCTGGGAGTCAATTCTGACATCCTGCAAACAAATGCAATCTTAAAACATCCAAAACCTGACAAGTGCAATAAATGCAATATTTGTGAAGGTGATATCAAAGAAAGGCGATGTACAATATGAGACATACTGGTAGGATGTTTACATTGTGAGCCCCTATTGGGAAAGGGTTGATGATGTATGTAAAGTGCTGTGGAGTTCATAGTGTAATATAAATGTAAAAAAATATTTCTTCATATGTCGTCACAATACCAGGATCTGAGGATCTTCTATTTCGAGGTCAGGGGCTCTCTGATGCCATGTCGCTGCCTGTCTCGCTGTCGTCCTCTTTTTACACTGCAGTGTGGTGGACAAGAGAGCATTAACTGGTTAATAACAAGAAGTATGGTGTGTACTAACTGAGCCATAAACCCCCCCATACCATGTCCCGCAGACATTGTAGGATTACTATATGGATTTTATTATTAGGGCACGGACACACTGGCGTGAAACTCGGATGAGTACAATGTGTGATTTTATCGCAGTGCAGTCAGTTAATCAACGTCTGAAACACATTGGCGAGTGTCGGACGCTTTTTTCTCATCCAGATTCTGGATGGGAAAAAAGTCACAACATGCTGCGACAGTCTGCGATTCATGTGCGAGAATCGCCAATGCAAGTCTATGAGTCCGACAAAATCATGGACCGCACACGGACCATCCGAGAGGCATCTCTTTTTATCACTGATACATTATCATTCTTCAGCTGAGACAACTGTAAAATGCTCCTGTAAATAGCAGTAATAGCTGCTGAGAAACAAAACAGATTGCACATGGATGTGATCTAATAAAACTGTCGGACACTTGCACAGCATTTGGATGTTCCAGTGGCCAGCCACACAGACAGCCCAACACAGCCACACACAGAGCCACAACCACACAAAAACAGTCAGCCACATAGACAGCCAGCCACATAGACAGCTACACAGACGCAGAGAGCCACACAGAGAGACACAGCCACATAGACAGCCACACACATAGCCACAGCCAGCCACACACAAAGCCACAGCCAGCAACATAGACAGCCATAGCCAGCCACACACAGGCACACACAGACACAGCCAGCCAAACAGATACACAGCCAGCTACACACACAATATCAGCCACATACATACAGCCACACACATAGCTAGCCACACAAACACAGCCACACACAGCCAAAGCCAGCCAGCCACACATACAGCCACACACATACAGCCAGCCAGCCACATAGACAGCCACACACGCAGCCAAAGCCAGCCACACACAGGCGCAGATACCCACACACACAGACACAGCCAGCCACACACACAGCGAGCAATATAGACAGCTATATCCAGCCACACACAGACATACAGCCAACCACATAGCCAGCCACACACACACAGTCAGTCACACACAGCCAAACAGCCCCAGCCACACACAGCCAGCCACGCAGCCTCAGCCACAGCCATGCAGCCACAGCCAACCCCAGCCAGCCACAACCACGCAGCCCCAGCCACGCAGCCCCAGCCACACACAGACATAGTTAGGCACACACAGCCAGCCATATAAAAACACAGTCCGACACACAGACAGCCACATGCAGCCACGCAGCCCTAGCCACACATAGACACAGTCAGCCACACAGACACATTTTGCCACACGCAGCCAGCCACGCAGCCTCAGCCACACAGACACAGTCAGGCACAGACAGCCCTAGCAACATAGACACATAATCAGCCACAGCCACGCAGCCCCAGCCACACACAACCACCCACAAAGCCCCAGTCACACACAGCCAGCCACAAAGCCCCAGCCACACACAGCCAGCCACAAAGCCCCAGCCACACAAAGCCCAGCCACACACAGCCACACACAGAGGCCCAGACACACAGAGGCCCAGACACACAGAGGCCCAGACACACAGAGACCCAGACACACAGAGACCCAGACACACAGAAACCCAGACACACAGAAGCCCAGACACACAGAGGCCCAGACACACAGAGGCCCAGACACACAGAGGCCCAGACACACAGAGGCCCAGAAACACAGAGACCCAGACACACAGAGGCCCAGACACACAGAGGCCCAGACACTCAGAGACCCAGACACACAGAGACCCAGACACACAGAGACCCAGACACACAGAGGCCCAGACACACAGAGACCCAGACACACAGAGGCCCAGACACACAGAGGCCCAGACACACAGAGGCCCAGACACACAGAGACCCAGACACACAGAGGCCCAGACACACAGAGGCCCAGACACACAGAGACCCAGACACACAGAGGCCCAGACACACAGAGGCCCAGACACACAGAGGCCCAGACACACAGAGGTCCAGACACACAGAGACCCAGACACACAGAGACCCAGACACACAGAGGCCCAGAAACACAGAGACCCAGACACACAGAGGCCCAGACACACAGAGGCCCAGACACACAGAGACCCAGACACACAGAGACCCAGACACACAGAGACCCAGACACACAGAGGCCCAGAAACACAGAGACCCAGACACACAGAGACCCAGACACACAGAGACCCAGACACACAGAGACCCAGACACACAGAGACCCAGACACACAGAGGCCCAGAAACACAGAGACCCAGACACACAGAGACCCAGACACATACAAATAGTCAGCCACACAGACACAGCCCCAGCCATACACAGACACACACACACACTACCCACCAAAATCAGGGCTAGAGAAGCACAGCACACATCGCTCACCTCTCCCCTTTGCTTGTCTGCCATTCAGCTCCTCTGTAGCATGGCCGTCTGCTGGCAGTGAGGGGGCCGGCCCAGCACACAGTGTTATTAGCTGCAGCGTCGGCTGGGGGAGCATACAGGCAGGAACCGGCCAGCTTGTAATGGTGCCCGCCACCTCTCCCTATAAGCGCTTTGCCGCGCTCCGCTCTGGGGGGCCGCAGGACCTGGTGCTGCCTCAGCCTTAAAGGTACATCACCCTGCTCCAGCCGCAGGGTGAATGAGCTCTGTCAGCCTTCAGTTGTGGCCATATCCTGCACTAAGAATACTGGCTACCAGTGAATTAACTTTGCGGGGGTGGGGCGGCCCTGAACTGTTGCTAAGTGACCAGCCCAGGGAGCACTTGCCCCCCTGCCACCTGGGCCAGTCCGCCCCTGATATTCTTACATTACAAAAACCTGCCATTTTAAAAATGATGGGTATACTTTCTGTATATACAGTACAAATATACAGTTGCCGACTACACACAAATCAAATTGCAAGTGTATTTCCATATTTTTAGTATCTGTATAATTCTGTATAATGGCAATATTTTCAATTAACCAAAACCAAAATGCTGCTTTTTTAAGCTTTAAAAACCTTAAGTTTTTCCAGCTCTTCGATTGGTGTGCTGGCTTGATTTTCCTATTTTGCACATATACAGCAGGTGAAATAAATATTGAACACGTCATCAATTATCTAAGTAAATATATTTCTAATGGTGATATTGACATACATTTCTCAGCAGATGTTGATAACAACCCACCTAATCCACACAAGTGGAGACATCAAACCATAGTTGTCCATAAACTAACTGATCGTTAATAATGAGAAATGACGCAAACAATAAGTATTGAACACATGAAGAAAGAAAGGTGCAAAAAGCCAAAGATAGTCAAGTCACCAGCTTAAATACATCATTAATTAGAACACAATGCTACCACTTAGTAAAAAATAATATCAACTGGTTGAACTGGTGGTCTATATAAAAAGGTATCTCATTACCAAGGTGTTACACAAATTTGCTGCTATCTCCCAGGATGATAAACATATAGTGAGGATGAATATTTCAGCATCCAAAATGCTGTGTATTACAGTATTAGCATAGGGATAGGATATTAAGAAATCCCATGCTCACTATGCTTAATCCAGCCACAGCTTTTTGACAGCTGCGATGCAGGTTGCCAGCATTCTGCTCCTCCACAGCATGTTCATTTTATACTGCGGAGTCGGAATCGGCTACCATCGGGTAGAAGGAGGGAGAAGCCGCCCCGCTGCACTTCGTGAGTACGGGGGACAGCTGTGGTCTCCATGCACTCATTCACAGGTTCAATTAGGTCCGGAGGAGCTGCGTCCAACACGCAGCTCCTCCAGACCGTGAGCACCTACCCTCACACCAACAAAAGCATTTGTACAAAGCATTAAGTAAATTTCAGTAACTGTGTTCAATACTCTTTCAATATGTCATTTCTTATTTTTAAATATTACTGTCATGATGGCTTCAGACTGTTCACACTGGGGAATCAGATGTGCAGCCTTAGACCTCTTTGTTGCTCTGCCTGAGTTAGGGCATCAGCGGTGGTTAATTCACTGATGTTCAGCTTTGCAGTAGTTAACTTGTTGATTAGTGTCAATTGAAGGTTGAGGCTACTGGAACTCCTTCTCACTTTAAGTATGCCTCAGAACATTCCTAGATGCTGACTATAGCATTTGCATGCCTCTTGCATACCGGTCCTGTGTTGGAATTGCTGTTCAAACTCTAATCGTTGCTTGGTGTCTGGTGACGTATACCTTGTTATTTCTTTATTCCCAATTTGTATTTGAGTTCTCCCTACAGACACATTGTAATTTCCTGATTGCTTGCTGTGTGGTACTGCTTGCTTTATCCCTGTCTGTGTATATCTGTGGGTTCCATTACAGTTCTCCTCCTAGGGTTGGGGTTGGGGGTTTAGCTCAGGGATGGACAGGAGAAAGGGGTTGGTTGGAGACTTAGGCCTCTCTACCATCAAGGGTGCCCCTGAGTTGAGGAAAATCAGAGTTCCCCTAGCTTGAAGGAGAGTTCAGGGGCCCAGGTTCCTTTCCCCCTTTTCTTCCAAAGCTCTCACAATTACTAAATTTATGGACATCTATAGTTTGGCTTCTTTGCCTGTTAGGAGTTAATAGGTTGTCACTGATATCTGGTGAAAAATTCACGTCTATATCACACTTAAATACATTTATTAGAAATGTGGTGATGAGATCAATACTTATTCTATCTGCACTGTTTATATCCTCCTGGAGAGGATAGGTATTGGTGGGCTTATCATTTTCTTTGTCTACATTCCTATGGGAAATAAACATTTCTCCTGGACAAACTGTTTAAAAGATTTTTATTTTAATTTGCAAGTTATTCCCTGTACTTAGAGAGGAAATAATGAGTAGTTTTTAAACTCCTGAAACTTCTACCCATCCTGAGAACCATGTACTATGAGAAGCCTCACGTGATTGGAGTGGTAGTTGATGATACACACTGCCACTTTTCACAAGGTTCTTCAAACTGTTTCTTTAAGACAGTGGTGACAGGCACAACCA
Organism: Allobates femoralis; assembly: GCA_033576535.1. NCBI lineage: Eukaryota > Metazoa > Chordata > Amphibia > Anura > Aromobatidae > Allobates > Allobates femoralis. The sequence goes on from JARQOC010000002.1 coordinate 142,778,113, forward strand.
AGTAAAGCCAAGTTTTCAGAACCTTGCATCGACCCTTAATTGGGGAAGTGGAAGTATTATTTTTGGTCTAATGGGATGTGTGTGCCATGCATTCTTTTTGGTCTCTGTTGAGTCCTGCCAGGAGGCAATGTACTCTGATAACAGTTACATATCCTTTATGGTCTGCACAAATCCTATTTCAAGATACTATTAATATGAATCACAACTATGGCTTATTTTTGAAGTAGGGTTTATTATTTTAGCATTTTTAAAAAGTCCCAAAAAATCCTGCTATGATTAATTTTCAGGGGTAGATTTAATTACAAATTAATAAAAACCTCAGTAAGGCCCCTTTCACATCAGCGGTAAGCGCTGATCGCGGCAGTTGCGGTGAAAAAACGCATCTGCCGCAGTTACTGCATAACGGCCGCACTTGTGGTTCACCTACGGCAAGCCCCATGCAATGTCTATGGGGTTTGTGGCAGGTGCGGCAAGTGTGGTAAAGTTGCAGTTTCGGCACTTGCCGCAGATGGGGCAGCGAAAAAATCACGGTCAACCGCGTTTTTTCGCAGCCGCATCTGCCGCAAGTGCCGAAACCGCACTTGCCGCACACTTACCGCAAGCCCCATTGACACTTCATGGGGTTTGTCGCAGGTGAACCCGCAAGTGCAGCCGTTGTGCGGTAACTGCGGCAGATACGTTTTTTTCACCGTAACTGTCGTAATCAGCGCTTTACCGCTGATGTGCAAAGGCCCTAATATCAAGAGAAGTAAACTAAGTGTTTTTATTCTTACATGGTGCTCATATTCAATAATAAATAAATTGTGATATTATGAAAATGTTATTTTAATTTTTTTCACAATTTGCATATCATCAAGACGTGTTCTTTCTTAGTGTTTCAATTTCCATTCTATAGAGCATGTATGCTGACAGGGAAGGATAAGCAGATGGAGAAAAACGTGATTGGCTAACTCAACACTACCACAATCACATAAATTAGAGTCATCCATTTAACAGGCACACAGATTAGATATTCAATTTCTGTTTAGAAGAATAGATTGTTTTTGGAGCGTAGGCTTGCCCCCTTCTTTTATCTGTACTAAACTACCTCATTCTGTTTGCCCCTTTTAAAATTCTATAGCTGAATAGCCAGTGATCTTCATTAAGCCAGAACTCATCATGATTATTTTCCATTACTAATCCTGTTTTACCTTTCTGTGGATATTAGGATTGTTGAGCACTCATTATTAATTCATAATCTAGATACTCTTGCTGTGCATATTAAAACTGGTTGCCTTCAAACCTCTCTCGTTAATTTTCTCTGGCTTGTCTTCATCTAATACTTATCTTGTGCCTGTGCAGAGTGTCTTAAGACAGCTTCCTATGATCTCTCTTTGCACATTATCTCTGAATGAATTCATTAATTCTCTCACTCCAAGTATCGACTCTATCTGCTTATGATATGCATACCTAATGTAGCCTAATGCCTTACATGTAATTTTTTTGTTGTTTATTTCTTGAGGTTATTTGCTTTACTAATCTGAAGTTACATAAACTTTTACTCAGGCAGGAAAACTGATCACACATATTTATATAACATCATTATTTTGGTTCTAAATCTCCAGGGTAAAATATAACTTGTTATGTATTCTTCAAATATCCATTTGATTATTTGATTCTGACACAGAGACAAATGGAAATAGTATTGTTTTTCTTTTTTTTAAACTATTTTTTCTCTAAAGGGCTTGCAACATTTGTTTTTTGAGGTAACACATTTTCCGTCCAGTTGTATCATAGGAGTGAGTTTTTCTATGGCGTGCCTAGCCAATAACATTTGCACTCCAAAGACCACTAATCTTATATTTTCCTGACTTGATTTATGATGAGTTCACAGGAATGGTGACACAGGAGAGATGCTTCCTACCATGATAAAATAGGGAAATGTGTTACCTCAAAAACATTGCAGCTGTGGGATCCTGTTGTTTCATCTGTATTCTCAACTATAATAAGTGATTTATGCTTCCTGCTCTGGCCAGCAGCTGTCATTTGTGCCTACAGTAAACTTCAGCAGAGAGTACAATAATCATGAACAACAGAAGGCACAGATGAGTATAGAGTAAGTGAGGGTAGAGCCGAGTGTGCAGTGTTTTAGTGGACTGAGGGTTACTGCATGTTATAGGCTTACAAGATCCCTTTAAGGGGTTGTACAGGCTTTTTAGAAATTTTAAGTGTATGTCAAGGCTGCAAAATGATGACATTTTGTAGTTTACATCCTGTCAGCATTTTGCAGGCTTACCTAGATACTACTTTTATGTGCGTGGAGGAGCAGCTCAGCCACCGACCTGAGGCGTGTTTGTTTTGGAGCTTGAGCATAACGTCACAACTGGTTGTTTAGACCCAGTCTCCTACAAGCACACCACAGATTGCAACAAGCCAATATACCGTACCTAAAACAAGATTATGCAGACATAAAATAAATAAAAACAACAAGATTCATAAATTACAAAATAATTTACAATATACATCAATAATAAATAATAATAATAATAATTCCCTCAAAATTCTATTTTCATACACATATAAAAAATGTATCTTAAAAAATCTCATAAAAACCTCATAAAATTATCATAAAATTTCTACAATTTGATTACAATAGTTATGGTTGTCTGAGTGGGAAAAGTTTTTCTTTCTATTCACATTATACTTCAATCTGATGTTCATTGACTATTGGACCATTAGGGAAAGTCACTGACTATTGGACCATTCAGGGAAAATGTATTTGTGAACATTTTCAATCATCAAGTTCAAACCTTCAGGATGTAACGTGGCAAGTTTAAACGTCCAGAAGCTCTCCTTTTTTATCAAATCCCTAAACCGATCCATCCCATTATCAGGGATCCAGTCAATAATCAAAAGTTTCAAACCACTTGGATCCTTTGAATGGACCAAACTAAAATGTCGGGACACACTATGAGGAGGATGTACACTTGTTATGTTCTATCTATGTTTATTCATCCTCACATGCATCTTTTGTATAGTCCTCCCCACATATTGAAGTCCACATGGGCATTGTAGTAAATACACCACATAGCTTGACTGACAGTTCACTTTACAGTTAATCTGGAACAACTCTTTTGTTGTTACTGACTGGAAGGAAGTAGTTCCATTATCAATTTCCCTACAGCAAAGACAACCTGTAGACCTACAGGAGAAACAACCCTTTTGGGCCTGCTCCGCTCCGAATTCCTCGTTTTCATTTTTTAGCGTCGTATTACTCGGAGAAACCCAATTTCGTATACTACGATTTTTCCTATACACTATATGGGTTTTTTTTGGGAGCACGCTCGTCAATATAGGGTCACCTTCTAAAATAAACCAATGCTTTGCTAGTAACTGCTGTATTTTGCTGCGTGATTTGTTAAAAGCTGTAACTAAACTCCAATCCCTATAGTTCTTATCCTTGGTCTCTTTCTTTGAATTGCAAATTTTTCCAATACAAGATTCTTGGGTTAAAGGTGCTGTACGGTCATATGCATCTTTCAATAACTTATTGGGATATCCTTTTTGTAAAAACCTATCCTTTATTGCATGCAATAAAGTCAACTTCAGAGCCAAATACTTGCAAGTTCTTTATAAAAAAAACTCTGTGCGTGTTCAGCCACCACTGCTCTACTGCAGTGATGACCAGCAATCTAGGTAATGGGTAATAATAGTAAAACTAAAAATCCCTCTTCTTTTAAGAACAATTTTAATAATTGGTTTTGCAAGCACTTTGCATTGCTAACTACTAATAGAATCCATCACCAAGTATTTGCTACTTCACATGAGAGATGCATATTGTAGGAAAAGAGACCCTGATTACACTTGGTTTACTGGATGCAGGAGATGTGACATAACCTATGTTCATGACGTAGCCCCCGCCCACATCACATGTTATTGACAGTGACCTGCTTACCAGAGTAGGAGACATAGACAACTACTCCGATGAACTGTGTTTGGTCAGTGATAATCCTTTTGGATAAAACCTTCATGGTGGGAAAACAACAGCACTAGGGATGAGCAAGTATACTCGTTACTCATCACAAAAATACAGCGAAGCCCACCCCAAAGGTTTTAGGCATAATTCATAAAACAATAATAAATAAAAGGCACTACATCTTTATTAACCCCTCGACCATGCTGGAGGGGTTAATAAAGATGCAGTTCCTTATTTTTGGATTTTTTAATGGATTTTACCAAAGAAAAGAACAGGCAGAGGAATGACTGTCACAGTCAGGGTTCACCTCAGGTCATAGCTGGGGCTATGACCGCAGGTGAACCCCGACTGCTGCTGACGCCAGCCGCAGGGGATGGCCGGGCACCAGCAGAGCAGTGAATAAACCGCAAGTTAATGACTTCCAGTTTATTCACTGCTCTGTTGGCACTTGGCACAGCGGCAGTCTTTGGGCTGTGACAGTCAGGATTCACCCGCGGTCATAGCCCGAGCTATGACCTGAGGTGAACCCTGACTGTGACAGTCATTCTTCTGCCTGCTCTCACTCTACATAGACATGTGTGTCTATGCAGAGCAATGTAGTAGTGTAGAGATTGTGTTTTAGGACTACGGCGGACAGAAGAGGATTTTTTTGGAATAAAGATGGAGTCTCAAATTGGATTTTTTGTTTTATTTCTAATTAAAAAATGTTCTCAGTGTTGTGATTTTCTTAAAAATACTTTAGTAGAAATTCATGGCGGTCATGTCTAATATTGGCGTGACCCCATGAATTCCTATGTCCAGCCAGGTACAACTAGGCAGCTGGGGGCTGGAATCCGCAGTGCAGGGAGGCCCAAGCTTTCTGGGCCCCACCACTGTGATTTGCAGTTTGCAGCCACCACAGAAAATGGCGCGTTCAAAGAACCGCCATTTTCTGGCGCTGTATCCAACTCATCCAGGGTCCTGGTGCGTTGGCTCACTGGGTAATAAAGAGGTTATAAAGCCCAAAATTCATGCCAATATTAGACATGACCGCCATGAATTTCCATTAAAGTATTTTTTTTTAAAAATACAACACCGAGAATTTTTTTTTTATTAGAAATAAAACAAAAAATACAATTTGAGACTCCCTCTTTATTCCAAAAAAATCCTCTTCTGTTCTAATACGCAATCTCCACACTACTACATCGCTCTTCATAGACACACATATCTATGCAGAGTGAGAGAAGGCAGAAGAATGTCTGTCACAGTCAGGGTTCACCTCAGGTCATAGCTCGGACTATGACCGCGGGTGAACCCTGACTGTCACAGCCCGAAGACTGCCACCGGCCGCCGGAGATTGCCAATCGCTGGCAGAGCAGTGAATAAACTGGAAGTCATTAACTTGAGACTCTTCCATCTGTCGTAGTCCAATGCAGGGTTCTTCTTTAGCTCTGCTACATCTCTGGTAGAGAACCTCTACCAGAGATGTAGCAGAGCTGTGCACCCGGGCATGGGAAAATTCATGTGAATTCATGCAGGGAAGCATGAACTCACATGAACCCTGCCAGCATTGCTACTTCAAATGATTAGCTGACAAGAATCAGCTGTTCATTTGAAAATACTGGCGGGAAAGCCGGCGAGAGCAGAGATCACCTTGCTCTGATAGCAGTGACTCACTCATGACAGCAGGATCCTCCACTTTGCCCGCCGCCTCCCCACCCGATCCTGAGTTGGGAGTAGGCAGGGAGGGGCAGGAGGGAGCGGGGAGCGCAGAACAGGAGGAGAAAGCTGCCGGTGAAGTCTTCTCACCGGTGGCTTCCCCGCCTGCATCCTCTGCTCCCCGATTCCTGCTGCTTGCTCCCCACCCACTCCTAACTCAGGATCAGGTGGGGAGGCGGTGGGGGGATCCTGCTGTTAGGCTGTGGGGATGCGAGTAGGGGGCTACATCATTGTTTAAAGACCGTTGGGTTTTAAACAATCATGTAGGGAATGCTGCCTTTTCCTCTGCTGCCAGACCTCTATATAGGGTCCGGCAGCTGAGGAATTACTCGCCTTCCACATTGACTGACATTGGACTCGCTATACTCATAACGAGTACAAAGTATCGGGACCTACTCATTACAAGTATAGCGAGTCCGAATATTTCAGTACTCGCTCATCCCTAAATAGCACCCAACCCAAAAAGTTATACATCCCAAAATTCATACTTGTAACCCCTACATCATGTTTTCTCAGATTACTTAGCAAAAACATGCTGACCTATCCCCTTTAATAATTATAAGAATACACAATTAATCTTATACATCTACTATATAATTGCCGTAGGCATTTTCGTGTCGGACCCCGAAAACGTGCCGTGGATATGTCACTATTGTGACGTCATCACGGCGAAGCATTGGCCGCGTAGCGGCCAATGCGAGGCGTCAGCTGCGCGAGCAATGGCCGCGAGGCCATTGCGAGTCGCTAGCTTTAGTGCGAGCAATGGCCGCGAAGCGGCCATTGCGAGTCGCTGGCCGAAAATAGAACCAGAGGCTCGGCCACAAAGCTAGCGATTTCCCGCTCAGGTAGCGAGTCGCTAGCCTCAGCGGGAAATCGCTAGCTTTGTGGCCGAGCCTCTGGTTCTATTTTCGGCCAGCGAATCGCAATGCCCGCTTCCATAAGGATTACCGCAATCGCGCCGCATTGCGACTCGCTGGCTGAGTGCGAGTACTTGCGGCGCGGTTGCGGTAATCCCCATAAGGATTACCGCAATCGCGCTGCATTGCGAGTCGAAAATCTTAAAAAAATTTAAAAATATTCTAGACACCCGATGCATTTGCATCGGGCTCACAGCTAGTAATTCAATAACCATACAGAAATATATCTAGTCGCAAAAATTGTCACTTAATTTGTCAATTAAGGTGTCAAGTCACACTTTTCTCCAGATCAGGATATCTTATTGCATCATGGTATGTGTGGAAGTTAGAGAATGCTACATCTGTATGTCTGCATTCCTTCCAGGGATATACAGTATGCCATTCATCAGTAATAATGTAAATTCAAAGTCATGTAAATTCCCCATGGTCACATTATTTCATGAACATCCAATTAGCTGTACTCAGCTTTAATAAATAACCCATAGGCATCTATGAGGCTTTTACATGCAATTGGTACAGCAAACTGATTGTGCTATATTTCATTAAATTTCATATTTTTGAGGAATTCTATATTAGAGTCACAACTTTTAGAGGAGTATATGGATTTCCAGTGGCCATCCACAGAGTACAAAATATGCCAATGACCACATTACTTTACCTGGCTCTATAATGTTTATAATTCTATATTATGATGGAAAGGGGAAAAGAAGTCAAATAAAAAACTGCCAAGCTAATAAAATAATACATACTGCTCCGATGCTCCCAGCTTCCAGCTTTACATTGGCTGTAAGCATCATGGTCCATATACCAGAGAGGACAGGTCAATCACTGGCCTCTCAGACATCTTCTAATTTACCCCTGAGATCAGTGTGTCTCCATCACAGACAATATAAACACTACACCAATGGCGGGGCATTGGTGTGTGTCCAGCCCAGGCCCTGGGAGTACTCGGATCACACAGGCGCCGTCTCTGGGGGAAGTCACGGGTAGCGGTGTCTGAGGCCATGGGCCCGGGGGATGCAGATTTAAAATGAGTGGAAAGAAAATAATAAAAATGTCTGTCGTGATGCCACCTGTAGGGTTCCAGTGATGGCCCCAGCGCTGCTTGGGCCTCCGAGGTGATGGGCGGCAGCAAGGTGGAACAGCTCCATACAGGATGAGCGGGGGTCCCCGGGGCTGTGGGTTGTAGTGAGGGTAATAGGGTAGCACAGTCAGTGTGGTGCAGATGGAAGGAGGGACATGCACACATAAAGTCTTTTGGTACCTTTACTGGTGTTCTGCACTTTTACACTAGTCCGGAGGTGAGGGAAACACTTTAGGATCTCCACAGCGAGTAGGGTGGTAGGCCTCCTTATCTCAATGACTCTGCTTGAAGTCTGGCAGGCTTGGAACCCTACCAGACCGTTACTTCTCTTTCTCTGTGACTCTCCACTGAGAGCTGCACTGAGAGCTCTCTCTCTTGGGATTCTGCTTGGCCCTCACAGTCCCTGGCTATCAATTGTTGGTGCTGCGGGTGTCCTGGAAGCTAAGCCTCCTTGTAGTGCTGGATTCTCTGCGGGCCTATTCTCTCTGTCCCTTCAGCTCGGACCCAGTGACCGGAACTCTGATGGGATGAGTTGGTATGACTCCTATCCCCCCTTTTTGTAGTGTTGCTCTCCTCTGCCTTCGACCCCTACTCTGCGGGTCTACCACTGTCTCAGGTGGTTGCTGGTATGGGCCTAGCACGGCTCCAGTACCAGCTCAGCTCACTCAGCTCTGTTCTGTAGTTCTGTAGTGACTGAACACTGCTGTTTTCCCTCCAGAACCCGTATTTATAGGGGGAACTGGCTTAAGGCAACCAGTGGAGCTCCCCCTACAGGCCTGGGGTGAAAGGGTGTTGTGTGTTAGTGGGTTACTCACTGTGAGAAATCCCTCAGTGTCTCAAGGGAGTCTGTGGTGACCTTGCACAGGGTGCCACATGTGCAGCACTGGAACTGATGCTGAGTAAATATATTAATTATCTTCGCAGTATTGCTGATGTTGGGCAACTTTTCGCTATACTTGGACATTTGCTTTATAGGGAATATGTCAGCTGGCTTTTCCTACCCCATCTGAGAGAATAATGATGTAGGCAAAGAAATGCTGAATACAAGGATGTATAACTTAGATTACAAGATGCAATGGTTCTAACACAATGAAAGATTTAAGTTTTAGCCATGCAGCAGAGCTGAAAAAGCTGACTAGGACACACCAGGCTCTTTTTATGCAATTTCTATAGACAGTGAGAAGTTGCTAATCACAGAAGGGGGCCTGCCAGACTTGGGCTCACGTGTTGTTCAGTCCCAGTAATGATAAGCTACTGAAGCTCAAACAAACATAACAGGTAAACAACAAAACACTTTGTGAAAAGAGACGCAATGGCTGAAATTTCGGTGCTAAAATGTTAGTCCGAGGCCAGATTTGCTTTTCCTATCTTCTTATCTAATTTATCTCTTTAATCAAAACTATTTTCTAGTACACTTGCTTCAAAAATTCCCCATGGTTCCTTAAGTACACTATCTAACATCTATTGTGTTTTTCTTCCTACTTACTTATATTATGCAAGTGCCTCAGTGCACACTGGAATAGTCATAAAGAACATCATTAAGCAGGGGGAGAACCCAAAGGCACTTCATTCGCTTAAGCACCTCCTTTAAACAAAGCATCACTGTGACTCTTGTTTCAGGGATGTGACTGTAAATATTACATCAAAAAGATTCTCCAGCATCATCCCCTTCCCCAAAGTATGCTGTCTCAGCTTTCTCTATGCTTCCTCTATGCAGATCAGCGCTTCAGGTGGATGCAGGTAACACCAGTTGAAGCTCCCAGCTTATCACTATGCATAATCCACATGTGAAAGACCACTGATGTCACCTGCGGGACAGCGCTTATGTCCTCCTGTACAGTTTATCTGCACTGGTACACTGAGACTTCACCACAATCTTACAGGGGAGAGAGAAAGCATGGAGCATGCTGAGACAGCACACTCCAGGGAGGGGGTAAGAAGGGGCTGAGACAGTGCACTGTGGGGCAGAGGAGGAGCCTGGGGAACCTTGTGGACATAATATTGACATCGCCAGCCCTGAAACCACCTTCATATTGACACTTTGTTTCAGAGATGGGCTAATAATAGGAATAATAAAAATAATAATATTTATTTATATGGCGCCAATATACTCCACAGTGCTTTACATGCTATTGGCTAATGCTACAGGCTAATGCTGAGGAAGTACCTGCGGCCTTTCCCCTTGCTTGAAGGCATACTGTGTGATTTTTCCAGCATGCACTGGGGCACTCACACAATTCATCATCAGGCAGGAAATAGGAAAGAAAAAATACAATAGCTGTTAGATAGCATAGTTAGGGAACTTTTTAAAGCATGTGTATTAGAAAATAAATTATATTTATAGTAATAAATTAAATAGGAAGTTAGCAAAATAAATTGTTGGCCTCAGACTAACCTTTTAGCCTTAAGATTACATAGCATAAACCTACAGACATATTCCCTTTAAGGCCAAGAGTAGACTGTAAAAGTCATCAGTTAGTGAAAATAATAACAGATACAGATATAGATACACATCATTTTGAATTCAGACCCAGTCCTGAAAGAAAAGTATCGCTTAGGCTCCTTTCACATCAGCGTTTTTTGCTGATGTGCGGCAGATCCGGCAGGTGGCACTGTATCTGCCGGTTCTGCTGCCTAACGGACGACTTGTGGCTCGGATCCGGCAAGCTCCATACATTGTCTATGGGGCTTACGATCTGGTGCGGCTAGTGCGGTAAAACCGGATCGGGCACTTGCGGCCGCGAAAAATAAGCTGCAAGCAGCGGCTTTTTTTGCTGCCGCAAGTGCCGGATCTGCCACATCTTGCATAACCGCACTTGCCTCACCGGACCGCAAGCCCTATAGACAATGTATGGAGCTTGCCGGATCCGAGCCACAAGTCGTCCGTTAGGCAGCAGATCCGGTAGATGCTGCGCCATCTGCCGGATCTGCCGCACATCAGCAAAAACTGCTGATGTGAAAGGAGCCTTACATGTGTAAAGAAAATCTAAAACAAAATAAGGAATAGAATTTAATTGATTCCTGCTTAAAAAAACAAAGACTAGCAAACAAGCAAGAGCGTTTAGTTTTCCAATACAAATATATGTCTTGTTGAAATTCCTTTGACTAATTTCTAACTACAGTATATACTGCAGTAGAAAATCTGTCGCAGTGTGCCTACAATGGCTATTATTGGCTAACAACCTAATTACCATACAATAGATTTCTCTTTATTGTTGTGGCTACAGTCCAAGTACAATTTAACTAACGGTTTCTGACTTGCCTGCAAATAGTAGATGAATGTAGTCGACATTTATCAATAGAGCTGATATTCTTTATGCAGCTATTCACGGTGGAGGTGGAAAGTATGTAAGTGAGGGAACAAGAGAGACTATGTCTACGAGTGCTTTTAGTAAAGTGTGCTAGGTAAATATAGAAATTGCTAGCTACAACAATTTTCTAGTTGTTCATTAACACTTTGTCACTTTATGTAAGCCATGCAATCAAATAATGATCCTTTTATTGCGATAAAATAATATATTTATACAAATTTTAGATTAACCTCTTATTAATAGAGGTACTTTTGTTAAAGGGAAATATATTAAGATGGGTATTTCATGTATCTCCTGAATGAAAGAACTACAACTCTTGGAAATGCACATTAACCCCTAATATTGCTTTGGAAAAGTATAGAATAATTAAATTGGTCTACATTTGAAAAAAATGTCTGATGATCGTAAGAATTTTTTGCTGATTTCATCCAAATGAAAAGTGCTCATTTCAAATATGAAGTGAAAACGTATGACATTTTTTCATAAATTAGAAGAATTAATTAAAAGGTTTTAGACCTAGTTCACACAGTGCGATTTTTAACTGTTTTTTTGTGACTCATTTTTGCATGAAAACGGAATCACTTCCTGTGATGCCCAGTAAAGTCAATGAGTTTTCAGAAATGCTATTCCAATGCAGGGGTGGGCGAGCTGCTCGGGTTTGTGACTGTGGTTGCTCTGATAAAGCATGTAAAGAGTCCTCATTATACTTATCTAGTCCGCTTAATTTATTCCAGCTGTGCGGCAGCACTGCGTCACTTCCGGGCTTCCAAGAAATAGTCATGTGAGTGGCTCCAACAGCCAATGACATATGCCTAGAAGATAAGGGCAGCCCGGAAGTGATGCAGTGAACGTCACACCAGGAAGAAAGAACGCGGACCCGGTAAGTATATCAGGTGTATTAACTCTTTGTTTGCTTTAGGGGGGCATCCCCAAACATGTACCCGGGGAAAAACAAGTGATTCATCCCTCCATTCCTATTTACTGGTCTGTTTTTAAGGCAATAAAACTAAGGCACACAAGGGGCAAAGATTACAGTGTTTAAGCACAAGCTTATATTAAAGGCTCAGTATACGCCACAACTGGTTTCAATAGCCAACCACTATCTTCCTCAGGTGCTATCACCATGAAGAATGTTGTAGCGTATACTGTGCCTTTAGTAAAGGTTTACGCTTAAACACTCTAATCTAATCCTCTTGTGTGCCTTAGTGCTCCAACAAACACCGCACACTTTTTTTTCTTGTTTTAGCATGTGGACATCATTGATCCAAAAACAGCAGCGTTATACACCCTTATAAAAGCATTGATAGAGAACTGGTGTGGGTTTCATCATTGTGTACTCATGTTGCACAAGTACAATATGATTATTCATCTCAAGCCCACCGTTTAATGTAACATATTCTCCGGGAAATGCCTGGTTGATATTGGTTTTCAAATAAAATCAGCTTTTTTCAAAATGATTCAGGAAGCTCAACTAGTTTGGTTAAAGAACCCTTTTTGAAGGAATTTTCCCCTCTCAATCATTCATGACTGATATTACTCTCCCTGGGCTCTGAGCACTAGAGATAAGAATAGCATCCAAGGGTTGCTGAACTACACCATTTACATAACTCCTATAGATTTAAATGGAAGTGACAGAAACAACATCACACAGATGTCGCTGTCTCTGTAAGTTTGGAATTAGTGATGGCTCCATTATGGGCATGATTAAAAGAATACAGGTGCAGTCCATTATCATAATGAAATTAAGGTGGCAAATGTAATTTCAGATTATGTATTCTCTAATATAACATCATTTTTATAGTACCTCATGTTGAAGATTAAGCTGAAGATTTTGAAGATGTTATAAGTGTATACTCTATATATACTTTACGGAACCGCTTAACCGCTTATAGACAAACCGGCGTAAAACCGGGCATGCATATGTTTCCATTGGGAGTAATGCTCATTGTAGTGAACACCTATGCACTATGGGCTCTCTCAGGCCAGTTGTCAGCACATACGTCTAAGAAGATAGATGGGAAAATTGATAACATGGGGTCTTTTAAGTTTACATAATTTAATTACAGTTTTAAATGGTATTAATGGAAGTTAGACAGTTAATGTGGTTATAATTTGCAAACAGATGCTGAATGGTTATGACGGCATGCGTTGCATGAATGGTTTAGAGTGCCAATATCATAGGTATAAAGCCTTTATTCCTTTTGTTAATGGGTCTTATTATGTCAGTGCCTGGAAGGTTTGTATAATTCTGTGGATGACGTGAATGTAAATTTCAGGATACATGATAGAGACACAGAACTAAAGTTCGTAATAAAGAGAAATTTTTTATTTAAATACCAGTGATGTTCAGCAAACTTCTGGTATTAATTGGTCAGGCATGTAATAAGGTACAAAATAGGAAAACTGTGTACTTTCAACAAAAAACTATTTCAATAACAAAACTAGGATGTGTTTCCGGGTAGTCCTTTGCATAATAGGGGTACTCTGTTTGCCTCAAAATGAGCTTCAGCTGTGGTCCAGTTCCGCTGTACTAGCTGCTTTCAATGGGAATGTGTTTTTGAACATTTTTGCGGGCCTCAACAAAATCTTGTGCCCTAACTATAGGGTGCAACTTACAATAGGAGAGTTGAATTTTATGTGTTCTCTCTCTTTATCCAACCTACTCTTAGCAGTAATGATGAAAAATGATTGCTGTGTTATGGTGTGCAGCATTGTTTCCTCACAATTTTCGTAGCGTAATTGTATTCGAGATAAAGCAGCCACTTACAGATGCTGTAATATCCTGCTGCATTTTATCTAGGTAGAAAGGAGCAGATATGCTCGACCTATTCATGAAGTCAATGTTTTTTCTCATCACAGATTTTATTGCAATCTGAGTAACCCATTGGGTTGGCCAAAATCAGTGTTTCAGTGTCTCAAACGTGATCATTATGCTCCCTGTCATTGTGCTCCTGGTAACTTATAGAAATACTATCCCACTGCTTGTTTTATCTCAGGCAACGTACCATGGGTGTTTTCGGCTGCTCTAGGCCAAATGGTCTTAGTTGGAGTGGTTGAGTTTCAAGGAGCACCTCCCGAATGCATATAGAACTGTTGGCTGATTACCCAGAGTCAGGTGCCCCACAGGAAGGTCCCACTATTTGTTACTAAATAAGAATCGGGACTCTTTGGGAATAAAATCATAATCTATTCAGCAAATATCTAAGACTGTGTTCAAAATGCATCACAAAGTTATCAAAAAACCACTCAGTTTACACAAATAGGGTGTGTTGTAGAGAGTCCCTTTATGTGCTGTACCTTGAAAGTACTGTGCCCAGAACATTGAGCCATATGTGTTTTTTCAAATAGGCTCCTTCCTTGAGACTCCATTTTTAAACAAATGTTCTATTAAGTATCATACTATACCAAATGGTTAGAAAAGCTAGTCACTTTCGGTATAAATCTTTAAATTCCATTGGTGATAAGAACATTGAAAATAGAATTTTCAAGATATATCACTAGTTTCATACAAATTCTGTAGTGGTACTTTTGAGTTTTAAAGTTTACCATTGATAAATCTGATTCTATTCCAAAATGGTTCACTTTGAGGAGTTTTGCTGTTGAATTAGCTATGCAACATTGGTAGTCACATTATCTTGCAAATTTGCTTTCCCTTAAGTATCTCATCTGTTCTGATCTCGCGTAACGACTTTTTGTTACTGGGGTACTCAATGTGATGGTGTGAGTGGACGTATACCTAGTAAGTACTTCTGGTTCTGCTAGGGATAATTCCACATTTGTGGGGTTGGCAATTCCACCGTGTCCAGGACTATTATTACTAGGAATTTGTTCTTCCTGTCTTGGGACTTCCTGTGGTACAGGGTCTGCTTCTAATTCTATTGGTCTTGGGGCTTCTGGTATTACAGGCTCTGGTGTTTGATAGAAGGCCATCATGGGAACTACTACTGCACCATTGTAGGTTGGCCAGGTTTTAGGAAAGTCTCCTAAATAGGTGTGATATACTCCATCTTCTTCTTTTTCGTCAACAGGTTGAACCGGTACTGGTTGAATAACTTCTGGTTCAGGTTGAATGACTTCTTTTTCTTTCAATGTCTCTGGACATAGTTTTAGATTGTCTCTTGACACTAGTACTGATGTTAATCCACCATCTTTGCTTATAAGACACATTTTAGGATTGTTCACTCTCATTGGTAAAACTGTATATGGGGCGGATTCCACTGATTGTCCAGTTTATTAGTGCGACGGTTTCTCTTGAGCACTTGATCACCAGGATTTAATAGGGTTGCTAGAGCATTCTGGTTGAAGTATTGCTCTTGTCTTTCTCTAGTTTTCTGGAGATTCCTTTCTACGCATTCTTGCACTTGGCGATACTGTTGTTGGCGTAGGGAGTCCCAGTTGGAATCCTGCACCTCTGCGTCAGGTTTTACGATGCCCATTTCTAGATCTATTGGTAGCTTGCCAGGTCTTGCACGCATAAGGTAAGCTGGGGTACAGTTTGTGGAGCTTACCGGGACATTGTTATAGAGGTCTACCAAGTCAGGCAATTTCTCTGGCCATAGGTTTCTCTCTGTCTCTGGTAAAGTCTTTAAGAGATCGATTACAATATGGTTCATTTTTTCACATAAGCCATTTGTTTGCGGATGATAGGCTGTTGTACGGATCTTCTTGCAGCCATACATATTGCAAAATTCTCTGAAGATCTCTGATTCAAATGCTGTGCCTTGGTCTGCGAGTACTTGTTCCGGATATCCATGGGGTCTGCAAAAGTATGTCTGGAACGCCTTAGCTGCTGTCTTTGCAGTGAGATCTTTCACGGGCACTACTACCAAGAAACGTGAGTAATGGTCCACTATGGTTAAAGCATAGACATAGCCGGACCGGCTTGGTGTCAATTTCACGTGATCTATTGCTACGAGCTCAAGTGGTTGCTTGGTAACTATAGGCTGGAGTGGTGCTCTTTGGTTTTTTAGATCTTTTCTTCTGAGGTTGCACGGACCACAGTTTCTGCACCATTCTTCAATTGATCTTCTCATTCCAACCCAGTAGAATCTTTCTCTTAAAAGTACTTCTAGCTTTTTCCACCCGAAGTGACCAGCACCATTGTGATAAGCTTCTAGGACCATTTTTACATCTTGTTTAGGCACAATGATCTGCCATACTAGCTCATGCGTCTTTGGATTTGTATATCTTCTGCACAGCTTTCCTTGTTACAGGAACATTTTGCCTCTCTCTTTCCAGAGTTGATGTGTCTCTTTCGGTGCATTTTCATTGGGATACGCACTTTGCTCAGTCAGCAGTTCTTTCACCAACTTCACAGCTGGATTGCTGTCTTGAGTGTCAGCCCATCTGTGGTGTGCTAATGGGTTGAGATTCACCTGTTGATGTTTCTGGTAGGCACTGGATTGATACTGTCCTACCTTGGGACGATGGAAGGCGGGTAGTTCAATTTCTTCAAGTTCTACCGGTTCTTCTTCCACGTCTCTCAAGTGCGGCATCCGGATAAGGCGTCTGCATTTCCATTCTTTTGGCCTGCTCTATACTTGATCACGAAGTTGTAATTAGACAGCCGGGCTATCCATCGCTGTTCCAGCGCACCTAGCTTGGCTGTATCCAGGTGGGTCAATGGGTTGTTATCAGTATAGACGGTGAATTCTGCAGCTGCCAAGTAGTGTTTGAAACGCTCAGTCACAGCCCAGACTACTGCCAGTAGTTCTAACTTGAAGGAGCTGTAATTTTCAGGATTTCTTTCAGTAGCCGGAGCTTTCTACTTGCAAAGGCGATGACTTTCTCCTTGCCTCCTTGCTTCTGAGATAGTACTGCTCCAGTCCCACATTACTGGCATCTGTGTAAAGGATGAAAGGTTGATGGTAATCGGGGTATGCCAGAACTTCTTCTCCGGTCAATGCCTTCTTCAACTTTTCAAAGGAATCTTCCCTCTCATCACTCCACTGGAAAGGAGGATTGCGGTTTGAAGGCTTCTTCGACTGCCCTACCAGGATGTCTTGTAGAGGTGCTGCTAGCTTGGTGAACCCTTGGATGAATCTACGATAGTAGCCCACCAGTCCCAGGAATTGCCTCACCTGTTTCACGCTAGTAGGTCTTGGCCAATCCCTTATTACGGTTACTTTCTCGGGATCCGGTGCTACTCCTTCTGAACTTACAACGTGTCCAGGTATTGTACCTTTGGCTTTAGAAGGTGACATTTTGATGGCTTGATCTTCATACCATACCGGGATAAGGCCTCGAACACTTCTGCCAGGTCTTGTAGATGTTGTTCGTAAGTCTTTGAGTAGACTATTACATCATCTAGGTACAGAAGGACGGTTTCAAAGTTCTTGTGTCCGAGACAGCATTCCATCAATCGCTGAAAGGTACCGGGTGCGTTGCAGAGTCCGAATGGCATACAATTAAATTCACAGAGACCCATCGGGGTGGTAAACGCTGTCTTCTCTTTATCTTCCTCAGCCACAGGGACTTGCCAATACCCACTTGTTAAGTCTAAGGTGGAAAAATAGTTAGCAGATCTTAAAGCGGCTAATGACTCTTCAATTCTAGGTAAGGGGTAGGCGTCTTTATGGGTAATGTGATTAATCTGCCGGTAGTCTACGCACATTCTCATGGTTCCGTCTTTCTTTTTAACTATTACCAGAGGGGCTGCCCAGGGACTACAACTGTCTCTTATTACCCGGCCTGTTTCATCTCTCTCAGCATGTCTTTAGCACATTGATAATGAGCGGGCGGTATGGGTCTATATCTCTCTTTTATTGGTGGGTGGTTACCGGTAGGAATTGTATGTTCTACCCCTTTAATCTGTCCTAAGTCTAATGGGTGTTTACTGAAGACCCGTTCATATTCTTCTACTAGTCGGTACACCCCTTGTTTTTGGTGGGTAGGTGTTGAATCTGTACCTATATGCAGCTGCTGACACCAATCTTCTAATTCTCCACTTGAACCATTGTCGTCCGCTGACATGACGGATTCAAGGGCCCAATGGCTATGATGGCATTGTTGTCAACAGTGTATAGCTTGGCCATTGTTGCGTACCTTGGTAAAGTGACCTCTTCCTCTCCACAATTCAAAAGACGTATGGGCACTCTTCCCCTGTGTACCTCGACTATTCCTCTAGCCGTTAATATCGTGGGTCTACTATCAGTGTACACAGGCTCTACCAAGGCTTGGTAATCTCGTCCTTTAATACCAATGGCTGCTCTACACCATACCAGCATTTCAGTTTTTGGAGGTATTACTATAGGAGTTGGGTCACTTACCCTCACACTGCCGATTTCTCCACCTGCAACTTCTACTTGTTGCTTCAGCACCAATGCTTTTATCTCTCTCCGGAGAATTCTCTGCTGGCAGGATTGGGCAGTTTCCGCAAATTGCTGTAAAATAGTAATAACCTCGGAAAAACAATTTTCTAAAACATTCATACCTACCAATACAAAAGGTTCCCGTCGGTTAACATCAACAATTATGATACCCTGATTCTTTAATTCTACTCTACCAATCTTAATGGTCATCTCTCTAAATCCTACTTGCGGTACCCAAATTTTCCATTACTAGCATATATACTTAGCTCAACATTAGATGGTCTTTTATCAATGTCTGAATCTGCCCAGTACCTCTTATAAAGGATATGTGGTATAGATGAAATCTGGGAACCAGTGTCCAACAAGGCATTGAGGGGAATACCGTCCAGCACGATGGGGATAATGGGACGTCCTCCGACGTACTTGTCGTGCCAGGATGTTGGGCCTTGAAAGTTCACTCCTGCGAAGCGGCCCGCATTCCCAGGGGATCCTTGTTTAAATCACAATTGCGGGCGATGTGGCCTGGCTTCCGGCAACGGCGGCAAATAGGCTGTCCATCCAGCTGGTAACGGTCGTTGGGTCGTCCTCATCCACACTGGGTATCTCTGGGGTCTCATCCAGGAAATATCCTCTCTGCGGTTCGCCAACTCCATCTTGGGTGTAGTCTGTGATTCTCTCATTTCCTGCATGGTTTTAGCCATTGAGGTGACAATGTCTGTTAGAGAGTCAAGCTTTTGCTGGAAAGCATCATTAACACTGGCCTCCAGGGGCTTAACTGATGTCACTGGCACTCTCTGTTGTTGAGGGGTTTCTGTAATGGATTGCTCAGGATCCTGATCCCAAAGTGCCTCTGCCTGCTGGAGACGAATAGCGCTCTCCTTTAACTGGGCAAATGTCACTTCAGGGTCCTTGAAAGTCAGCATACTCGCATGCCCTCGATGAGAAGGGGTTAATAGTCCCTCAATGAATTGATCTTTTAACAATTTATCAGCGCCAGTGTTAAACATTGGTTCAGCCAGTGTAAGCGCTTTAAGGGCCTCTTGTAAATTCAGGGCAAAGTCTCTCACACTCTCATTGGCCTTTTGTTTGCAATTGAAGAATTTGGTCTTTGCTTTGCTACCAGCAGTAATTTCAAATACTGCCTTTAATCCAGCTAGAATATGCTCAGCAGTGTCTTTTAGATCAGCGGACCATGCTGTGACTTCTCGCTTGGCATTACCACTTAACTGTGCCATCAGCAAACCGACACGCTGAGCTTCTGCCATTGGAAACATGTTTAAATAGGCCAGCAGTTTTTCTTTAAAATCATCAAAAGTATTAGGCTTACCTTCATACACTGGAAGCCATGAAGCACCTGGGTATATGGCATCAACATCGGCATAATGGGCGCTGCACCTTGCGCCGCTGTGCTGCCGAGCGCTCTGTTCTGTGATTCAGCTGCATTTGTGTCGCCGGGTGTTTCGGCGTCTCCGTGCTGCGACATGTTGCGCCCCCGTAGTTAATCCGGACCCTTCTGGTCTCTGCCTCCGTCGGGATGGCGTATAATCGTTCCGCTGTGCAGCAGGATTGGTTTTCCCCTTTTGCCGACGTCAGAGCTCTCAGCTTGGTACCGCCCACAAAGACACGCCCCTGCTGCTTCTGCTCGCCGTGAGCTCAGTAATGGCGGAATCTGAAATTTTTCAGTCAGATCAGAGCTCAGGGCTATGACACAGTTCAAATAGCAGTCTCGTGCTGTGGCAGTTATGAGGTAATTAGTGATGATGCAATTTTACCTCAGAGGCTGGCGGCCATTTTGTTTCAATGTTAGTCAATGGGGAAAAGTCTATTTCAATGGTTTCCAATGGGAAAATCACTTTTTGATAAAAAAGTCAATTTTTCTCAGATTTTCTCACAATTTTCGGCATTAATCACGGCACACAGTACCCGATTTAACCAGGCACGGTAAATCCTGTTCGTGACGCCAAAGAGAGATGTGCCGCCCAGCTTAGGGGACCGGGATACCCGGCGCAGGGTCCCTTTCCTTGGGGGAGTCACTGGTGGCTGGACCCAGGCCGTGGCCCCAGGCTGGCACACTCCTAAAAGGGGGTATTTACAGGGGATTTAGAAGTTTATATAATTTATAAAGTTTGTAGATGTTATTGTCGTGACGCCACCCAGAATAATGTGGCTATATATGGCCACCGCTGCCTTGTACTGGCCAGGGGATGATGGTGAGAGGCAGCTGAGATGGTATAGCCCTTTTCGGGTAGGGCTGTAGGGTCCCCTGGACAGGTGATGTTAAAGTTAATGATGGATGAAGATGGAAGTATGGTGAGGAGATGTTAAGGACACAGACACTTACTTGATTCACAGCAAATTCTCTCAGCGGTGATGGTCCCAATCCTGGATAGATGGTAGCTGTTAAATCAGAGGCTGAGGCACAGATGAGGTTTAATGGTTTACTTTCAACCAAACTATAATACAACAAGTCCCGTCTCCGGAGTCTGCAATAGGGGTTCAGTTGCTCAGGCCCCACCGGGTCCTTTACCTCCTGCTTGCGCTGTCTATGTGGCCCTGCTGCCATGTGTGAACTCGCTGCCGGCCCAAATCTGTCCTCTCTGGGTCCCACTCAACAGGCAACTTGAGTCCTTTGTCTCTCTCTGCTTACCCCCTCCGGGAGTACTGCTGAACTCTTAGTATGTTGCTGTGTCTGGCCCTGTGAAGCTTGTTGTTACCTCACGTTTTTTCCGGTTGCTGTATTGTATATAACTAATGCAGCCACGGATCCGGTATCCGTATCTGCGCTTTTTATCTAGGGTAGATAATGATGCTACCCGATTCTGAAAGTGTTTCTCTTATCAGTTTTCTCCTCCTCAGACCGATGGCTTGGCCCTGGAAATTGTCAGTCAGTCCTCAGGAACTCAATGCAGCTCCTGTCACTCTGAGCTCCTGGCTCCAACTGTCTGAAAATTTACCTCAAACCAGTGTTTTATCTCTAGGGAAGTCTCTGGTGTCTCTGGAGCTCCCCCTACTGGCCAAAGGTGGTAGTGCAGTGGCTTGGCTTTCTAAGTGAGTGCAACTATTATGATCTTATACTGTGGCTAATACCCGCAGGGGCGCCACACGGAACACCGCTTTAATCCGCTTTAATAGACAAATGACTGTAAAACCGTGCATGCTATTATGTCTTCCATTGTAGCTATTATTGCTCATTTTAATGAACACCTTACTTGCAAACTATTATGAGAAGCATTTTATCTGTTCTCAAGGCTCAGTTCTGATAAATACAGCACATAGACGATCTAACGCAAGCAAATTAGATCAGGAAGAAAATGAGTAACATGGGTCTTTTTAAGTTTGACATAATGCATCTCAAACCACTTAGCTAGTTTTAAAAATGGTCTATTAATGAGAATGTTTATGACATGGTTTTTGTGGGTTAATAAATTTACAAGACTGAGATGATGAAATGGGTTATGACGGTCTATGCGTTTTGCTATGCAAATGGTTTTGCATTCTGTTGTCTCTTAAATAATACATAAAGTATAAAAGCCATTGCATATTCCTTTATTATAATGGGTTCTATATTAATGTCAGTGCCTGGAGAGTTTGTAATATTCTGCTCTTGGGTTATGCTGTTGATTTTAATTTCAAGGATACATCATGAATAGCAGACCATACAGAACATGGAAAGACGTAAAGCGTAAATAAAAGAGATTACATTTTTCTATATTTAAAGTTGACCCAGTAGAGTTTCTAAATGCAAACTTCAGTATTTAATTGTCAGGACCAGTCCAGTAATAAGGTACAAAAATAGGAAAAAGCAAGTGATACAATGTTCAGCAAAAAAATGTAAGTTTATCAGAAATAACTAGCTAAAACTTAGGTTATGTGTTTCAGGTGCTCAGTCCTTAGTCATAATAGCTTGGGGTGACCTCTGTTTTGGATTACCTGCCAAAGTAGAGCTGTCAGCTGTGGTCAGCAGGTTCCAGGCTTTACCCTAGCAAGCTTTCAAAAATAGGGGAATGGTGGTTTTGTTTATACATTTTTTTTGGGGGGGCTCAATACAAGACTAAACACTCTTTAGTGCCACATGAAAGGCACTATAGGGTGCAAGCTTACAATATGGTGGAGGTGTGACATTTTATAGCTGTTTGACATCTCTCTATCTATCCAGATATCCTAGCTCTTTAGACAATGTAAAGGATGATGTAAAAAAATGATTGCATGTGCATTATGTGTGCGGCCCATGTGCCTCACAATTTTCTCGCACCGATTAACTTGTATTGGCGAGATATGCAGCCACTTACAGCATGCTGTAATATGCCCTGCATGACAAATTTTGAACAGGAAAAAGGAGCAGATATGCTTGGACCTATTGATGAAAGTGCAATGCATTGTTTTCTCACATTGCACTAATAGATTTTATATGCAGATGTGAGTGAACCATTAGGGTATGTCCACACAATCAGTGTTTGCCAGTGGTTTGGACGAAGCGTGTTATCATTATGTCCAAACTGCTGCATTGTGCAGTATAAGCACAGTGGAGGGGATTTATAGAAATACTATGCCCACTGTGCTTGTTTTATCTGCAGCATTACTGACCCATGGGGCGGTTTTCCGTGCTGCTGCTAGTCCACAGCATGTCAATTTAGCTCTGTGGAGTGGTGAGTGAATGCAAGGAAAAGCCACCGTGCCCTGAATGCAGATATAGGGAACTGTTGGCTGTGTTCACCTGCAGAGATCACCGGTGTCCCCACAGGAGAGAGGTCCACTAATTGGTGTTACCTCTTCTAAAAGTAAGAAATTTGGTGCTAAAACAACTCTTTTGGGGTAATAAAATTCAATAAGATGGCCTATTGTCAGCAAATTCTGTGAAGTACCTGTGGGTTCAAAATGCTCACTAAAGCCATCAATAAAAAACCTTGAAGGGTCTAGTTTCACAAAAGGGGTGTGTTGTGGGGAGTTTCTGCTCTTTATGTGCTGTAGGGCCTTGGAAATGTGACCTGGTGCCCGCAAACATTTCAGCCAAATATGTGTTTCATATTTCAAATAGCGCTCCTTCCCTTCTGAGACCTCCCATTTGTCTAAACAGAACTTTTTCTCCTCATTAAGGGTATCAGTGGACTCATACCAAAGTGGGTAGAAAAGTCTATGGTCCACATTTCGGTATTAATTCTTGTAAAAGTTCAAAATTTGGTGCTAAAGCAACATTTTTGTGAAATATAGAACATTTTCAATATGACTACCTATTTTTATCAAATTCTGTGTGGTACTTCTGGTTTAAAATGCTCACTATACCCATTGATAAAATGCTTGATGGGTCTAGTTTCCAAAATGGGCTCACTTGTGAGGAGTTTCTGCTGTTGAGGTACTTTAGGGGCCCTTGAAATGCAACATGGTACTCACAATCTATCTTAGCCAAATTTGCTTTCCAAAATTCAAGTATTGCTTCATCTGTTCTGAGTCCATCCGTTTGTCTAAACAGAACTTTTTGACTATATGCGGGGTATTGCTGTACGCATAAGGAAGTTGGTAACAAACCTTGGAGCCCTTTTTTTAGTTTTACCTGTTGTAAAAAAAGAAAAAAATAGCACTCCTTCCCTTCTGAGCTGTCCCATTTGTTCAAAGAGAGGTTTCTGACCACATGTGGGATATCTGTGCTTTCTGATGAAAATGGGTAACACATTTGTGTGTTCATTTTATCATGCTATTGTCTGGCCGCCAAGGGTCGGGGTACTCGGATCTTGGGTGTTCTGGTACGGGGATGTCACGGGTGGTCGGTGCCCGAGACTGTGCCCTAGAGCAGACAATAAAAGGGGAAAAGAAAAATAAAATAAATAAAGTTGTTCGTGACACCACCTGTAGGTCCGGTGATGGTACTGGCACTGCTGGAACCTCTGGGGTGATGTGCGGCAGCAAGATGTCGTAGCCCTCTACAGGTAAGGCTGAGTCCCTGGGGTATTCGAAGTAGCAATGGTAGAAAAGGGCAGTGTAGTCACTGTGGAGCAAAGCAGGTAAATCACAGTTCTCTGAGAAGAAGCACAGACACGTTGCTCACTCTGAACAGGTACTTTACTCTGGTAATCTGCAGGTTTACAGGGTAATGCAGTTCTTGTAGATAAAGTAGTGGACTGGGTTGTTCTGGCAATGAGCAGTGTCCCTCTGAAGCTCCACTGGTGTTCATTCTCTATCACTTCCTCTATCCTTTTCTGTGGTGCGCTCCACAATCCCACTTCTTGAACCAGGCCCGTCAGGTGATATGGGAACCCTTTTTCTCTCCAAAGGTGAACCCAATCCTCTTTAGTGCTTCTAGTGGAGACCGTGCTTGAATTAGGGCGGTTGGATCGTGCTCCTAAGAAGCTTGCGACCACGCCGGTAATTTGTGGTTCCGGGATGGACCTCTGATCCACATTGGAGCCGGTACCCCGCTTCAAAATGGACCAGGATATTTTGTTACCCTCTATCTGCTCCTTTATCTTCTGGGTCACAAGGTTGAGGTGCCCTCCCCGTTACTTCTCGTCTGTTGTTCTCTTTACTGTGCTTTTCTTTCTCTCCAACCTCTGCACTCTACTCTGTTCTACTTATACAACTCACTGTTCCTCTTTCCCCACTCACTTTATAACCTAGCTTCTCCACCCACCGGGACCGGTTACCCTAGTAATAGGCGTCTAATTGATCCCCTATCACTAGGTGTGTGTGTGTGGTGCTGGAACTTCAGGCTTCTAGTACTTCTTACTAGAACAAAGCATACTGCACCTTCTGTTAGCGGTGCAGTACACTTTTGTAGCACGCTTACTAGCAGGGCGCTACACTCCCCCTTGGGAAATTACACTTGTCCCCAAGTGTCCATTCTACCCTACCCAGTACAGATATATGAATGTATAAACAATAAACACTTTTAATAACGGCAATATTCTTCTACTCTTCCTGTCCGGGAGGCGCGTTTCTTATAATGTTGCAAACAAAACAGTTGCCAGCTCAACGGAATCGGTTAACTATTGCAGACCCAGTGGTTACTAACACTGTCTTTTCCAATGTCCAGGCTTCCACTGGGCCGCTGAACACATTATCTCAACACACAAAAGCATGGAAAAATAAAATGTCCTCATCAAAGTCTATGAAGGCTGTAAAAGGAATGCACTCTATTTACTTTTCTACATAATCAAGTTACTGCACTTTATAGTTCAGATTTGAGCACGCGTAAGGCATACCGGCCATGGGGTCCTGCGTGTCTCTCATAGGTAATCATGTCCTGTCTATATAGGTCACGATTTGGGTGTCCTTTAGGAAAGTGTGACTTTACGCCTCGCCTAGAAATGAACACTTCCTCATAGAGTCCTTCCTCCTTCGCGAAACCCTAACTGCTATCAAGGTTAAAGGTGGTTACAGTACCTTTCCTTCGGTGCTCAGGGAAAACGGGTGGCTGGCAACAGGCCTCTCCCCTGATCTGCAGATTCTCCATCTCACGGGTCCACCACTCCTCTCTGCGTTTCTGCCGCTTCTCCTGGTCGGACTGGTAAAAGGTACGCACATAGTCCATTGGACACGCGGTGATTGTCCTGAATTTGGCGGTAGCTTTCCACAACGGCTCTGGTGTTGCTACCACTGATGGATGGGGTTGCTGCCCACCAAGCCAACTGAGCCTTGCCGGAATTCCTCTCTGGATCATCCTCTGGTTCTTTCTCCTCCTCGGGGCCTTGCTGGTCTGGTTCTTTATCTTCCTCTGGGAACTGGTCGACAATCTCTTCCTCGACTGACTTTACAACCAGGTATGGGTCATCAGTGGATGGCTGCTCCTCCTCCAGATCAGGGTCTGTGTGGTCATCTGGCTCAGCAGCTTTGTCGTTGTCATCCTCCTGCGGGGCTTCAGGGCAAACCGCCTCTTCTTCTTCAGTGGTCGGTAGCACCGGGTTTTCTCCGGTAACCGGGTGTGTCTCGGGTGACTGGTTCCTAACCACTGGTTCTGGTTCTGGATGACTGGGCTGCCTCCACGTGTCCTTGCGGTGTAGCTGGCGGGCCATGCCGGAACTCCAGCACTGGACCGTGCATTCCGCTGCCTCCAGGAGTTGGACCTTCAGGTCCTGGAGGGCGGTCTCCCAGAAGGTTGGGTCTCTTTCTATGGTGTGGAGAAAGACAACCTCCAGTTCACCGACTGCGGCGTGGGCCTCCTCTTCCACCTCCCCCATCAGGTCTCTCAACCGGATTGCTGCCATAACTCCAGGACCCGCACCCGTCGAAGTCTGGAAAGGTTCTGCTTGCAAAGACCCTGCCACGCCCTGTTCATTTTGCTTTGAATTCATGGGTGGGTTAGAGTCTCTGGCCCACCCCCTTGGTTTTTCCTCAGCACTTTGGGCGGGCAAGTATTTTGGCGCCTCTGCCATGGCCCTCCCATGATGAGGGGCTGAGGCATGCCCCTGGGCCAACACATTGTCCTTTACATTGCTGAATACGCCATCTTGGGCCCAGTAGAAAATGGCGGGAAAAGTTCTTTTAGGTCGAGTGATAAAGTCTATAAGGTGCACAATACCCGTAATTCATGGGTTGGTTCGATCCTGTTCGTAGACGCCAAAGTTGTCTGGCCGACACGGGTCGGGGTACTCGGATCTTGAGCATACTGGTACAGGGATGTCACGGGTGGTTGGTGCCCGAGTCCGTGCCCTTGAGCAGACAATAAAAAAAGGAAAATAAAAATAAAATAAAGTTGCTCGTGACGCCATCTGTAGGTCCAGTGATGGCACCGGTGCTGTTGGAACCTCATGGGTGATGTGTGGCAGCAAGATGTCGTAGCCCTCCACAGGTAGGGCTGAGACCCTGGGGTGTTGAAAGTAGTCATGTAGGAAATGTTATTTATTAACTGTTTTGTGTGATATAACTCAATAGTTTAACAGTATAAAAATTCACAAAATTTAAATTGCTAAATTTTTGCCAAAATCCCATTTTTATTAGAAATAAACACAAAAAATATTGGCCAAAATGTTTGTCTAACATGAATTTCAATATGTCATGAAAGGTATTCTCAGAATCCCTAAGATCTGTTGGAGCATTCCAGATTTATAACCACGTAAAAGTTACACTGGTCAAAACTAAAATTTGGTCTGGGCATTAAGGTGAAAATTGGCTCTATATAACTCTATAGTTTAACAGTATAAAAATTCACAAAATTGCTGCATTTTTGCCAAAATACCATTTTTTTACAAATAAACGCAAAAAATATTGTCAAAATTTTTTGTCTAACATGAATTCCAATATGGCTAGGGTCACACTTGCGTTTTTAATTTCAAATCCTGATCCGGTTTTGAGCTTTCAAAAAGCTCAAAACCGGAGCAGGAAACACTCCTCTTAGGAGCCCATTATAAAAACCGGATTGCATTACGTGTAATCCAGTTACCGCATCCGGCTCTGCAGCCTGCGTGAAAAATCATGCAGGCTGCAGTTTTCGAAGAGGTTCCAAGCTCTGCAATGCGGTACACGGATTGCTCTGATGTGTAATCCTGAGCAATACAGTTACCGTTCACTTTGCTTATCCTGGCTATAAGCAAATTGTTAAAACTGTTAAAATAGCTTAAATATTAATAATAACTGTGCCCATCATGTCTCTAGGGGGTGCTCACCCCCCCTAGAGGCATGCTACCCACACAGGTGGGCATGTAATGGGTTAATTACTCCTGTACAGTAAGCCTGCTCCTGGCAAGCTCTCCTGGCAGCTGTACAATTTTCTGAATGAAGCCGCCTGCTACTCTGACAGCGGTGCGCATACTATACATAATGTACGTATAGTATGTGCACTGTCCGAGGTCCTGTACACATTTACAGTAGGTCTATGGGCAGCGCAGCGCCATAGATCTACTGTAAAAGCTTACAGGACTTCAGATAGCGCACATACTATACTTACATTACGTATAGTATGCGCACCGCTGTCAGAGGAACAGGCGGCTTCATTCAGAAAATTGTACAGAGCCACCAGAAGCCGGCTTACTGTACGGGAGTAATTAATTCATTACATGCCCACCTGAGTGGGTAGCATGTCTCCAGGGGGGTGGGCACCCCTAGAGACATGATGGCAGAGGGCAGAATAATTATTAATATTTAAGTTTCTATTACAGTTTAAACACTTTGCTCATCCCTGCAGCAGAAGGGATGAGCAAACTGTACGGTAACCGGATTGCTCCGGATTACACATCCGGAGCAATCCGGTTACCGGATTGCAGCTTCTGTCACACATTTTGCTTGCAAAACGTGTGGGAAGCCAATTGCATTCACTGCATTTGGATCTGGATGTGGTGAACACAATTCTATTAACAAATGTGACCTTAGCCTTTGTCATGAAAAGGTATTCTCGGAAACCCTAAAGGCCCAGTTACACACACAGATAATTGTGCAGAGATTGTTGCAGATCTCTGGTTGCAGTGAAATCATGGACACATTGTTACATTTATACACGGCCACAAAATGGAACAATGTGTCCATGATTTCACTACAACTAGAGATCTGCGAACAATCTCTGCACAATTTTCTGTGTGTGTAACTGGGCCCTAAGATCTGTTGATTAGTAAAAGTTAAACAAGCGGTTTAAGCAGGTGCATTCTGAATAAACTCCGGGAAGTTTGTCCAATTCAATTATAAAACTTCTTTAATGAGTAGTACTGGTCTCTCTCACTACGCGTTTCGGCGTACTAGCGCCTTCCTCAGGTGATGACCAGTATTGCAGCCTAACAAGTTTATATAGAGGCAGTCACAGGTGACTCATTACAGAAAATAGTCATTCATTAACCCTATCTGAACAAACAAACAAAAAAACAAAAAAAAACCTAAATCTCATACATATCCACATTAGTAAAACAATGAATCATTATAGTTCTAAAACAAAACAAAACAGACCAATTTACTTTAATATAATACAAAATATATAATGTAAAAAAGGGAATATTATATTTCAACTACAATATATGATTTTATTCAAGGATATTTTATGGTGTTAATTATGGGTCTCAATAATTTTATAATTCTCAATCGGCAATATTTTCAATCGGCAATGTTTGTTATAATTGTTAGGGCAACGTAACACGCCTGCCGCCAGGCGCCCGTCCATGGAGGCGACCAGGTGCCCCGGCGACAACGCCCCGCCACCCCCGCGGCACGTGACACGGAGACCACGCGGGAGCCGACCACCCTAGCGCAGGATGCCAGACCGCAAGAACATGCTCAGTGATCAGGCTCCCAACGCGAGGTGACAAACCCCCACGACACCACCCCACCACACTCCACCAAGAGGCGGAAACGATAGGGCACCACTATCGTGACAACCCATCGCTCCGCAACCAGACGCCCGGCAACCTGCGCGCGACGGCACCCCCACACTCTCATTTCTTTGTAGAGGATATGGAAAATATACTCCCTCCCAATAGTATATAAAATTATATATGAAGGATTCTGGTAAAAAAAGAGTAATGAATATAATATCCCCCTCTCTATTCACAATCTTTTTACCCAAATTAAAATTATATAAATCTCATTACCGAACCAATTAATTCAGTCAACCACATTTTCCAACTTTAAATTTAAGCCCTCTGGGTGGAGACAACCAAGTTTGAAGATCCAACAATTT
This sequence comes from Allobates femoralis, assembly GCA_033576535.1. Lineage (NCBI taxonomy): Eukaryota > Metazoa > Chordata > Amphibia > Anura > Aromobatidae > Allobates > Allobates femoralis. Next base: position 142,807,975 of record JARQOC010000002.1, read on the forward strand.
TCGCGATTCATGAGGCGTCTATATCTATCCTTGGTGGTATCGGTGATGTGGTCAATGATAGTGATCCTCATCTGTGAATGGTCCCTATGATGTTCCATCAGATAATGTTTAGAGACGCTATGTAATAAATATCCGTTTTTTATGTTCTGTCTGTGTTTGTTCAAACGTTGGTGCATCTCCTGTATGGTGCGCCCAACGTATTGCAATCCGCAATTACACTCTAGAACATAAATTAATTTATGTTCTAGAGTGTAATTGCAGATTGCAATACGTTGGCGTGTTACGTTGCCCTAACAATTATAACAAACATTGCCGATTGAAAATATTGCCGATTGAGAATTATAAAATTATTGAGACCCATAATTAACACCATAAAATATCCTTGAATAAAATCATATATTGTAGTTGAAATATAATATTCCCTTTTTTACATTATATATTTTGTATTATATTAAAGTAAATTGGTCTGTTTTGTTTTGTTTTAGAACTATAATGATTCATTGTTTTACTAATGTGGATATGTATGAGATTTAGGTTTTTTTTTGTTTTTTTGTTTGTTTGTTCAGATAGGGTTAATGAATGACTATTTTCTGTAATGAGTCACCTGTGACTGCCTCTATATAAACTTGTTAGGCTGCAATACTGGTCATCACCTGAGGAAGGCGCTAGTACGCCGAAACGCGTAGTGAGAGAGACCAGTAATACTCATTAAAGAAGTTTTATAATTGAATTGCACAAACTTCCCAGAGTTTATTCAGAATGCACCTGCTTAAACCGCTTGTTTAACTTTTACTAATCTACAAGCACCCCTGGTGAGCGATGCAGAGCTGCTTCTGATAACTCTGTGTCATTGAGGAGAATGGGGATCTAACAGCTAAAGCTCTCAAGGACCTGTGCTGATGTCAAACCGTGTGACTGATCACGTGTCAGCCTGGAAGCAGGGAGAGACGGCAGCTGCACGAGACGCAGCAAGGCTACAACACCTGGTTATGCTGGCACCATAACCAGGACAGGTGAGCACCAACAATCCACCAACTCCCTTTCCCCACTGACCCCTGATACTGCACTAGGAGCGCCCCTCTCTGTTTTTTATCTAAGATCTGTTGAAGCATTCCAGATTTATAAACACATAAAGCTACACTGGTCAAAGCTGTAAAATTTGGTCTGGGCATTAAGGTGAAAATTGGCTCCGTCACCAAGGGTTTAATAGGCTGATCAGTGATCATTTAATAGCCTGTTTACACAGGCAGATGGCAGTAAAGTGATGCACACAGAGTAATTTGCAAGATATTAAATGCTGCCATACAGGAGGATGTTCTGCTGAGGGAAATTATCTCCCAACTTCTCTCAAGTTGCACCAGTTCTCCGGAATGCGTTCCCCAAGAAATTATCATTATCCACAATTTACATAGTTTTCGTCATTCCCTAAACACATATCTTTTCAGAGTGACCTATCACATTCCCTAACCAAAGTTCTTTATATATAAAGTCTATTCACTATTTCTCTTAACATAACTCTCTGTCAAACTCCACCAGACCCCAAAGCATTACAAAGATTGGCTGGTGACCTCTAATGCAGCTTTTATCTACCCTCCATTTCATAAAGATGGCTGGACGATCATTGTAAATAAGCACTTGTACTTTGTGTCACATTATTGTAGATTGTAAACTCTTCAAGCAGGGTCGTCATTAATATTGCTGTAATTATTGTATTTTTTTTTTATTAAACAAAGAGAATGTTTTAAACACAAATAGCTGACTTTACATAGGTATAGATTATTATATAATGCACAATAGTTTCTGAAGCTACAGTGCACCCCGCACTAAGTCATTTTAAAGCACAGAAATTCTGCTTAAATTGTGATTTTAATAATTTTCTTAATTATAAAGAAATGTTTAATTTTTGTTCATGCTGCCATGGAAGAATGCTAAAAATGGCAAATGAAACTATGGAAACAGAGAATTCGCATTGCTCAATAATCTAGCAATCGCTAGGGAAAACTATAGCAACACTCATTTTCTTGCATCAATCATGGGTGAAAGCCTTCTGGCATGAAAATAGAGTTAAAAATAAAGGAAATGGAAAAATTCTATATGTCATTATTCCTTCTGTTTCTATAAATTTGGCCCAATGATTGAACCAGATGACGTTCAGTATTGCTCAGGACAGGTTCAATTCATTTCAGGCAAAATGGGTGAGGGAAAGAAAAAACAAGATTGCTTATAAATAAGTATCCACACTAAATATGTTGCACGTCAAGTGCAGTACAAGGTGTCAGAAGCCTTAAACACCATTCGAATGACCTAAGACGTATCAAATTGGCAGCTCTTGATTTAAATAAAAAAATGTTCTTCTTAAATGGGAAAATAATTCTAATACTCTACACATACACCTCTGCTATTGATAGCTAACTTTAAAAGATATGGATATAGTTCACATGGATTATTTTTTTACATAATCTGGTGATTTTCTTCAGCTAAGTTCCCCTTTCACCACTACAAGTCCGTGTTTAACCAATTTCTTCTTATTCCTGTTATCTCTAACACCGAGAGAAAGGATGAAGAAAGCATAAAGAGAATACAGGAACAGAAGCTCTGACAGATTTGTATCTTTTTCAGATTACTCAAGAAGTTGTGGTGACATAAATGTTTAAATGCTGGTGTTTAAAGGGAACCAACCACCCCAAATGACCCCCCTGGACTGTTAATATGTGTCCCTACACCCAGCACACACATTTGGGGCAATCGTTTTTGCTAAAAAAAACTGTTTAGTAGAAGCTAAGATATATGTTTATAAAGTTTAATAAATTGAGCCGAATGGGTGTTACCTAGCTTTGTCCTCGTGCATTTGTTCGTGCCTGTCAGCCTCCTCTCCCCTCCTCCATTCAGTGAAGCCCTTCTGTGCAAAGCCGAAAATGCCCCGCCTGTCTACTGCTGCCTGATAAATTATGCACGCCCATCTCTGCACCTAAGAGCCTGGCCGCGCCATGAAAGGGGCGGGGCTCCGGCATGCCGCGATTTAGCCCCACCCCTTTCATGACGCGTCCAGGCTCTTAGGTGCAGAGATGGGCGTGCATAATTTATCAGGCAGCAGTAGACAGGCGGGGCATTTTCGGCTTTGCACAGAAGGGCTTCACTGAAGGGAGGAGGGGAGAGGAGGCTGACAGGCACGAAGAAATGCACAAGGACAAAGCTAGGTAACACCCATTAGGCTGAATTTATTAAACTTCATAAAGCTATATCTTAGCTTCTACTAAACAGTTTTTTTAGCAAAAACGATTGCCCCAAATGTGTGTGCTGGGTGTAGGGACACATATTAACAGTCCAGGGGGGTCATTTGGGGTGGTTGGTTCCCTTTAATAGTGATTAACAAACACTAAAGTGCTTGAGTGCTTGTTATTCAAATCGAGCAGGTCCCACTCTTGGATCGGTTCAATTTCAGTAAAGAGTAAAATACAAATCAAAGGGAAACTCAAATATTTTTCCACCAAACCACCCTCAGAAGGGCTGGTTGGAAGGTTCAGGAAAATTGCTGAAGTTGGTATTATCAAGCTGAGAAGGACCATAGTTGTTTGGCCATTCTCAGCCTAAATTAACCAGCCTGCCCCGCTGCTGCACTAGAATTGTCTTATCCATAAGACGCACCAATTCTGGTGCTTCACCATGACTCTTCCTAATTTCCCTGGAGCGATGGCAATTGGGGTGATATTTTATGAGGTTGGTGTCAGCTGGAATTTTCAGCTGGCGTCAAGCTCTGGGGTTCGTAATGGAGAGTGGTCTAGCAGACCTCCATTACTAACTGAGTAAGTGTAAAATGAAAAAACACTCACACATAAAAAATAGTTTATTTGAATAAGGACTCCTCACAATATCCCTCAATCACCAATTTATTATAAAAAATGTTCCCACAAAGTTTCATTGTAATGCACAATTCATGAATGCAGCTCTGTCAACTATGAATAGTAGTAAAGAACAGATATTCAAAGGCTCTGTGTAGAGACTACAACTCCAATCAGGGCTTTCCTGAATGCAACATGGATCCAACAGCTCTGATTAGATTTATCATCACTACCCAGCACCTGTGAATAGCTGTACTTTAATGCTATTCACAGTCACCGTAGCTGCATTCAGGGATAGTGGATTATGAAAGAGTTTTGTGGGAACATTTTAAATAATAAATTGATGAACCAGGGAAAGTGTGGAGGAGTCTTTTTTCCAATGTATTTTTTTCACTTTGCACTTACTGAGTTAGTAATGGGGATGTCTTAAAGATACCTCTCCACTAGCAACCCCTGGTCTTGATGCCAGCTGACAATTAACAGCTGACATCAACCCACAAAACCCACAAAAAATAATATCTCAATTGTTACATTACCAGGGCAATCAGAAAGAGCTAGTGCAAAGTACCCGAATTAGTGCGTCTAATGTATGTATTTTGGAGCATCTGCGCTCTGGTATATTTAGGTTGGAAAATGCCAAAAAATGGCTTTCCCAGCCTGATAATACCAGCCTGCAGCTGTCTGCTTTACCTTGTCTGTGCATGTTTAATATGCATGAGGGGAAAAAGACAGAGAAGATGGGTGATCATAAGAGCTTAAATTTTTCAGACGAGAGAGAAGTACCTACTGACTTTTAATGCTTACATTTTACAGGAGAGAGGGATGACCCCACTCACCAAAGAGCTTACATTCTACAGGAGAGATAGACAGAACTTTGATAAACTTAAGATTTTGCACTCTATGTACGAGAGATAGGACTTTGTTAACCTTAAAGGGAACCTTTCAGCTAGTTTATGCCTCCCCAGCTTTCACTATCTGCACCTGTACCTTTATAATACCAGTAGGGATAAGCGAGTACCTTATTATTCGTGCTCGCTATTCTCGCAACGAGTAGGTAGCGGTACTCGCTACTCATTGCGAGTATAGCAAGTACGAATACTTTTGCAGTGTATCTATAGATACACTGCAAAAGTAGCCTAAAAGTGAGCAAAAGTTGTTAAAAAACAATAAACTTACATACTCATCTGTCTGACGCCTTCACCGGGACCGGAAAACCTCACCTTTGATCGCTGGACAAGGACCTTTCACTACCAGCCAATCAGATGGCCGGTAATGATCTGGCCAATCAGATGGCGCCACGTCACAACCACATGATCGCTAGTGGCCACCTGATTGGCCAATTTGCAAGGTCTTAGATGTACTATCAGGACCTTGCAAACTGGTCAATCAGGTGGCCGCTAGCAATGACGTAGTTGTGATGTGGCACCATCTGATTGGCCAGATCACTACCGGCCATCTGATTGGCTGGTAGTGAAAGGTCCTTGTCCAGCGATCAAAGGTGAGGTTTTCCGGTCCCGATGCAGGCGTCGGACAGGTGAGTATGTAAGTTTATTGTTTTTTAACAACTTTTACTCACTTTTAGGCTACTTTCGCAGTGTATCTATAGATACACTGCGAAAGTATTATGACTACTCGCTACTCCCGAGTACACATAAGTATTTGGAGAGTAGCGAGTAGTCCGAATACCGCTACTATTCGGTGAATACCGAATGGTAGCGAGTATACTCGCTCATCCCTAAATACTAGTCTAATCATTCCTGGCTAAGCTCATGGTGTAATGTGAAAGGTGAAAGAAAAGCATTTATACACTGACATTTCCTTATGTAATGAGGCAGTCAGTCTCCAGTTTGGAGGACGGAGACTGCTTGGCAGGTTAATAGTGAACATTTCAGCCTTATGTTAGAACATGTTGGGAAACCTGATGTGATGTCATAACGATGTGACTACAATAGGTGGAGCTAAATCCCTATAACATAATATGAGTTTGCTTGCTTAGCTCCACCCACTATAGGCACATGATTATTTCATCACACAGGTCCTTTAGCCATGCACGTTAATAGTGAGTTAACTATTATCCTGCCAGACAGTCCCCCTCCTCCAAGTTGTAGACTGAAATGTAAGTGTATAAATGTTTTTTTTCACCTTTTACATTACACTATGAGCTCAGACAGGGATGATTAGAATAGTATTATGAAGCTGCAGGTGCAGACAGTGATGGCTGGGGGGGCATAAACCATCTGACAGGTTCCCTTTAAGAGTTTACACTCTACATAAGAGAGAGAGATAGGACTTTGTTAACCTTAAGAGATTACACTCTACATGAGAGAGAGGCTTACTGACTCTTGATATGGAAAAAAAAATTGCAGTGCAAACTGTGCTAAACTTGCAACCAGTGATCTCACATGGCCTGGGTCCTGACCCCCATCCAACATTTTATCATTTGTAGCTGCAGGGCATAATCAGGAGGTGTATGTAGTAATGCAACATTACATTAGCACAGTCTCTGAGGCATCAACAGTGTGGGAATGGTGCTGGAAATGTTTTACACAAATTGAATGTCAAAATGTTTGAAGTTGCATGATACCGCAGATTGACCCGCTCATACGCAAGTTTAATGATAAATTTAGAATAACATCTTTACAAAACTATCATACCGGTAAGCAGCACTTATTTTAGCCATTATTTGTTAGCCATTTTATTTCGTTTGTACATTTTGTTCAGTTTTTATGTCCTTTAGATATTACAAATGTATTTTGGTTGATGACTCCCCCAGAATTTGTTTCACTTAAGTCTTTATGAATGGGGCTGATAGCTCCTGTTCACAATACATGTCGATTCACATCAGCACTGCTGTTCCGCGGCTTTGGTATTGACATTTCCTTTCCTCACGCATAGGCTTCTATTTTTGAACAGAACAAAAGTACAGTATGTTCTATACTGTAATGATTAGATTATACTGTACTGTCATTTCTTTTCCTTATCTTTTTTATATTTCATAAAACAGTTTTACAGTTTCTGCTCTACTATGCTCGTGGATAAAGTTCCCGCTTAAACTACAGTTATTTGGTTGTTATCTTGTTCCCCTGCTTGATCAACTTAAAGTAGCACATAAATATCATTCCTGGCGGACAAGGTCTGCTGTACCTGCTGCTTTGTCCTTATAATGAAAAAGCTACTTTAGTTTTTGGCAACAGGGGACCACAGAAAACGAAAAATGTTACCAGAAAGTTCTCCTACTTAAATGTTCAACAACCCAAATGATTTTTTAATACAATCAACTAGAAATGCTTGAAAATGTTGTGGTTACAATTATAAGTAGGCAAATTATTAAAGTGGAGTTGAATGGTACTTGAATTTGACAAAGTTCTGCATTCTGAAAAATACATTTTTTTTATTCTAGCTATATATCTAGAAAAATGGCAGACAGATTTTCCTGTTTCTTTGGAAACCCATTGTTTTATGGGCTGATTGAGCCAATTTTAAAAGCAAGCTATGACAATTTCAGATGGTTAGTCTATGACTAGGCCACAATGTACAAGGTATGATAATCTGCTGTATATCAAAACTTTAGGGTATTATCGGGAAGATATGAAAGCCATGATTTTATTTATGTTGTTCATGAATCATGGATCAAATCTCAATGTTTTTGAATGTGGAACTCCAAATTTCGGGAACTTCAAATCAAAATCAATCCTCCATGGATCAATCTGTTCATCGCTATCTATTTGTAATTGCCAAATTATTTTATATTTTACCTGTGTTGTGCTTTTCATTATTTTCAGAATATATTTACTTTTTGTTAGCAGTTTTTCTGTAATATACAATACCTAGACCGGGCTGTACCTAGCTGTTCTTAGTTATAAGCTGAGTGTATTTGTGTGTATGTATGTCCACTATATGCATAAAACCTTCCCCCCCCCACACCTCCAACCAACCCAAACCTTCTTCCCCAGCAAAACCCACCCCACCTTCCTCCACTTCCCCCAAATCTAACCCTCAAACCCAACCCACAACCCAAAGCATCCCCTTCCCTCAATCCTGCCACCCTGCACCCTCCCCAAATTCACACCCATGCCCCCAAACATGCACTCCCCTCCCAAACATGCACCCCCAAAATTCACAACTCTGCCCCCCTAAATAATCCCCCCTCAAACCTGCACCCATCCTCCTCCCAAAAAAATTGCCCCCTTCAAACCTGCACCTCACTCCCAAATCTGCATCCCCAAACCTGCCCCACAAATTCACCCCCCCCACACAAACCCATACCCCTACATCCCAAACATGCCCCTGATCTACACAAGCCTACACTCCCACAAAAAATACCCAACCCATAACCCCTTCCATAAAAAACACCCCACCAGCCTGTACATACTGGGGGCAATGTGCGACCTTCTGTAGTAGACCAGTATTTCCTGCTTGGGGCACTATTCCTACTATAACCAATGAGGCACACAGTCCTATCACCATATATGGGGGTTTCCATATATTCGCGATATTACCATATGTGGGCGATATGACTATACATAGGTGTACAGTGGACTTTTTTTTTGGGGGGGGTGTTAAAATTTCACCTCAAAACATAGTGATAGACATTCCCTGAGTCAAATGGGGTTCATGTGCAAAATTTGGTGATTGTAGATGCAACAATGTGAATTCCTGTGGAATCTCTGTCGCTATGCATACACACATACATTCAGCTTTAGATAGACAGATAGTTAGATAGATAGATAGATAGAATGATAGATAGATAGATAGATAGATAGATAGATAGATAGATAGATAGATAGATAATTTGAGCATTTGGGTAATTTCAAGTTTTTAGAATTCAATCTGTTCTTGTGTAGCTTTCCCCTCCATCAATTAAATTCTAAATGGGTTAATGGATGAAAATATATATACCCAACACAAAAAGATTTTAAGTAGGTAAGTACAAATTCTAAACTCTTGAAAATCTAGATACAATTCAATAGAACATAAGAATTTATGCTACATTGGTTTATTTGGGGGGTATTTCATGCCTTGTTTATAAACGCAGAAATATTTTACATAGAACTGTCATTTAAGGTCACATTGTATTACACAAACGCTCCAAGTTATAGTATAAATAACATTATTAAAAATATATATTTGTATGTTTTTCAGCATACTAATAAATAAAAATAAAATACAGAGACTTCCAAATTGTTTGTGTAAAGGTCAAGTTTCAGTTGCCCCAGGCTGTACCTGCAGCACTGCTGCTTTGAGGACATTCTCACTTGTCTCTAATCCTAATTGAAGTTATCGTCTATGACAGTGCTCTCCCAGTTCAGCATCAGTGCATTGCCCTACTGGGGCTTAGCAGCAGATCATAACATTTAGAGTTCCTTACTTTAGGCAAAACCTTACTAGAGGGCAATTAAAACATATCACATGACAAATATAAATTGACAATTACCATACTTTTATACTAGTATCCAAAGTAGTAAAACTACTTTAAAAAGTAACTGTTGTATATGTTGAATATTCTTCATTTACCTTATATAGGGAAGTAGTATTAAAAGTATTTTGTGTTCTATATTATATATATTTACATGCATATTTTACAATATTAAGTTAAAATAAAGCGTATGTTCTTTGCAATGATGAGTACTTTCAGCATTCTTCAGAAAAATTAAAACCTATATACATCACATATATGCAAGAATAAGATGTGTCAAATACATTTAAAGGTACATATCAATTAAGAGATGCAGTACATGTTATTATTGGAGTGTACTTCCATGTGTCTTGTCAGAAATGTCAAGGACTGGAGTAACATAACTGGCATCCAAAACTCCAGCAATATTAATATATTTTAAAGATAGGTATTACCACGAGCAAAGCAACGAGAAAGGATACTCACACTCTCGGAATATGGATCTTGCGATAGAGCAGGGGTCTCAAACTCGCGGCCCGAGGGCCGCATGCGGCCCCTGGGGCTTCACTATGCGGCCCGCGGCACCTTGGACAACTTAATCATGCATTGCCCCAGTGAAGGGGGCCGCTGCAGTCCCCACTGTGTGATGACTTCTGTCCGCAGCACTAACAAGCTCTGCCACTCAGCAAGATCAATGCAAGCTGCCAGCCAATGAGAGGCCCGCAGCTGACGGCAGAATATGACGTCACCTGCAGGCCTCTGGCTGGTAGATTGCATTGATCTTGATGAGCAACAGAGCTTGTCTGAGCGGCGGCTGGAGGAAGTCATAGCACAGCGGAGGCCGTAAGTCAGTACAGTGGGGACCTCGGCGGCCCCCTGCACTGGAACGATGCATCATTAAAGTGAGAAAAGTGTGCGTGTGTAAGAGAGGGTGTGTGTGTGAGGGTGAGTGTGTGAGTGAGGATGTGTGTATAAGAAAGTGTGTGCGAGTTTCAGTGTGTGTATGAGTGTGAGTGTAAGAGTGTGTATGTGGATGTGTGAGAGTGTGTTTGAGAGTATGTGTGTGGGGGGGGGGGTTTGTGTGTGGGTTTGTGTGTGAGTGTGATAGAGTGTGTATTTGAGTGTGTAAGAAGGTAAAACAGGATGGGGGGGCATCACTATAAAAGTAGATCAGGATGGGGGGGCATCTCTATAAAAGTAGATCAGGATGGGGGGGCATCTCTATAAAAGTAGATCAGGATGGGGGGGCATCTCTATAAAAGTAGATCAGGATGGGGGACATCACTATAAAAGGGGATCAGGATGGGGACACCACTATAAAAGGGGATCAGGATGGGGACACCACTATAAAAGGGGATCAGGATGGGGACATCACTATAAAAGGGGATCAGGATGGGGGACATCACTATAAAAGTAGATCAGAATGGGGGACATAACTATAAAAGGGATCGGGATGGGACATCATCACTAAAGGGGATCAAAATGGGGGACATCACTACTAAAGGGGAATGGGAAGGGGGACATCACTAGAAAAGGAGATCAGGAAGGGGGTCATCACTAGAAAAGGGGATCAGGATGGGGGACATCACTACAAAAGGAGATCAGTGTGGGGACATCACTACAAAAGGGGACCATGATCGATGGGGGACATCACTAGAAAAAGGAATCAGGATGGTGGACATCACTAGAAAAAGGGATCAGGATAGGGATCATCACTAGAAAAAGGGATCAGGATGGGGGACATCACTAGAAAAAGGGATCAGGATGGGGGACATCACTAGAAAAGGGGATCAGGATGGGGGACATCAGTAGAAAAGGACATTACTACAGGATGGAGACATTACTACAAGAAAGGGATCAGGTCTTGTACTTTACTACATTGAGCAAGAAATTCTGGTATTACTAAATATATCACTTAGGGTACCTTTACACGCGGCTACATTTCTAGGGTGGCTACAGGTAACTTACTGGTTGCAGTGAAATCATGGAGAGATTATTCCATTTGTACATCAACAAGATAGAACCTTGTCTCCATGATTTCACTGCAACCAGTAAGTTACCTGTAGCCACCCTAGAAATGTAGCCGCGTGTAAAGGTACCCTTAGTCCCACAAGTGATGCGGCCCCCCACTATAAATGTTTTTCTATGTGCGGCCCACCAACCCAGCTGAGTTTGAGACCCCTGCGATAGAGGAATGACTAGAGGTGTCTTTAGAATCAAGGTGAGAGAGTCGAATAATCAGTCCAAACATAGAAAAAGATCAAAGTGGCCCTCTCCATGCATAGCAAGAGATGTTATGTAAAATATATTGGAAGGAAGCAGGGTGTATAGAGATGGCAACTGTTTTACGCTACACACACTCCTACCGGTTAAATAAGGAACCTTTGGGACTGGTTGAAGCATATGTAATACGAAATGGCAATCGTTTCTATATGCCCTGCTTCATCCCTTATGTTTTATTCATTTTCTAAAAAAAATATAACTTTTATGGATGGAGAGTGCCACTTTTGTCCTCTTCTATGTTTGGATTATGTATTACCATGTCCCTTCCTGCCCTGTATTCCCTCCAACATCAAATATTTTGGCAAAGCTGCTAAAAACTGGGGGAAAAACACCTTAAGTCACAAAATATACTTGCATTTTCACATTAGAAAATAATACTACAACGTGTTCATGTGTTTTATGCCAGTATTCTAGCAAAAACAGCTTGTTGAAGGCAACTTAAGGGTTGGAAAAGCTCACATAGCATACAAAGTACAAATCTATAGCAAACTATTTCCCAACAAATGTTAAATTAGTATCATGGCGGTATTCGTAAAGGATGTCATGCATAATTTTATCTCTATTCAATATATGAAATTGAGTAGTGTCAAGAGCCAAGGCAAATCTATTCAATAGGATTTTTATGTGCATGTTTGCATAGATTCACATAAAAATCAAGTACAAATAACACCTATTGTAATAATAGGAAAAATGTTTTTTTTTCATGTAAGGCAGTACAGTATATATATACAGGGGTTGGACAAAATAATGGAAACACCTAACGTTTTGGCATCATAATCTTCGGACATGTTGTAAACATGCAAACCGTGACATATCTTAATGTTTTGTAGTTGATTATTTGTGGTAAGTGATATATGTATGTAAATTAACTGTTTGTTTTGCCGAATTGTAAGAACATTGATGAGAAACTGTAACCAATGGCAGACCATTCAAAAAGGCCAAAATGTTGGTGCTCGTATGGCAGGCGCTAGTGTAACAGAAAGTGCCCGAATGCTTGGCGCGTGAAAAGGTACTGTCTCCAAAGTAATTACTGTGTTTGAAAGAGAAGGAAAAACGTCCGCAGCAAAGCACAGGTCCGGCCGAAAGTCGAAGTTGACTGAGAAAGATCCGTCGGACTCTAAAGCGAATTGTGAGAGAGAATCGCAAGACCACGGCTCCGAAAATCACTTCTGAGTTCAATGAACACCTACAGAACCCAATTTCCAAGAAAACTGTTCTTCGGGAGCTGCACAAATCTGGATTCCTCAGAAGAGCTGCAATTAGAAAACCACTGCTCTCATTGACAAATGTTTCCAAGCATTTAGAGTGGTGTAGAAACCTCCAGAATTGGTCCCTCAAGCAGTGGAAACATGTGATATTCTCAGACGAATCATCGTTTACAGCATTTTCTGACCTCCGGCCGAGTGTACATTTGGAGACAGCCGAAAGAAGCATTCCATCCAGACTGCCTTCTCCCAACCGTAAAACATGGCAGACGTTCTGTGATGATCTGTTGTGCTATTTCGTGGAGATCCGCTGGGCCAATGATATCACCTTGTATGAATCCATACCTCAGAGAATTGAGACTGTAATTGCCGCAAAAGGTGGACCTACACCATATTAAACTAAAGTTTGTTGATTTATCCAGGTGTTTCCATTATTTTGTCCAACCCCTTTATATATATATGTATATATATCAGCGATTGTAAAAAAATATATGTATATATATTCATATATAAACCAAAAAACTAAAACAGCACTTAAATTCTGATCTGAACAATGCAAGCTGCAATACTAAACTATATACACAAAAGGTTCACAGCAACACACAATCACTGCCAATAATGTGCATATATACTTATAGACAGATAGAAGTGAAAGATCTATGCATTTGAGAAAATACATAAAACATGCGGTTTTTCAAAAAACTGAATTTTTGGATTTATTTTATATATTTATCCTTGTAAAGTATGGTTCTCAGTACACATACTGGCCAACACCTCTTTGTCCATCAACTGCAGCAAGGTGACTCCAGATCTGATGGATCACTATACTATCATGCCTATATATATATATATATATATACATACACACTGCCGTTCAAAAGTTTGGAGTCACCCAGACAATTTTGTGTTTGCCATGAAAACTCATACTTTTATTTATCAAATGAGTTGCAAAGTGAATAGAAAATATAGTCCAGACATTGACAAGGTTAGAAATAATGATTTTTATTTGAAATAATGATTTTCCTTTCAGTTATCCTGCATCTCACAAATGCTCTTCCTCAATCTTTGATTTGTCTGTCCATAACACTTTTTTCCAATCTTCCTTTGTCAGATGTCTGTGTTCTTTTGCCCATATTAATCTTTTCCTTTTCATTAGCCAGTCTCAGATATGGCTTTTTCTTTGCCACTCTGCCCTGAAGGCCAGCATCCCAGAGTCGCCTCTTCACTGTAGACGATGACACTGGCGTTTAGCTGGTACTATTTAATGAAACTGCCAGTTGAGGAGCTGTGAGGCGTCATCAATTTCTCAAACTAGAGACTCTAATGTACTTGTCTTGTTGCTCAGTTGTGCAGCAGGGCCTCTCACTTCTCTTTCTACTCTGGTTAGAGCCTGTGTGTGCGCTCTCCTCTGAAGGGAGTAGTACACACCATTATAGGAAACCAGTGGCGCACCCAGAAATTTCCCAAGATAGGGGTCCAAGAGACACACACTGGCCCTGAAAGGGGGGTGTCACCCCCCAGCGGGGTTCCGAGGGGCAAAGCCCCCGGTGGGGGGGTTTGGGGGAGCGAAGCCCCCCTAAAAGCAGCCTCTTTTGTGGGCCCTTGGGTGCTGTGTAATTGTTCCTGTCTCCTGACATAGGGGTCCAGCTCCTTGTGTACTGCACCACTTCTCAGGGCCGTCCAAAGGGGGGGGTCCAGACACGTAGGCCCCCCCCTTGGGTGCGCCTATGTAGGAAACCTTCACTTTCTTGGCAATTTCTGACATGGAATAGCCTTCTTTTCTAAGAGCAAGAATAGACCGTAGAGTTTCACATGAAAGTTCTCTTTTTCTGGCCATTTTGAGAGTTTCATAGAACAAACAAATGTAATGCTCCAGATTCTCAACTAGCTCAAAGGAAGATCAATTTTATAGCTTCTCTAATCAGCCAAACCATTTTCAGCTGTGCTGTCATACTTGTACAAGGGTTTTCTAGGGTTTTCTAAACATCATTAGCCTTCTTACACAGTTAGCAAACACAAAGTACCATTAAAACACTGGAGTGGTGGTTGATGGAAATGGGCCTCTATATACCCATGTAGATATTGCATTAAAATCCAGACATATGCAGCTAAAATAGTCATTTACCACATTAACAATGTATAGAGTGTATTTTTGATTAATTTAATGTTTGCTTCATTGAAAAAAAATGTGCTTTTCTTTCAAAAACAAGAACATTTCTAAGTGACCCCAAACTTTTGAATGGTAGTATATATATACTTTAGATACATATACATATATATATGTATCTAAAGTAAGTGCTAAAATCAGGGCATGTGCAAATATGTTAGTTTCTTTGCTTTTATATTTTTTATGGTGTATTTACAGACTTATCATAAGCTATACAAAAAGAAATAACTCATACCTTTAAAGGGAACCTGACCCCTCCAAATCACCCCCAACCCTATTAATACCTGTCCCTGCGCCCTAACATATCAGTATTAGTGTTCCTTTTCTATAAAAAAAAAGCGCTCTGTAACATTGGAATAATCAACAATATACACTTACAAATCTGAGACTTCTTGTCCCCTGTGAGACTCTAAGCCCACCCTAGGTGCTTATTATCACGCCCCGAATGATCCACCCTCTCTCTGTCTGTGCTGCTGTGATGTGCAGCTGAAGACAGGACTAATGATTTGCATTCTGTGAGTGATAGAGAGGGGGGAGGGCAAAGCCTGCACAAGCAGAGCACATAGACAGAGAGAGGGTGGATCCTGGAGCCTGCAAAACAACACGCCCTAAGGGCTAAAGAATAAACCCCCGCTAATTATAATCACTAATGAGTATGTATTAAAATGTTTTTATGCACTTTCACAGGATGCTTTTAGGAGACAAAAGAAGTGTGAGATTAGTGAAGGGATGCTGCAGGGACATGTTTTGGTAGGTTAGGAGGCATTCTGGAGGTGACAGGATCCTTTTAAATATTAGTTTAACATTTGCTGCATTTGTACTTAGAGTCATAGAGTCATTACATTTTATCCTATAATAAGCATCTTCTCAGCGAGGTAAATATCATTGCTTTGGTCTGTAGCGGAAATATCTGGAATTAATCCAAAAGCGATGTACTAGTTCTTTGGTAAACTGACTATAATAGACAATGTGAGCTCCATTTATAATAAATAAAACAATAACAAGGTTGTAGTCTGAACATCTGTGGGGCCAGAAATAAAACCAGAAGCTATGAAAAATAAGTTGTTTATACGATAAAAGAGGAAAGACAAATTTTAACAGAGTCATTGACAGTTGAGTACAATTGTGTAAGTCACAGAATATAATTTGCTAAGAAAAGGGTATAATTTTCTTTGAAAATGGACCAGATGAACAAAAGTTGAAATTTCAAACACTGAAATAGAATCGAAATACAATGTGTGTAAGTAATTATTCACTTCCTGAATCATCCCTGGCATTCAGTACATTAAATGAAACTCCAAGCCATTCATGTAAAGGAGAGAAACAGTGATTACCTCTACCCTCTGAACATTTATCATTTCTATTTAATTTCATTAGGTATTTCATTTACATTTGCAATCCAAATAATTCAACCTCCCTTGCAATGTGGGTTCATTAGCAATTACTAGCAACATTTATGCCTCACACCATATAGAATACCTTTTATATTCTTTCAAACTATTGCGGAACATTTGCTGAATCTAATTAATCTTAAAAAATATACTCATCCCTAGTTGTGACCTTCTACAAACATTATCCATAGGCAAACACAATTTTTTTTAAGCATTTTTGAGATTTGCTTGCTTACCGTATATACTCGTGTATAAGCCGAGTTTTTCAGCCCAAAATTTGGGCTGAAAAGTCCCCCCCTCGGCTTATACACGAGTCATATACGGGGGTGCTGTGTCCCGGGGGCTGTGGAGGCTGGAGGAGGCGGGGGGGGGCTGCTGTATGAGCGGCCCCGTCACGTGGGGCCGCTCATTAAATATGCACTGCATCCCCCTGTCAATCAGCGGCAGGGGGAAGCAGTGCATATGGCCCCCCCAAAAGCTGGCACTGTCCCCCTTGTAAGGGCCCCCCCCCCCCGGTGCTTATACATTACCATCCCGGTGTTCTGATCGGCGCCGCTCCTCGGTGCTTCTTCATCCTCCCGCGCTGGCTCCATCCGTGATCTCCGGCTGTCGCAGCGATGTGACGTCATCGCGCGACCGCTGGAGAACCCGGATGCAGCCAGCGCAGGAGGATGAAGACGCAGCACGGAGGAGCGGCGCCGATCAGAACACCGGGATGGTAATGTATAAGCACCGGGGGGGGGGCACTTACAAGGGGGGACAGTGCCAGCTTGTGGGGGCTGTTGGTACCCCCTGGGGGCTGTTGGTACCCCCAGGGGGCTGCTGGGTACCCTCTGGGGGCTGTTGGTACCCCCAGGGGGCTGTTGGTACCCCCAGGGGGCTGCTGGGTGCCCCCTGGGGGCTGCTGGGTACCCCCTGGGGGCTGTTGGTACCCCCAGGGGGATGTTGGTACCCCCAGGGGGCTGCTGGGTACCCCCTGGGGGCTGCTGGGTACCCCCTGGGGGCTGTTGGTACCCCCAGGGGGCTGCTGGGTACCCCAGGGGGCTGTTGGTACCCCCTGGGGGCTGCTGGGTACCCCCTGGGGCTGTTGGTACCCCCAGGGGGATGTTGGTACCCCCAGGGGGCTGCTGGGTACCCCCTGGGGGCTGACTGGAGTACCCCCAGGGGGCCGCTGTATAACCCTGGGGGGTGCTGTATAACCCCTGGGGGGTGCTGTATAACTCCTGGGGCTGCTGTATAACCCCTGGGGGCTGCTGTATATACTGCTGAGGCCTGTATACCACTGGGGCTGCTGTATATACCACTGGGGCTGCTGTATATACCACTGGGGCTGCTGGGGCTCCTGTATACTACCACTGGGGCTGCTGGGGCTCCTGTATACTACCACTGGGGCTGCTGGGGCTCCTGTATACTACCACTGGGGCTGCTGTATACTACCACTGGGGCTGCTATATACTACCACTGGGGCTGCTATATACTACCACTGGGGCTGCTATATACTACCACTGGGGCTGCTGTATACTACCACTGGGGCTGCTATATACTACCACTGGGGCTGCTGTATACTACCACTGGGGCTGCTATATACTACCACTGGGGCTGCTATATACTACCACTGGGGCTGCTGTATACTACTGCTGGGGCTGCTGTATACTACCACTGGGGCTGCTGGGGCTGCTATATACTACCACTGGGGCTGCTATATACTACCACTGGGGCTGCTGTATACTACTGCTGGGCTGCTATATACTACCACTGGGGCTGCTGGGGCTGCTATATACTACCACTGCGGCTGCTGTATACTACCACTGGGGCTGCTGGGGATGCTATATACTACCATTGGGGCTGCTGTATACTACCACTAGGGCTGCTGTATACTACCACTGGGGAGGCCTGTATACCACTGGGGGGGGACCTGTATACCACACTGCTGGGGGCTGTATACCTGTGCTGGGGTCCACCCTCGGCTTATACACGAGTCAATAGGTTTTTCCAGATTTTTGGGGCAAAAGTAGGGGGGTCGGCTTATACACGGGTCGGCTTATAGACGAGTATATACGGTATTTTTGATCAACAAAACTGGTTTACTATATCCAAGTACTCAATCTGCGATCCTCACAAGATCTCCTTCTCTCCTCTCCTCTTATTTCTTCCTTCTACAACCACATACAAGATTTCTTCCGTGCTTCTCTCATACTCTGGAACTCTAACTCCAACGCATCAGACTCTCGCCTACTGTGGAAACCTCCAAAGGGAACTTGAAGACACAGCTCTTGCCACATGTCCATTAAAAACATTGCAAAACCAGCTCTTTCATCTCACAATGTATCCTCACCCATCCCTTGTATACTGTGAGCCCTTTTGGGCAGGGTCCTCTCTCCTCCTCTACTTGTCTGTGCCTTGTATTGTTCATAATGATTGTACTTGCCTACGTATACACCTATTTCACATGTAAAGTGGCATGGAATTAATGGCACTATAAGGGTGCTTTCACACTGGCGTTTTTATGAAACAGATCCGGACAAAAAAACGCATCTGCCGCATTTTCCGCCTAACGGCTGCACTTGCGTGACTCTTGCGGCAAGCCCCATACATTGTCCATGGGGCTTGCGGTAACTGTGCGGCAATTGCAATTCCGGCAGTTGTGGCCGCGAAAAAAACGCTGCTGACTGCATTTTTTTTCGCTGCCGCAACTGCACTTGCCGCCCCTGCCGCACCTTACCACAAGCCCCATACACAATGCATAGGGCTTGCCGCAAGGGTTTTGCAAGTTAAATGAACAACTGCTTTCTTTAAATCCCATTAAAGCCCAGATCTATCTATCTATCTATCTATCTATCTATCTCAAACTTTTCGATTTGAATTTGGTGGCCAATACTTAAGGTGGCTTCACACCAGGCAACGTTGCTAGCAACATCGCCGGAAAAGTGACGTCACAGCGATGTTGCTAGCGACGTTGCGCTGTGTGACAGCGCGACGCGACCGCGTTTTATCGCTAGTCGCAGGTTGTCAGGTTTACAGGAAGAACTGTAAACCTGACAACCTGCGACCTGCGATTAGGCTGGATCGCGCCGTGTGACATCGCCAGAGCGATGTCAGCGGCGATCCAGCCTATACCGCAGCGTTGCTGCGGATCGCTCGCTGGGCTGAACCAGCCCAGCGAGCGATGTCACTACCCGCATCGCTGCGGCATCGCCGGCCGCAGCCGTGCTGTGTGACAGCTGGCCAGCGATGTCGGAACCGAGCGGGCACCCGCGCATCGCTTCCGACATCGCTGGCCAGGTTGTGCTGTGTGACGGCACCTTTAAACTAGCCAAGAGGAAACCACTTATCAATGAATAAAAAACAGCAGATACTAACATATTGAATGTCAAATCCAGTCACCGTCTACATGCAATAGTAGGGGTTTCAGAAGATTAACTGTTTTTGTGTTTAACATAATTATAGTAATTCAATTGAACACTCAAAACAGAGTGAGTATGCATATCAGAGATTGTTGCAACACTGATTTCCGATGTGGTTTATTTTAATGGCTTAAAATATAGTTTTACTGCACTCACACATTGATTCGACACATACAGTCCCTTGCAAAAGTAATCACCCCCTTCACATATTTCTTGTTTTGCTACCTCCCAACCTAGGATTTTTTTTTTTTTTTTTTTATCATTTGCATCAGTTCATGTAAAGAACATGTCTACAACTGTGAACATATAAATATAAATAGGACAAAAAAAGTGAAAAGTTCAGTGTACATAACTTTTCATCCCTTAAAGTCAGTACTTTGTAGAGCCTCTTTTTTGTGGCAATTACAGCTGCAGGTAACATTAGATAAGTAATTATGAGCTTTCCACAGCTTGATACTGGAATATTTTCCCCTTTCACATCTAAGCCTGGGCTGCGTGTTGCTTCATTTGCATCTCTATGCATTTTTACTGCTAAAAATGCATCAAAACGCATGCATTTTTGGCCCCATTAATTTCAATTGAAAACGCCTTGAAAACGCAGACAAAAACGCATGTGCATTTTGAAAAATGCAAAACTCAAGCATTTTTGCAAATGCAGCAGCCAACGTTTTTGGCTGTGTTTGCAAAAACGCATGTGTTTTGCATTTTTCAAAATGCACATGCGATTTTGCATGTGTTTTCAATTGAAATCAAAGGGGCCAAAAATGCATGCCTTTTGATGCGTTTTAAGCAAGAAAAACGCACAGAAATGCAAATTAAGCAAAATGCATCCCTGGCTTAGATGTGAAAGGGGCCTAATCAAATATGAACACAGATTCTTTATTGGATTAAGGTCTGGGCTTTGCCTAAACCACTTCAATACATTTAAACATTTCCCTTAAACCACTTAAATGTTGCTTTAGCTGTTTGCTTTGGGTCATTATATTGTTTGAAGTTAAACCTCTCACCCAGGCTCAAATCACAGGCTAAGGCTAGGGTCACACTTGAAAAATTCTAAGTTTCCTGCATTGTTTGCAGAAAACTTAGAAACTTTTCCTCACTATGCATGTGAATGCAGCCCCTAGCAACTCGCTGTGTTCCCTGGATATCAGCTACACAGCGGGCTGCGGGGATTGAGATTTGCACCATGTACAGGGGAACGCATCATGCTGTGTTCCTCTGTACGTGGTGCATGTGTGGTGCAAATCACACTCCCCACAGCCCGCTGTGTAGCTGGTATCCAGGAAACACAGCGGGTTGTTAGGGGCCGTGTTCACCGCTATGCAGCCTGCGAGAAGGCTGCGTAGTGAGGAAAAGATTCTAAGTTTTCTGCAAACAACGCAGCAAACTTAGAACTGTCCAAGTGTGACCCTAGCCTAAAACAGGTTTTCTTTAAGAATATCCACATGTTTTGCACCATCCGTCTTCCCCTTGACTTGGACTATTTTCCCTAACCCTGATTCTGAGAAAAATCTCCACAGTATGATGCTGCCACCACCATGTCTAAGTGTTGGTATGGTGTTGTTGGGGTAATGAGCTATAGGTGACCAAATACTTATTTGCCACCAAATTGTGAAAAATTGTGTAATTTTTAGGATTTATTTTGTCTCTCATAGTTGAGGTCTACTTATGATATCAATTACAGGCCTCTCAAGTTTTTAAGTGGGAGAACGTGCACATTTGGTGGCTGACTAAATACTTTTTTTCCCCACTGTATATATGTATTGCAGTCATGAATGAATTTATATTTATTGTATGTCCTGACTTATAAGATATCTCCATATGGCAAAGCATAGTGTAACCATGGTATTCCTGCAAACAGCCTATTTTGCTTCTGTCTAGCTCTGACATTAAATGCGCCATAGAAGTGGAAAAAGTGTTATATAAACTGCCAGAATTTGAGATAATGAGTGCAAATAAGTCTGAGAAAATTAGCAGCACTTTCTTAATTTCTGCCACTTAGTCTAAACCAAGCACTGATCAGCAGTGAAAGGACAGATCTGTGATTTACAAGAGAGAGTATCCTGAAGTTTCTAGAGAAATGACTTTATATTCATATTTCATTTGTCATCTTTCATGAACATTATGCTGCCGGCTATGTGATGTAGAATATTACAAATTCACTCTTGTTTTGCATGATTGTTTTATAAAGAATAATACTCATATAATACTTAGAGGCTACATTGGGCATAACACATTAATATATATATAGTAAAATGTTATTTGGAACTTCATATGAAAATTAATACACATTATTCATAGTTTTGTAGTCTCATGTGGTTTACTACAATGACCATATCATCAGAACTAGTGGTCTTAGGTATTTCTCTAAAAGGTGCCAAAGAGTAAGGAATATTATAACATTACAAAATATATACATATAACATTAAATGTATATATTGAATTATGGACCAGATGTCAATACTTCAGAATCAGGAGCAACCACTATAGGGGTATTGCTGGAGTGATAAGGGATTCAAGGAAAAAGTAAAGCTTCTTTATTTTTATGTTATAACATTCCACAATATAACTTTATAAAAATGCAGGAATATCACTTTAAAATATAAGTATTTCAATATGTAAATTGCCTTTTTAAAAAGGACTTGAACTCTAGCGCCACCTATCGGTAGTAGCAATCCTAAAAGTCAATATTGACCCTGTAACAAGCCTTACCATACGGCTAAGGATATAAGCCAAATCATATATATTCTAAGTTTGCAGACACTGTGTTTTGGAGTGTCTTAAAAGAGGCCATTTTCATACTAAATTTACCAGAGGAGCATGCAAGGCGTTTAAGTCTCCTCATATACTGACATGCCAGACCTCACATGTCATCTCTCCATAAGGAGAAACGTTATAGTACAAATCCAAAGTATTTCAAAGCAGAGTATCCAAAGTTAATATAAGCAATATAAGCAACATGTCAATGTTCACAAACAGCTAGACAAATATTCTAGTGCATGTCAATGAATTAGAATATCATCAAAAAGTTAATATAGGCCCCTTTCACATCAGTGTCTTCACTGATTGTGGCAGATCCGACCCCATGCATTGGGGTATTGGCGCGATCCGGCAAATCCAGCAGATGCGGCCATGACAAAACTGCGGCTAGCAGTGTTTTTTTTTTTGCCGCTGCAAGTGTCGGATCTGCTGCATTCAGCAGAACCGCACTTGCCGCACCCAACCGCAAGCCCCATAGACAATGCATGGGGCTTGCCGCAAGTGCGGACCTGCTGCAATCAGTGATAAAACGCTGATGTGAAAAGGGCCTTATTTTAGTAATTCAATACATAAAGTGAAACCATATATTATATAGTCATTACAGAGTGATCTATTTCAAGTGTTTATATCTGCTAATGTTGATGATTATGGCTTACAGCCAATGAAAACCCATAAAGTTAAAGTGGGAAGGATGAAGGGTTAAAAATTGCGCTACCGTATCCCATGACACATCAAAAGGTGAGTATAATATCAATTTATTAGTCAACGTGTTTCAGGGCTCCCAGAAACTTCCTGAAACATGGCAACATGATAATATTCTAATTCATCGAGATGCACTAGATCTGTAAACTATGTAACAGAAAAAAAAGTAGAAAACGCCCAAATTATGTTTTTTTTTGGTCGCTGCAACAATGTGATAAAATACAATACTTGGCAATCAAAACTGCGTATCTACCTATCTACCCAGGTATGGTATCATTACAAACATCAGCTCAAGACACAAAAAAAGCCATCACTCAGCCCTAGATTCCAGAAAATAACACTATGGTTCTCAGAATATGGCGCAAAAGTGCAGTTCTTTTTTTTTTTTAAAATTCAAATTTTTTTCACCACTTAGATAACAGTAAAACTATACATGTTTGGTATCTATGGACTCATATAACCTTAGGGATCATACCGGTATTTCATTTTTTTATTACTACATAGTGAATATACTTAACAAAAACCCAAAAAACAAACTTACAATTGCACTTTATTTTTGCAATTTCACCACACTCAGAATTTCTTTTCCAATTTTCCTGTACACTGTATGGTAAAATGAATTATATCATTCAAGAGTAGAGCTGGTTGCGCAAAAAACAAGCCCTCATATCTCTATTTTGATGGAAAAATAAAAAAGTTATGGATCTTGGTAGCAGAGGAGGAAAACACAGAAAACAGAAAATCGGGGTTAAGGCTAGGGTCACACTTGGCATGAGTTTTTGTAGTGCCTTAAAAAAAGCATGCATTTCTGCATGCTTTTTTTCATTTCTGCATGCGTTTTTTTAGGTGCCTTAAGCCACCCATGAGTTTTTACATGCGTTTTTGAATCAGCACCCAAAAAAAGTTCATGAACTATTTTTTGGTGCTGTTTTAAAAACGCATACGTTTGTTAGAAAACGCATACCTTTTTTAACATGGGCCCCTATGGAAAATGCATGCGTTTTTGGATGGTACTAAATGGTACTAATGTACCATGCGTTTTTGCATGCATTTTTGAAGGCAGCTTCTCACACAAGTGCAAAAACTCATGCCAAAAACGCATGGAACTTTAGACATGCAATTTTGCTGTTAGTGCATGTGTTTTTGCTATTAGGGCATGCATTTTTTAACATGGGGGCCTATGGGTGTGTTTTTACATGCTTTTTTGAACACGCAGGTCACCAAAAAAGCATGAAAAAAACACAAGTGTGACCCTAGCCTAAAGCAGACTAGGGTTTTAATATTTGCTTTTTCTTCTTTATGACAGATGTTTAGTAGTACGTATCCTTATATTTGAAGGAAAAATGGGATTCTTTATTAGGCTAGGGTCACACTTGAGCCATGGAACTACAAAAACCTAGCGTTTTTCCCAATTCCAAATTGTGAAAATGCTAGAGTTAATGCTTCCATAGGCTCCCATGCAAGGAACACATGGTCAAAGTGCAACACTTTTGACGCTAGGCGTTTTTGCATAAGCACCAAAAAACACGGTAAGCAGCACTTTTGAGGGCGTTTGCAAAAGAGCATGTGTTTTTTTAACCCCTTCACCCCCGGGCCTATTTTGACCCTAATGACCAGGCCATTTTTGTCAATTATGACCAGTGTCCCTTTATGAGTTATTATCTCTGGAACGCTTCATTGGATCCGAGCGATTCTGAGATTGTTTTTTTCGTGACATATTGGGCTTCATGTTAATATTAAATTTAGGTCGATAATTTTTGCGATTATTTGTGAAAAAATCAAAAATTTGGCAAAAACTTTGAAAATTTAGCAATTTTCAAATTATGAATTTTTATTCTGCTAAACCAGAGAGGTATGTGACAAAAAATAGTTAATAAATAACATTTCCCACATGTCTACTTTACATCAGCACAATTTTGGAAAAAAAAAATTTTTTTGTTCGGAAGCTATAAGGGTTTAAAGTTCATCAGCAATTTTTCATTTTTCCAGCAAAATTTACAAAGCCCTTTTTTTAGTGACCACATCACATTTGAAGTCTTTTTGAGGGGTGTACATGACAGAAAAAAACCAAAAGTGACACCATTCCAAAAACTGCACCCCTTAAGCTACTCAAAACTACATTTAAGAAGATTATTAATCCTTCAGGTGCTTCACGGGAACTAAAGCAAAGTGGAAGGAAAAAATGGTCATTTTAATTTTTCCAACAAAAATGTTCTTTTAGCCTCACTTCTTTCATTTTCACATGGGCAACAGGATAAAATGGATACTAAAAATTGTTGGGCAATTTCTTCTGAGTACATCGATATCTCATATGTGGTCATAAACCACTGTTTGGGCGCACGGCAGGGCTCAGAAGGGAATGGAGCGCAATTTGACTTTTGGAGCTAATTTTCCATTCAAAAAGTCAAATGGCGCTCCTTCAATTCTGAGCCCTGCTGTGTGCCCAAACAGTGGTTTATGACCACATATGAGGTATCGGTGTACTCAGGAGAAATTGCCCAACAATTTTTAGTATCCATTTTATCCTGTTCCCCATGTGAAAATGAAAAAATTTAGGCTAAAAGAACATTTTTGTGGAAAAAAAAGTACTTTTTCATTTTTACAGATGAATTTGTGAAGCACCTGGGAGTTCAAAATGCTCACCACCCATCTAGATAAGTTTCCTGGGGGCTCTAGTTTCCAAAATGGGGTCACTTGTGGGGGAGCTCCAATGTGTAGGCACACAGGGGCTCTCCAAATGCGACATGGTGTCCGCTAACAATTTGAGCTGATTTTTCAGTCAAATTGTTAGCGGACACCATGTTGCATTTGGAGAGCCCCTGTGTGCCTAAACATTGGAGCTTCCCCACAAGTGACCCCATTTTGGTAACTAGACCCCCCAAGGAACTTATCTAGATGGGTGGTGAGCATTTTGAATGCCCCAGTGCTTCACAAATGAAACTGTAAAAATGAAAAAAGAAAATTTTTATGGAAAAAAAAGTACGTTTTCATTTTTACGGATGAATTTCTGAGGCACCTGGGGTTTCAAAATGCTCACCACCCATTTAGATAAGTTCCGTGGGGGGTCTAGTTTCCAAAATGGGGTCACTTGTGGGGGAGCTCCAATGTGTAGGCACACAGGGGCTCTCCAAATGCGACATGGTGTCCGCTAACAATTTGAGCTGATTTTTCAGTCAAATTGTTAGCGGACACCGTGTTGAATTTGGAGAGCCCCTGTGTGCCTAACCATTGGAACTCCCACACAAGTGACCCCATTTTGGAAACTAGACCCCCCTGGGAACTTATCTAGATGGGTAGTGAGTATTTTGAATGCCCAGTGCTTCACAAATTAATCTGTAAAAATGAAAAACGAAAATTTTTGTGGAAAAAAAAGTACTTATTCAATTTTACAGATGAATTTGTGAAGCACCTGGGGGTTCAAAATGCTAACAATTCATCAAGAAGTTTCCTGGGAGGTCTAGTTTCCAAAATGGGGTCACTTGTGGGGGAGCTCCAATGTTTAGGCACACAGGGGCTCTCCATACGCGACATGGTGTCCGCTAACTATTGAAATTGTTAGCGGACACTAAGTTGCATATGGAGAGCCCATGTGTGCCTAAACATTTAAGCTCCACCACAAGTGACCTCATTTTGGAAACTAGACCCCCCAAGGAATGAATCTAGATGCATAGTGAGCACTTTGAACCCCCAGGTGCTTCACAAATTGATCCGTAAGAAGGAAAAAGTACTTTTTTTTTCACACAAATTTTCTTTTTTCATTTTTACGGATCAATTTGTGAAGCACCTGAGGGTTCAAAGTGTTCCTTGGTGGGTCTAGTTTCCAAAACGGGGTCACTTGTGGGGGAGCTCCAATGTTTAGGCACACAGGGGCTCTCCATACGCGACATTGTGTCCGCTAACTATTGGAATTGTTAGCGGACACCATGTCGCGTATGGAGAGCCCATGTGTGCCTAAACATTGGAGCTCCCCCACAAGTGACCTCATTTTGGAAACTAGACCCCCCAAGGAATGCATCTAGATGCATAGTGAGCACTTTGAACCCCCAGGTGCTTCACAAATTGATCCGTAATAAGGAAAAAGTACTTTTTTTTCACACAAATTTTCTTTTTTCATTTTTACGGGTCAATTTGTGAAGCACCTGGGGGTTCAAAGTGTTCACTATGCATCTAAATACAGCGAAGCCCTTTATTTTTTTTCTAGGACTAATTCTTGAAAAAAAATGGCGTGGGGCTCTGCCATATTTTTGGTCCAGCCAGGTACAACTTGGCAGCTACGGATTGCCACCAACCCCCAGCTGCCGTTTTGTACCTGGCTGGCAACCAAAAATACAGCAAAGCCCTTTATTTTCTTCTAGAACTAACTCTAGAAAAAAAATGACTTGGGGCTCCACCATATTTTTGGTCCAGCCAGGTACAACTAGGCAGCTGGGGGCTGGAATCCGCAGCATGGAGAGACCCAAGCATTCTGGGCCCCCCATGCTGTGAATTGCAGCCCACAGCCGCCCCAGAAAATGGCGCATTCATTGAAGTGTCATTTTCTGGCGCTGTACCCAGACTCTTCCAGTTGCCCTGGTGGCGGTGGCAAACTGGGTAATAAAGGGGTTAATGCCAGCTTTTTATTGGCAGCTGGCTCTAAGCCCGAGATTCATAATATAGGGCCAATGTTAGATCCGCCATTAGGAATCTCTGGTAAATAGTCAGAAAATACACACAGAGAAAAATCTTTTTATTTGAAAAAAAAACACAAACAAAATTTGGACTCCATCTTTATTATAAAGATCCGACGTAGTCCACAACGAAGGTCCCACGACGCTCGATCGCCTCCGACGTAGTCCACAACGAAGGTCCCACGACGCTCGATCGCCTCTGCTCAATCCAGAGACTGCAGCAAGGGATCAAGTGTCCTCTTCCTACAGCCTCTGGGGTCAGAGTTATGGTGCACTGTATGACAATGATCTGTCATACAGTGCACCATGACTATGATCTCAGAGACTACAATGAGAGGACACTTGATCCCTTGTTGCACCCATCCATCCACCTATGCACCCATCATCCACGCACGCACACAACAACGCACGCACATCCACATCCACGCACGCACATCCACGCACGCTGACATCCACGCACGCACAACCACGCAAGCTGACATTTACGCATGCTGACATACACGCATGCACACATCCACGCACGCAAGCTGACATCCACGCACACATCCACGCACGCATGCTGACATCCACGCACGCACGCTGACATCCACGCATGCACGCTGACATCCACGCATGCACACATCCACGCACGCTGACATCCACGCACGCACACGGACATCCACGCATACACATATCCACGCACGCTGACATCCACACACATCCATACATGCTGACATCCACACATGCTGACATCCACGCACGAACGCTGACATTCACGCACGCTAACATTCACGCACGCTGACATCCACGCATGCACACATCCACGCACGCTGACATTCACGTATGCTGACATCCACGCACGCACGCTGACATCCACGCACATCCACACATGCTGACATCCACACATGCTGACATCTACGCATGCTGACATCCATGCACGCACGCTGACATTCATGCACGCTGACATCCACGTACGCACGCTGACATCCACGCATGCACACATCCACGCACGCACACTGACATTCACGCACGCTGACATCCACGCACGCTGACATCCATGCATGCACACATCCACACACACACGCACATCCACACACACGTCCACGCACAGATCCATCTATGCACACATCCACGCACGCACATGTCCATGCACACACACGTCTATGCATGCACACATCTATGCACGCACACGTCCACGCACGCACACGTCCATGCACGCACACATCTACGCTCACACACGTCCACGCACACTCATGTACGCTCAAGTCCACGCACGCACACGTCCACGCATGCACCCCCCATCCATCCATCAATTCATTCATTCATACATACATACATACATACATACTTACCCTCTGGATCCACCGATGAGCAGGAGGCCGGAAGAGGAGGCAGGGAGAGGAGGCGGGGCCGCCGACTGGCAGGCACAGAAGGCACGCAGCCGGAGGCAGGGCCGGGGCGGCTGCAGCGGCGGGTGCACCGAGGTGTGCAGCCCGCCACAGGAGGTGAGGGGGGGCAGCATACAGGCCAGAGGTGGGGGCTGCCTGGGGGGAATCCTTTGGAGGGGACCGGACAGTGTTGCCGGCGGGCAAACCCGCGGGTGCAGCCCGCCGGCATATACATAATAATAGAGGGGGGCGGGCGGTTTGGGGGGACGGGGGGACCCCCCTGTGAGTCATGGAGTGGGAGGGGGGTGAGGAGGGGTGGACACATGCCGATCCGCCCCTCCAGATCTGATTGGAGAGCTCCAATCAGATCTGGAAGGGTGAATCCCTATGATTCCCTCCGATCGGCAGTTTCACTTTTAAACTGCCGATCAGAGGGGTCCTGGGCACGAGGGGGTTAATCCACCCCCTGTGGAGTCATCTACAGGTTGTCACAGAGCAGCAGCATCTGTGACACCTGAGTGACCCCACTCACAGGAGCTGCAGCAGCTCAAATCTGCCAGGACGTTGTACAACGTCCTGTGTCGGGAACAGGCAGAAACACAGGACGTTGTACAGCGTCCTATGTCGGGAAGGGGTTAACATGGGAGTCTATGGGAAATGCATGCATTAATGCATGCATTAACACATGGTACATATTAATGCATGTGTTAACGCAAAGGATGCTCCCTCCAAGTGTGACCCTAGCCTAACTGAGAGGGAGGAGAGCAGCATAACTTTGGCACAGAGGCACGTCAAATAACAGAACAACTTCTAGAATCAATGAAACAGTGGCAATTAGAGTTCTAAAAATCAAAGTTATATTTCTTAAACATAACTGTTTATTTAGAATCCAATGTTTAGTAAAATCCTTCTAACAATATATTGATGTTTTCATTGACAGTGTTTGCTGGCTGTTTCTTAGCTCTATTTTTTCCATTTGTGTTGTATTGGTGTTACAATCTTATCTAATAAGGGTCAGATGCTCTTAGCTTTAATATTACAAAACTAGATACATAAAGTCATTAGTTCAGTCCCTGCCCCCAATCAACAGTGTCCAGAGTTCAGTGAAGCCGGTCACACAGGTTTCTTCTTGAGTTTATTTCACCATGAGTAATTGGGTACCATTCTTGTATTTAACCTTTGAGGGGGATATTATTCTGACCAAAATGACAAATTGCCAGCAGTTCAGCCTTTGTGAATTGGAACTAATTATGTCCATGTTTGGTCTTTATTACAAATATGATTCTCAGGGCTGTAAATTCATAGAACTATCTGAGTTATTCTTTATAACTAGCTCAATGGTTTGTGTCACAATATTTTTAGGGGAATTCTTTGGATTATGGCACAATATCCCCTAGTGCGGATTTCTCAGATCTATAGCCAGCGCTTAAATACTTGGGGACTTGCCAAGATAGGAGCTTTTACACTAGTTCATAATGTCTATTCCCTCATCTTCATTCTGTACAAGCCAGAAGCTTCTATTCTGTAAAGAATCCTGCATTTTCTATGTGCAAATTCAACCTAGATTAAAAAACAGCAGACTTACTTCTGGAAGGGCTTCCAAGGAACATTTCCATAATAGCTGTTCTAGTATCACTGAGGTTAAAATTCACATTCAAAGCTGATTTGTCATTTCTCATTTACATGACTTGCATGTATAGCAAAAGCAAAAACATAGTCCTAAATTAAAATGTCAACTGCATTTCAAAAGAAATGAATTCTCAGGGCATTATTGTTACTATAAAAGCAAAACTTACAAAACCTTTTGCCAATTCTTCATCCTTTTACATTCATTTCAATTCAGCAAAAAATACCATGGATGATATGGCTATTTTCTATTTATTATAACACCCACCAAACATATTTCCTTTACTTTGAAAAGCTTAGCATCTGATTTATAAATATTCCAGTTATTGGAAATTTCCACAAAGCAGGTAATCTGTTCTTCTATTTTATATGTTGGAATTACTATTTTATGCATTGTTCTATTGGCACCATGGTCAGGTATTGGGTTTTTAGTGGAAATACTGTCCTCATAAATAAACATATCGTCTGCTTTTAGGCATATGTTGGTCAACATTGTGGATTTAATATTGCTATGCCAAAGAAAACAAAATTAGCATTTATGAATATCATAGGTTTAACCAATAATTGCTTTAGTGGATCAAATAAATTTGCATGAATCTTAATACTGTAAACCTTTTAATTGTTCAGGAAATACTCGTGGAGACAGAAGAGAAAAAGAGAGAACCCTGCTGATTATAAGAGCTCACACAACGAGATCGCTAACGAGATCGTTGTAACGTCACAGATTTCGTGACGCAACAGCGATTCCGCTAACGATGTCGTTCTGTGTGACACGCACCAACGATCTGGCCCCTGCTGTGAGATCGTTGATCATTACACACTGCTCTGGGTCATTCCTGCATCGTTGCGCTCCCACTGGGAGCGCTACATCATTGTGTTTGACAGAGATAATGAGCAACGATCTCAATGCTACGCTATAGAGAGAAAATTCACAACGACCTTGGCATATTCTGGATCATTGCTAAAGTTGTTTTTCACATCGCTGGTAAGATGCCTGTTTGACATCTAACCAGCGATGTGTAAACGGCGCAACAGCGATCTCTACACATCGTTATCGTTATCGGGATCGCTGATGGGTCGTTGTGTGAGACAGGGCCTTTACACTCTGCACAAGATAGAGAGGGAGGATCCTGCTGACAAAAAAAGGTCACACTCTACTAGAAGGAGTGACTTACTTTTTGGCTCCAGAGATGGAAAATTAGTTTACTGTAAATGCTGTTCTCTGCTGGGAGCCGCCAATTGGCTAGGTTTAAGGTACTGACCATAATTTTACAGAGTATGATAATCTGTAAAATGTCATAGCTGTAAGGCATTATGGGGAAGTCTGTGCAGCCAGGCAAAATGAGGTTACTCACTCTCTGATGCTTCAACATTGTGGGAAATGGTGCCAGGCATTTTTTGTTTTTACGAACCAGAAATTTCATCTCAAAATGTTCAAATTTGTGGGAAAATGGGTATTTTAGGAAATTCAATTCAAACTTACTCTTCCACAGATTTATCAGCTCATCAATTTTTATTAAATAAAATTCCAAAAATTATTGTAGTTGGTTATGTAAGGAATGATGAAAATTAAGAATGATTAAAGGGAACCAACCACCTCAGATGACGACTATAAGCAGTTAATACATGTCCCTGCACCCTACCTACACCGTTCCAGCTATGTTTTTGCTAAGAATATTGATAAATGCAAACCGAAATATACACTTTGTAAACTTACATTCCTGCGTACTTGAGGGCGTCTCCCTGTGTGTGCTGGGACTTGTGTGCTGTGCTCATCATGCCTGCTCTCCCCCCTCCCTTATGCACGCCCCCTCTCAGCCTGCTATACTGTGTGAGGCTGATTGCGTCGTAAAGGGGCGGGGCTAAATCGCGGCATCCCGGTAGCCCCGCCCCTTTATGATGCAATCAGCCTCACACAGTATAGCAGGCTGAGAGGGGGCGTGCATAAGGGAGGGGGAGAGCAGGCATGATGAGCACAGCACACAAGTCCCAGCACACACAGGGAGACGCCCTCAAGTACGCAGGAATGTAAGTTTACAAAGTGTATATTTCGGTTTGCATTTATCAATATTCTTAGCAAAAACATAGCTGGAACGGTGTAGGTAGGGTGCAGGGACATGTATTAACTGCTTATAGTCGTCATCTGAGGTGGTTGGTTCCCTTTAAAAAACTACCAGCTTAAATAGTTTATTTTTATCATTTATCAAAATGCGAATATCTGTGGTTTGTTTTTCAAACATATTGAAGAACTGACCACAGATTTTTGTGCAAATTATTTTGTTTCTTCATGTAATCACACACAAGCTTTCTGCTGAAATCAAAATTCTGTTATGGGCCATATTGTCACTTCCTAATTCTTCTCTTCTGTGGGCACAAGGATTCTTAATCTCAACATCATTGCATCTGTGTGGGATTACATCAGGAGATAAAAGGATTCGCATAAACCTAAGCCAAAGAAGATTTGTGATTAGTTCTCCAAGATGTTTTAAACAATGTTCCAGCCTAGTTTCCTTAAAAAAGTATATGCAAATGTACGTAGAAGAATTGATGTATTTATGGTGTTTGGAAGGCAAAGGGAAGTTCATACATACAGAAGAATAAACCTTTTGAAGTCAGGTTCGGTTCACCAAAGTGGAATATATTTGGCGACTAGATCGGCAAAATATTTGGCAACCTTTTCGATTTCCATTTAAATCAATGGGAGGCTAAATCAATGGCAAAGAAAACACCTTTATAGGGGCCCAAAAGCTGCCAAAACAGCTCAAATTAAGAATAGACACAAGAAAATGTGCCATCTATTCCCCAGAGTTAATTTTTTTAACATGGCGTATTATAAATGCATGGGACAATGCCTGGCCCAGTATTTCAAGCTTCAATATTGATCAGGAACATAGAGATGAGTGACAGGTTTAAGCATATTGTTTATACAGTCCTGCTAAATTCAGAAAAAAGACAAGAAGGAGACTCCCAAGAAGAGCCTCCACATGTCAAACAATTAGGGCCATATATCACAAAAGTGGCATAATTTGACCAAGAAAACAATTGTATAATGCTGCAGCCTACGTGTATGGCACAGGGTCTGGAACAGGGCCTGGTCTAGTATTTCAAAGTTAAACATTCATTAGTAACAGAGCAGTGAGCGACATGTGTAGACATTGTGCTCAGCAAGCCCAGCTAAATTCAGGAAGCAGACAAAAAGGAAACCCTAAGAAGAGACTCTAGATTTTAAAAAATTAAGGCTGAATACCACCAAAGTGGCATCATTTGACACAGAAATAAAATTATGGAATAGCAAGAATAATACAGCAGACTGAAAAGTACTACATCAACTAGTATGCCCAACTGGGGCGAAAAAGTCCTTGTAGATCCATAATTAATTTGTCTTGATGATAGTTAGGCAGTCTACACTTTCACGAGGACAGCTGGCTGCACTAATCCATCAGGACACAACCATCAGTGCATGACAAAACCTCCAGGGCATGACTGGTGAGCTCAGGCCACTTCTTCATTTTTGAAGCCCAAATACAAGAGTTCAAAACCCTCCTTATGGGATGGATATTGAGCTCTAGATACCCCTGCACCATTCTCTCCAGTGCTTCACTATGTGTCAGACTTGTACTGAGTTCTACTGGTAGATGGGCTCGTTTAAAAAATTGGTCAAACTGCTCCCATTTCTTCTGATATTTAAACAGCTGCTGCTAAGGTGATGATCTGACGTCCCCCAGGTTGTAATTGTAGATCTGTGATGCGTACTGTGTCCCTTACTGCTATCTTGGGGAAAACCAGTCCTCAGACAACAGAAAGGGAAATCATTTCTTCATCTCCTGACAGTTCTGTGCCCATCACCTCTTCATCCTCATCCTCCTTCATTTGTTCCTCTGCTCATGCACATTCACTAACAGTTTGCCTGATTTCATAAGTCCCCCTCGGTCATTCTACTCCATACTGATATTTGAGAGGCTGAATAGCGGGGCAACGATCACTTAAGATCCAAAGTAGCGGTATCAGCAGTGTCAACTGCAGCAGAACCAGGGGTGCACAGTCTTGTAACAGCCTGAGAGGTAAAATCACATTGAAGAAAGAGGCACTCACCCGGTGATAGTTGTTCCTCAATGGACGACTTTAATCAGCATTAGGGTACAGGGTGCTGGGGAGGGGGTGTCGGATGCTGATTAAAGTCGTCCATTGAGGAACAACTATCCATACTGCCATGCCACCTAGCAGTTGGACGAGAGTAACATATTTGCTGGTTAATACATGTAGTAGTCAAATTGTTGTTTGTCTTGCCTCTACTGAAGTTTTTTTTTTTAACCATCTTTACAATCAAGGTGAGTGGGATCATCCTTTGAGGTCTCAAAAAAGCCCACGCTTGGCAACCCTTGTCACCCCTGACAAATGCAGACCCGTAACGGCTGCTGTCTAGAGCCAGAATTGTGGCTGAGGATGCAGTGCTTGCCATGGTTGCAGCGCTCAGTCTCTTTGCAGGAAAATGCAAGCTAACCTCCTCGTTTTTCTTCTCCTTCACCTCCTCTGCTAAACTACTCAGTTGCATGATTCTGGATTAATTCTAAGATGCATCTCAAACCTCATCATCTTCTCTTTTGTCCCACTCCTCGTCCTGAGAGTCACGCTCTTCTTCTTTCTTCCCTGAATGCACAGTACAGTACAGGTACCTCTCAGGAATTTGAGACTCATCATAATCATCCCCACCCCTGGGGGTTAATGTCTGGTTGTGATGGTCTGGATTCTACTGGGACCCTACTTTGCCATCCCCAGATAGAACTCCAAAGGAGTTTGGACATCGGTGCAGATGCTTTCCTCCTCTGGAATACGTAAATCATTGGAGCAAACTCTGATGCCAGTGAAATAAGAGTTGTGAACATTTCTGCTAAATCACTTATATATGTTTCCCCACAATTGGAGAGTGCATTTGGGGAGTCATGAGAGTGGGTAAAAGATGGATATTTGAGGATCCACCTCTGAGGACTTTACTGTGGGTAATGTTGAAATATACAAAGTGGATGAGAGGCCTCTTTATGTAGCACGACACGAGCTGTAACAAAAGGTCTTTCTGGGCCTCATACCCAACTCTTATCACTATGCTACTGGCAAACAATGACACTTGAATAGCCATCCAGTAACAGAAGTTGTCACTTGGCTTTGGATACAACGACCTGAAGTTTGGTCAGTACAGCTCTTAGTCATGTTGGTAGTAGCAACTATCACATGTACATCTCCAACACCAAGCCTATTACTCCTTCCAATGCCCTTATTGCCATTTCCCCCATGCTTATTCCCCTTTTCATCATAACCTCGGGATTTCACACTAATGTTTAAGGCACACAGATTTGGAAAACACTTGTTTGAGGTCCAATAAATGGTTATTTGACAAAAGCCAGATATTTGGCAATCTGTTTTTTGAATGCCAATAAAAACATTTTTAGGGGAAACACAAAGATTTTAAAATCACTTTTTTGAGGCCAAACACAGCCTTTTTAGGGGAAACAGAAGGAATTGGCAATCAGTTGTTTGTGGCCAAAAAAAAGTATTTTTATGGAAAAAACAAATATTGGTCAATCACTTGTTTAAGGCCCCAAAAAAGCATTTTAAGGCTACTTTCACACTACGATTTTGTTAAATCCGATGCTGTCCGATAAAAATCGGACAGCATTGGATCTGATTTAGCCCCCATGTTCTCCAATGGATTCTGTCCGATTATTTTCAGGAGCAAAAATCGGAGACTGCTCCGATTTTGGTATCCGATTCAAAAATCGGATCGCATCGGATCCGATGTGATCCGATGCGATCCAATTAAAATTTTATGGGAGTCTATGGGGGATTGGATAGAAAATCGGATCCGAAATCGGATCGATTTTCTGTATTAAGCATGCTCAATAACCTAGACCACTCCTAAAACCTCCCACAGCCCTCCCTCAGCCATTTAAATCGGATCCAATAAAAAATCGTATCGGATGGCATCCGATGGCATCCGATTTTGAGCATCGGACAGCATTGGATTTAACAAAATCGTAGTGTGAAAGTAGCCTAAGAGGTAATACAAAATTCTGGCAATCATTTGTTAGATGCAAAAAATGCGGCATTCGTAACGCACACAGATTTTAAAATCACATTTGTTCTCAGCAAAAAGTGCCTATGTCTGGATGGACCTTCTCTCCCTCCTATTCTATCTATAAAGCAATCTAGTAGCTAGCTATCTTTTAGTGTTGAATGGATGGAGCACGACGGAGCAGCACAAAGTGGCCCCAGCACTGTCCCTAGCAGTAACACTGTAAAAATTGCAACAAAGGCAAATTGCCACTTCTCATATACCAAGTGATAGCCAATGACACAAGCCAGCCAATGACACAAGCCCTTATGATTCCAAATTGAGGGGGTTTTATATGCCTTGATTGGCTGCCAGCAAGAAATATCCACACAGAAAGTGCCAGGTAAAAAAAAAATATGTCTGAATCTCCTTTGACCACTCCCCACTCCCTTTCATAATCAAACACATTCCACTTGGTATCCTACATAGCTGGAAGGTAGAAGAACAGCATGATTTAAACGCATTAATGCTGTTTTTGATCCAATCAGTTAACGAACAGAGCTGCATATGCCAATTTTTTTGTAAATTGCTCATGTTTCCCAATTAAGAACCAAATTTGCAATATTCATGTCGAATTTGAAATTGGTGAACATGTTTGGGAAAAGTTTGCTCATCTCCAGTCATACCAAATATTGATTTAATTTAGATATCTATTTTAGTCATCCACTTGCCAAGTTTTTACCTTTTAGAAATATGCGATTAACAAATATTTTATAAAGCCTTCTTCCTTTTCAGTATCTTTTTCCACACCGGCATTAAACTATTGCACGGTATTGTACATGTAAAATATTTACCAGTTCAAATGTAAGTCAAACAAAATATATATTTTTTTAAATACTTTTTCCAGTGTTTAGACTACCTATTCTCTGCTCTAATTATAGATTTAGCTCCTACTATAAGTAGTAAAAACAAAGTATAAATTTAATAATTTGTGATTAGAAAATTACCTATTGATGAAATTAGGTTTTTGTGTAAAATAAATACGGTATGTAACATTTTGGCAATATGTTTTTTTTTACCATGCCACAATCTGTTTTGAAACAAGATACATTGAGGAGTAGAAGGAGATGGATGTTTTATGGTTGACCATGCTGATACTGGAGTAGTAGTACTTATATGCTGTGGTAAGGTTTAATCGTTGCTTTATTACGCATTTCAAGTTTCTACTAAACTGTTTAAAATAAATAGATTAAATATGACTACATGTGTATGTAGAATGTAGTCTATTTTTTTAAATAGTTTAATTCGTACTTAGAAGGCATAATAAAGTAATTCTTCCACAGAGTTGGATGACTATGACTCCAGCATCAGCATGGTCAATTAGAAAGCTTCCATCTCCTTTTATGCCTCAATATGTTTGAAGATAAAGAGTTTTTTCTTTCTGCCAGACTGACTGCAGCAGCTGAATTCTATATGGGCATAAAATGGGGTTGTGACATGCACAACCTGTTGAGATGACCACTCTCCTAGGCTACCGCTAACTTTTTTTACCCTATACTGTATACCCTATGTGCCTCTTGTCTCTCTTTTTTCTTAAAAGTTTAATCTTACAATTTCTTAAAAAGGCAACTGAGATGTTTCCAGACTTTCACTTCCTATTTTTTCAAGACATTTGTAGAATCATAGATTAATAGAAAGGTGGAGATGACAGGGACCTCCTGGATCATCTGGTCCAACTTCCTGCTCAAAGCAGGATTCATTGAATAATCCCAGACAGATGTCTGTCAAGCCAATTTGAAGGCTTCATTGGAAGGGAACTAACCACTTCTCGTGTCGTGTCTCATTGATCACCCTCACTCTTAAAAAGTTTTTTTCTAATATCCAATCGGTGTCTCCATCCATTTACTTTCATCCCATTGCTTCAAATCTATCCCTGTGCAATTTGAGAATAAAGCTGATCCCTCTACAGTGTGATGACCATTTAAATATTTGTAGACAGCTATTAAGTCTCACTGCAGTCTTTTTTTTTGCAACTATACTTTCCCGAATCCTATAACCGTTTTAAGACATGGTTTGAAGACCAGTCACCATTCTTGTCGCTCTTCTCTGAACCTTCTTCAGTTTGTTGATATCTTTTATACAATATGGTGCTCAGAACTGGACACATTATTTCAAATGAGGTCTGACCAAAGAGGAGTAGAGGGGGTTAATAACTTCTCAACGTTTCCCATATGTACATTGGCCCTATCTATTGTATTTAGCCACTTAATAAGTATGCGCAAAGGTCACTATTAACAGAGTCCGTTGTGGCATCTCTTATTGTGATTTTGGATCCTATGTTTTCAGTTGATTTAGAGATGTTATTTGTCATTGAAGTCCTTCCTCTGATGAACTGGAAATTGCTATAATGTCTAATCAAAATGATAGTAAGTTTGATTCTAAAATAGTTTCAGTGTACAGTGTAAACATTTAAAGAATTTAGTTTTTTTCTATAATTATTGCGAAATATATTATTGTGATAATAAATTTAAATTTAAAAAAACTATTCATGTAACTCAAAAACTGATTTAAATAATAGGCTTATTTCTTTGCAACACATTTC
Organism: Allobates femoralis; assembly: GCA_033576535.1. Taxonomy (NCBI): domain Eukaryota; kingdom Metazoa; phylum Chordata; class Amphibia; order Anura; family Aromobatidae; genus Allobates; species Allobates femoralis. The sequence goes on from JARQOC010000002.1 coordinate 142,847,429, forward strand.
TTTTAAAATACAAACTTTAAAATAATAGGACATTTTATGCTACTTTAGGCCATTTTCAATCTGTGACACTACAGATGTTGCAAAACTCCCAGCATATTATCCAAACAGCCATTGACTGGAGGGCCATCTTGTCTTGGATACATGTTTTTCATGGATACATCTTATTGTACATTTAATGTAAAATGTCTCACAGTTATAAAATAATCATTCATCATCAAGCTGTACACACTGCTATGAATATATATATATTCTATTGGAAATCTGGCTGGAAAATTTCAATCGATGTGCTGTATCAATACCACACTGTTGCTAAAATAAGAGTTTACAAGACAGAAGTATTTAAAGTATTTTTTTAAACTACTCAACCATTTTATTCATACTACTCTAAATAAGAATACTAATCTAATCATACTGTAAAAAAGGAGACTATTGTGATTACAACTCCAAAGCATTTTTTCAATAATTTACCATGTATTTGGTTAGGTATAAAATTGACAATAAAAACTTTTCATTACCGTTCATTTTATTGATCAAAGCTAAAAAATCTAAATATATCTTGCTGCTCACAGCAACCAATAAGAATTAAGTTGAATTATATTATTTTTGTCAATTTTCAACAAGGTCAGATAGTTTTTTCCAGTGGAGTTTATGAGTTGGACATAATCTGGCACATTTTTATCAGTCATGCTACAAAAACTGATATAAACATCGCAACAATTGTATATATTAGTCAAAAATACTTAATTACTTTAAAAACATCTGTTCATTAGAATAATAAAAACATGGTAATCATTTAAATGATGGTACTACATAAAGACAGGAACACAAGAATATGTACTATAAATATATCAATAAGATCAGATTAATCACTCAGATATACTTCTCTGGCTCAGACGTCACCTCTCTGCTGTCCAGAATCCCAGAGTGTCTATCAGCCATATCCACCTTCTTCTCCTCTCGCTTCCTTAAACTAAACATAGACAAAACTGAACTCACCATTTTTCCCCATCTCGCACACCTCAATTACCTGATCTATCTATCACAACAAATGACATCACACTCTGCCCTGTACCTGATGTCCACTGCCTCGGAGTAACCCTTGACTCTGGCTTATTCTTCAAACCACACATCCAAGTTCTCGCCACCTGCCGCCTCCAACTCAAAAATATTTCCAGAATCCGTACCTTCCTCAACCCACAATCTACTGAACTACTAGTGCATGCCCTTATAATCTCCTGTGTTGACTACTGCAACCTCCTCCTCTGTGCCCTCCCTGCTTACTCTCTTACACCTCTCCAATCTGTCCTTACCTCTGCTGTCCGACTAATCCACCTCTCTTCTCGCTGCTCCTCCACTTATCCCCTCTGCAAATTCCTCTACTTCCTCCCAATTCCCCAGTGTATTCAATTCAAACTGCTAACATTGACTTACAAAGCCATTTACAATCTGTCTCCCCATATATCTCAAAACTAATGTCCTGATATCATCCAACTCGTATTCTTTGATCCTCCCAAGACCTCCTCCTTTCCTTTACACTTGCGCTTTCCTCATCTAACCGCCTGCAAGACTTTGTCCAAGCATCCCCCATGCTCTGGAATTCTGAACTCCAAAATGTCTGACTGTCCCCTACACTCGGAACCTTCAAGCGGAACCTGAAAACCCATTTCTTCAGACAGCCTACAGCCTGCAATGACCATGGTGCCACCTCACCACCAGTTGACCCGGTGTTCCACGACCACCAGAGCAGACCCAACCTACTGTCTCCCTCCCCATTGCCCTTTAGAACGCAAGCCCTCAAGGGCAGGGTCCTCTCTCCCTCTGTACAAGTCTGTCACTGTTAGTTTGCATATTGTATTTTTAACTTGCTTGTATGTAACTCTTTCTCAAGGACAGTACCATGGAATCAATGGTACTGTATAAATAAATAATAATAATAATATAAATGCTTAAATATGAGGGAAAAACACAAGAAGTATTTACATTATATACTCAAATTTGAGTACTTCCCCTTTAAATATAGCCTGTATAGATACTGTATAATTGGAGGTGAGGTAAATCCAGTCTTCGCAATAAAACAACTACTAGGATTCTCAGTACTAACATAAATCAAACAATTAACAGAGAATAGTGCTAAATAAGGAAGATCAGCAACCCAATGGCTTTATACTGTCAAGATAATGGAGGAGAAGACCGTGGTGGATCTATCTAGGCTCGCACAAAATGGATCTTCCTACAAAGTGTTTATCGATAAATTCGCCATGGCTTGAGTTCAAGCTGAAGTAATAATAATAATAAGTGCTAAAGATACTAAAGATTCTAAGTAGAATGCTAAAGTAAAAAGATAAGGTAAATGTCCTAACTAAGGTGGTGAAAGATAGGAAATCAAACAATACTGGTCCCTACTACCCCATCACACGTTTCATATATATTTCCTCAGGGGACGTGTCATTTATATTATATTTTTTTAATCCAGTGTTTGCTGACAGAAATGCATTTAATTGTTTATAGTAAGTGAATTGGTATATCTGATGAGACATATGACACACTTAACTCATACTTATGCCATCTCTTGGGTGGCCTTGTTAGACCAGTATTTTACATCAGATATTATTTAGAAATGAAAAAAAGGTACATTTGAGGAATACACATGGCACTTTATGTAGGAATTTTAAAAAGAGTATCTAATAAGATGCAGATAAGGTCTAAAAGATACCAAGTGCATAAAATGATGCCAGATTGTGTGCTGCAATTTGGAAAAGAGTTTGAAGCATTTTGCTTAATAAATCTGGTCTAATACATTGGAACCTTCATTACAAGTACAAGTAACTTGGTCTGAGAGTGTTTTGCAAGACAAGCTAAAATTTTTAATACATTTTAACTTGGTATGCAAGCAAGATTTGTAATAGGGAAGCATCATATGAACCCTCCCCATCTCTCTACGGTACTGTAACATCCTCTCTGCTCAGATACAGTGCAGCAATAGTAACACTCAGCACTTCTATCTTACACACATAAGCCATCACTCGCCGTCTTTTCCTTACTGATTCCGGGTTTGCATGTACACTGCACTCTGAACATGGAGCTGTCCACGCTTGAACATGTACTTGTTGACTTGTTGACGCCAAATTTAAAGGGATCCTGTCACCCCCAAAACACCTGTAAACCTATTAAAACCTGTCCCTAGAGCATATTAACACTTTCCCTACACTGTTTTTACCTCCTAAATGCAGTAAATGACATTGCATAAAAACGTTTTATAAGTACCTGATTACTGATGATAATGAGTGACTATCTATTCATAGTCACTCATCAAGACTGCCCCTCTGCTTCATATCACGCCTGAATAGGCGTGATCTAGTGCCCAGATTCAAAATCGCGCCTCCCTGCTGTGCCCTGTGTCGTCCGAGGCTGCAGTGTGGTCGGGTGACGCGATCCGCGTCATACCCGGCGCCGGGTGACGTATTTACACCGGCGCTGCGCTTTCGGCTTCAAAATGCGCACTGCGCATGCGCACTGGGCATGCGCAGTGCGCATTTTGAAGCCGAAAGCGCGGCGCCGGTGTAAATACGTCACCCGGCGCCGGGTATGACGCGGATCGCGTCACCCGGCCACACTGCAGCCTCGGACGACACAGGGCACAGCAGGGAGGCGCGATTTTGAATCTGGGCACTAGATCACGCCTATTCAGGCGTGATATGAAGCAGAGGGGCAGTCTTGATGAGTGACTATGAATAGCATAGTCACTCATTATCATCAGTAATCAGGTACTTATAAAACGTTTTTCTTCAATGTCACTTAATGCTTTTAGGAGGTAAAAAGAGTGTAGGGAAAGTGTTAATATGCTCTAGGGACAGGTTTTAATAGGTTTACAGGTGTTTTGGGGGTGACAGGATCCCTTTAAGTACTTTAACTCATTAACTTCCTGTAAACTGTATATACCATGGAACTGCAAATAATTGCAGAACTTTATAATTGTATATGAATATAGTAAATATTTTTGGGTTGTGGAATAAATCATCCGTATTTCATTTATTTCTTATGAGCAAATTTGCTTTTGGATAAGATCTCCTTAACTTACAGATTTAAAGACTATGAAATACTTTGAAATAAAAAAAGCAATGCATATGATTGTAGTCAGCTTTTTTAATGAAATGACAAAAAGTTATGAAACTTTTCCTTTGTAGTCTGATAATAATAATCTTTATGAACATAGTGCCAACATATAGAACAGCGCTTTACAATTTAGAAGTTCCTATATAACAAGTCTTAAGTAACGGTTATAGATAATACAATAGTTAAAGCAAAATAATAACGACCCTTCTCATAAGAGTTTACAACCTACAGTGAAGTGGTAATATGTACTGAGACTCAGGATCTCTCCTTTCCCTTCCTTCTCATCTTCCCTTCCAATTATTTTTCCTTTTCTCTTTCTCAAGGAGGTCTTCATTTAGAAGTCCTCTTTTAGAAGTGCTATTGTATAAAATGTCATTGGTCAACTTTTCTGATATATCTCATTTATGGTGACATTACACATATTTTTTTGCATTATAATGCTTAATAACTACAATATAACTTAATAACTGCTACTGATTGTTTACAATCTTCTGCAATTTTATCTTTGCATAATTGTAAATATAATGTGTTATTTTTTTTTAAATAAAAGTAGATTGAGTGTAAAAATTTAAGATGTATTACCTTCTGTGACATTTATAGAATATCAAAAGTACCGTATATACTCGTGTATAAGCCGACCCGTGTATAATCCGACCCCCCTACTTTTGCCCCCAAAACCTGGAAAAACCTATTGACTCGTGTATAAGCCGAGGGTGGACCCCAGCACAGGTATACAGCCCCCAGCAGTGTGGTATACAGCAGCCCCAGAGGTATATACAGCAGCCCCAGTGGTAGTATACAGCAGCAGCCCCAGTGGTATATACAGCAGCAGCCCCAGTGTTTAGTATACAGCAGCCCCAGAGGTGTATACAGCAGCCCCAGTGGTAGAATACAGCAGCCCCAGAGGTATATACAGCCCCAGTGGTAGTATACAGCAGCCCCAGTGGTAGTATACAGCAGCCGCAGTGGTAGTATACAGCAGCCCCAGAGGTATATACAGCCCCAGTGGTACTATAGAGCAGCCCCAGTGGTAGTATACAGCAGCCCCAGTGGTAGTATACAGCAGCCCCAGTGGTAGTATACAGCAGCCCCAGTGGTAGTATACAGCAGCCCCAGAGGTAGTATACAGCAGCCCCAGAGGTATATACAGCCCCAGTGGTACTATACAGCAGCCCCAGTGGTAGTATACAGCAGCCCCAGTGGTAGTATACAGCAGCCCCAGAGGAATATACAGCCCCAGAGGTAGTATACAGCAGCCCCAGTGGTAGTATACAGCAGCCCCAGTGGTAGTATACAGCAGCCCCAGTGGTAGTATACAGCAGCCTCAGTGGTAGTATACAGCAGCCCCAGTGGTAGTATACAGCAGCCCCAGTGGTAGTATACAGCAGCCCCAGTGGTATATACAGTCCCAATGGTACTATACAGCAGCCCCAGTGGTAGTATACAGCAGCCCCAGTGGTAGTATACAGCAGCCCCAGTGGTAGTATACAGCAGCCCCAGTGGTAGTATACAGCAGCCCCAGAGGTAGTATACAGCAGCCCCAGAGGTATATACAGCCCCAGTGGTACTATACAGCAGCCCCAGTGGTAGTATACAGCAGCCCCAGTGGTAGTATACAGCAGCCCCAGAGGTATATACAGCCCCAGAGGTACTATACAGCAGCCCCAGTGGTAGTATACAGCAGCCCCAGTGGTAGTATACAGCAGCCCCAGTGGTAGTATACAGCAGCCCCAGTGGTAGTATACAGCAGCCCCAGAGGTATATACAGCCCCAGTGGTACTATACAGCAGCCCCAGTGGTAGTATACAGCAGCCCCAGTGGTAGTATACAGCAGCCCCAGAGGTAGTATACAGCAGCCCCAGAGGTATATACAGCCCCAGGGGTATATACAGCAGCCCTAGTGGTGTATACAGCAGCCCCAGAGGTATATACAGCAGCCCTTAGGTAGTATACAGCAGCCCCAGTGGTGTATACAGCAGCAGCAGCCCCAGGGTGTATACAGCAGCAGCCCCAAAGCTGTATACAGCAGCAGCCCCAGGGCTGTATACAGCAGCAGCCCCAGGGCTGTATACAGCAGCAGCCCCAAAGCTGTATACAGCAGCAGCCCCAGGGCTGTATACAGCAGCAGCCCCAGGGCTGTATACAGCAGCAGCCCCAAAGCTGTATACAGCAGCAGCCCCAGGGCTGTATACAGAGCAGCCCAGTGTATACAGCAGCCCCGGAGGTATACAGGCCCCCCCATCAAGCTCCAGGCCCCCCCCCCTTGCGCGGCAGCCTGTAAAGTAAAATCATACTTATCAGTGTCCTGTCGCGCTGTCCCGCCGCTTGCCGACATCACAATCCCGGGCTTCATTCCGCGTCTTCCGGCTTCCGGCTTCCTGTGGTCGCGGGCAATGACGTCATTGCCCGCGACCACAGAAAGGCGGAAGACGCGGAATGAAGCCCGGGATCGTGATGTCGGCAGCGGGGACGGCGCGACAGGACACTGATAAGTATGATTTTACTTTACAGGCTGCTGCGCAAGGGGGGGGGGGCCTGGAGCTTGATGGGGGGGCCTGTATACCTCTGGGGCTGCTGCTGTACTCGCGTATAAGCCGAGGGGGGACTTTTCGGCTTATACGCGAGTATATACGGTATATACAATAAATGTCTGATAGGTACAAATTCTACTTGCAAGAATCTTTCCTCAACCAGTCTGCGCTCTAATGATACAGAAATAGAATATGCTCCTAAATCCACGTAGAAAACATGTAAAATACTCTTTGAATAAGTTTACACTTATTCTAATTGGTAAAGCTCCTTAAGTGCACAAAGTAGTGTTTTTTTTCACATGTATTATGAACATTTCCCAGTAAAACTAGTACAAAGCTTATTTAAAAAGAGTACTTTATGCATTTTTTATGTGGATTTGTAGTTAAACCCTCCAAGAACTGTGTGAATAGTCCCTTAAGAGGAAGAGGTTATGCATGAATATGGCTTTCTACAATAGGCCATGGATTGTGTGCTTACCGTCCAGTGTTTCATAATTCCCATATTCTTCAGTGGAGTCGCAGGTTTGAAAGCCCACCTTCCTTCATTCATTGTCAGACCTCATGAGATGTAAGTTGCAGCCGGATCAAAGTATTAGACTTTTCTTTTGTGGGAGTTTATATCACTGTAGTATAAGATGGATTTAAGGTCTGTGTGTTTTTTAGTCCCCCTTCTCACTGTGTTTTTGGGGAGTCCGTGTCTATTCATTTTGAAACTGATAGCCAGGGATCCATTTTTGCCTCCCATATGGGCACAGATTGGTCCTGTATGGCCATCCGTTTGTGTCATTTTTGTCAGGGATCTGTTTGTGTACACTTTTTTGATGTACCCAGAATCAGAAACTGCTCCAATTTTGGTCTGCCTTTAAAAAAGCAGACACAAATGGACAGAAACAGATCCATCATGGTCCACATCAAATAACATGGAGATCTATGTATATGGATCCATGAAGAAAAATGGATCCATAAAATGGGTCCGTTTTGCTGTAGAGAGCATGGTCAGAAGCAAGGTAAAGCTCCTTCCAGCTCTGTCTGATACTTATGATGGATCCGTTGAAAAAATGTTCTGTGGCCATCAGTTGACATCAATTGGCACAGATCAGTGCCTGTCCGTGTGGTCCTTGAAATTCAAGGATCCACACGGGTGTGCAAAAAATGTGGTGTGAAGGGGGCCTAAGGTGCTGCGTTTCTCAGTAGTTAATATATAAGCACAACCTTTATACTGCGCTTATTTCTTCTTCATGTGTTTTCCCCCTTTTTTACAGCCTGCACTTTTCCTTCCCTGTTGCTATCTTTAAGGATAGAGCTTCTGTATGGCATCCAATGCGTGAGCATCAGATGCTGTATACTATTGACTCTCAGCTCCTGCTCTGCTGCAAGCATGAGCTGATTGTCATACTGTGCTCCGATCCTGAAATCAGATCACAGCAACGAAGGAAAGTGAGAGATTAATCTCTTCGCTCCCTGCATTTCCGGGCTTGGTGTATATTGCAGTGTAGTCACATGAAATCTGACTACATAGCACTGTTTCACACATACCCATAGATTTGTATGGGTGCATGTGATTTGAGCCTTGCTGCCAAATGCAGCATGTTGAAAATTTTTTACTAAGCATGATTTTGGCTGTGCAAAAAATTGCAAATGGACATTGCTTTATTTTTTACAACACTGCATGTGCAATCCAGTGTTTAATCAGATGCCACTTCTCCATTGAAAACACAAGTGTAAGGCTAGGGTCACACTTGGGCTGTCACCCACGTTTTACAGACCTGCTAAAAACTTAGAAATTGGAGCCATAGTGCACAGCGTTAATGGCAAGCCTGCCAGGCAATGTCATCCTATAGAAACCTGTTGTTTACCTTAGCAGCGGTCACACAGGATGTGTGCTTTAGCTGAGTGCACAGGAAAATGCTGCAGACAGTGTTTCCTGTGCCATGTGATAAAGCACACTTCCTGTGTGGCCACTGCTAAGATAAACTGTGGGTTTCTATGGGGCAGCGCTGGCAGGCAGCTCATAGCGTTAACGCTTTGCAATGCGGAGAAAAATTCTAAGTTGTTAGTTGAGGAGTCAGGCGTGGGTCACCCTCCAAGTGTGACCCTAGCCTAACTGATGCTTAACACTAAGAAAAGGGAGGAGAGCACTGAAAGACCCTTCAGAGCCAAGAGCAAGAGCACTTATTGATATGTAACATATTTGCGGAAGTTGGATTTAATGAACCTACAAAATCTTTCACAAAGTGAAATAGACTTTTTTTTTAATGAAAACGATTTACATATTTTGCTTAATTTAGCATTTTAGATGCAAATGAAACAAAAATAAATATCTGCAAACTTGCCCATGGTCTGTAAATTGAAAGAAATGTTAAGGCATTTTTAAAGGAAAAAAATATGAAAAGAAAATACATCAAAGGCTTGTAATATTTCAGGTCACTGGTACACAGGTTGTAGCAAGGTTGTATGATGTACCATTAGTGTTGTTTAACATATAAAATATTTTATAAATGTATCAGTGCCATGCTAATTAGGAATGGCAGAATCAGGCTCATTATAATTTTACCTGCAACAGGGGAAATCTGTTCTGACAGTTTGAAGGAATTCAACATTAAAAATTAGCAAGGCTGTGAGCTTGGATTTTGTCTAACATACAGTGAGAGATCAAAGTTTTTTTTTCCTGTTACACATCATGTAAGTTAAATCATGTCTAGAAAGTTTCACCCACTTTATCAAAATGGTATTGGTAAGAGTTCTGCCTTTTTCCTAAATAATAATGTATATATTTCTTCGGCTACATATAAACAGGATAACCACAGATTTTATAGTGTTTTAAACCAAAGTATATTTTATAGCTGAAGTCTGCTGCATAGTTTTGTACAATTTAGAAATGAGGAAAGAAAGCTAAACTCTCCTGTAACATGGGAACGTCTTTGCATCTTTTAAAACACAATGAGATCTACAAAGACATTAAAGTGTGGTCCGATATAAAACTGATAATTTTGCAGTCACGCTATGTGACTGCAGACTTATTAATCCTCTCAGCGCAAGCATTGTGTACTGTGAGGATTCAACAGTTTCTAAGTCGGGAACGGTATGCATGTTCCTGGCAATAACACGACTAGTGGGCATGGCCTCACTCAATACAAGTGAACGTAGTGGGCATGTCTGACTAAATGAGATTGGCCATGTAGTGAGCGCAGCCTTGCTCAATACAAGTGAATGAAGTGGGCATGCCCTATAGACTGTGAGCCCTTGTGGACTGGATCTCTGCCCTAATGTACCTGTATGATTTATTCGTCGTTATTTATGTTCTCGTCCTTGTTCTGCCCTTACACATGTAAAGCACCATGGAACCAATGGCATTATATAAATAAATAATAATAATAATAATAATGTCTGACTAATGGGAGTGGCCATGTAGTGGGCGTAGCCTTTCTCCATACACTTGTATTGAGCGAGGTCCATACAGTTCTGGCCGGGAATATGCATACCACATAACTGCACTCCATTCCCAGTTTAGAAACCACAAATTCGCATATCACATAGTACTTTTGCTAGGAGGATTGATAATTCTGCAGTCACACAGAGTGAATTCAGAATTATCAGTTTACACCGGACAACCCCTTTGAGGGCAAAGCATTTTTTACTTGATGATTTTTTTTACAACTTTGATATGGCTTGTTTATAACTGTTTTGGTTGATTTTTTATATATTCATTTAGACTTTTTAAATGTAATATCCTTATAGATAAGCTTTCTGGAAAACTGCAGTGTCAACTAAAAATGGCCAAAACAAATTCCTTAAAATTATGAAATTAAAAAAATGCTATAAAACAAATCACCTTCTAGTAGAATGAGTTTAGCAGGAAACCTGAAAATTTATAATACCAGTTTGTTTAATTTCTGCCCTCCAATATTAAAAACGGAGCATCTATAGTACTTCTCATTTGTTGTAGCTTAATTAAATGTATCTGCAAACAATTAAAGGAATTCTTTGGGTACATGCTATTTCTGATCTATCTTTAGGAAATCTCTTTAATATCAGATTGATTAGGTTCGACATATGTGGCCCATTGAGCAGCTGGTACAGTTGACCTCCACAGTGCTAAACAACAATATCAACTCACAACTCTCAAGCCTTGCTACAGCACTGCCTCTAGGCTTTTTCTTTCATACGTAGCCCAATTATGTTATCATTGCTGAGCTATATAGCCTATTGAATATTAATCAGAAAGTGAATGGTGTCTTTCTATTCATGTTAATAGGAATTCTGAATATGCAACATATACAATTACTAGAATCTGTATCTCAGATACTAGTGCATTTCAATAAATTACAATATCATAAAAAATCTATATGATATTGGCAGAAAAATATTGGAATCTGAGAGTCCTCATTAGTTGATACCGTGTAAAAAGATGGTAAACATAGCAAAGCTTTCAGGACACTATGGCCCCCTCATCAGGCTGATAATGACACCATATCAGCCTGACAAAGGGGCCATAGTGTTCCGAATGCTTGCTATGTTTACCATCTTTTCAGTTAGCCATCAAAAGGTATCAACTCAGATTCCAATATTTTTCTATCCACTGGCTAACACGGTACAAACATTTTTACCTTATGATATTGGCAGCTAATAGGGCGTTTCTAGGAGCCCTGAAACACGTTGACTAATAAATCAATATTATATTCATTCACCCTTTGATGTCTCGCGGAATATGGCAGCGCGGGATTTAACCCTTCATCCTTCCTACTTTAATTTTATGGAATAATGACTTTTGGGTTTTCATTGGCTGGACGCCATGGTCATCAACATGTAAGCCATAATCATCAACATTAACCAAAATAAGCACTTGAAATAGATCATTCTGCTCGCAATGACCCTATATACTATATGCATTTTACTTTTTTGTATTGAATTAGTGAAATAAATTAACTTTTTGATGATATTCTTATTCATTGAGAGGACTAGTATGTATGGCATATTCAGTAAATGTGGCATTAATGTCTAATATGGGGAACATCATTTTTCTTTACTTTTGTGCCCTACATAATGAATTTAATTTCCTATTATTTCCGAATTTCCAAGTTATTTCTTCAAGACATTTTTCTGCAAGTCATACTTTTGGAGCCCTGCTCATACTCCTGATCTTGCAAGACACTGACATCACCCTCAATATCATCATGACAAAAAAATATTTCATCATACAACAACACGCAGCTGCTTTTTTCATAGATTTGACCACTGTACAGGAAACACAGACACATCCAAAATGTTTGTCTTTACCAAAGTATTAAGGCCACGTTACACACACAGATATCTGTGTCCAACTTCTGAACAGATCTCTGGTTGCAGTGAAATCATGGAACATTGCTCCATTTTGTGGCTGTGTACAAATATAACAATGTGTCCATGATTTCACTGCAACCAGAGATCTGTTCAGAAGTTGGACAGAGATATCTGTGTGTGTAACGTGGCCTTTAGCCTTCTAATCTCTAATGTTTCCTTATTCCCCGTCCTGAAGAAATTCCTATTATCTGCACTTATAGTTAAACAATGCAGCATAACATTTTTTTGTGATTTTTATAGTAAAACAAATTCAAGAAAATGAACAGAAAAATATTAATGCTAAAGTTTCTAACCTGAGCTGTTAGTTGGCAAATTAATGTTTTTTATCCATTAAAAATAGAAAAAGATAGAAAGTTTTGAAATATCTAAATGATGGAGCCATTTTTTGTGATCTCACTCTTTTACCCTTCCTTTCCTTCCAAAAGCTCTAACATTTCCTTTTACCATAGACATAGCCTTATGAGGACTTATCCTTATCTTCGTGGGATAAGTTGAAGTTTGGAATGGCTCCATTCCTTCTTTGATACTAAAAGATAAGTAAAAAATTACAACTATGCAATGCAAAAAATTATCAAATCCTTCCATTGCTCCATGGGCTGGTACAATCAGGGCCGGCTCCAGGTTTCTGTGGGCCCCTGGGCGAAAAAGTCTCAGTGGGCCCCCTTTAGTACATATCATGGACTATAATATATATATTGCCGCACACTTACCCAAAGCCCCATAGACAATGCATGGGGCTTGCCGCAAATGCATAGCAAGTGCAGCCGCTAGGCGAAAATGCGGCAGATGCAGATTTTTTTACCGCAACTGCCACATTTAAAAAAAACGCCTATGTGAAGGCAGCCTTACAGGAACAGTGACTGCCGAAACCAGCAAGTGCTGTTTCTGACAGTGAGTACATTACACGTTGTTAGAAGCGGGCTAAAATGCGTTTGCATTCTCTTGCGCTTTTTAAAAATACCCTTCAAATGCAAAATGTTGCATTTTTGTGCGTCTGAGGATGCTTGGTATATACACAAGCATCCTCAAGCACACAAATAATGCAAGCAGTTCAATGGAGCCACACTGCCATATGGGTGACACCGCAGCCAAGCGGAGTGTCTGGCCATCCAGATCTCTCTTTCTCCTCACCTTTCTTCTTGCCGCTCCGGTCTCCTCCGGTCACTCGCACATATCAGCAAGTCATGACAACATCGTGCTTCTCCATGCTGAGCTGCAGAATGCAGACAGCGGCAGAAGAGACTATGGAGAAGAATGCTTCTGGCAAAGGTGGCTGAGATTATAGAAGCGGAATCTGCGGGGGCTACCACTGGTACACATACCTCGTACGCATGTGGCTCTGCTCCATACAACTCCTACGCACGCGGCTTGCTCCATACACCTCCTACGCACGCGGCTCTGCTCCATACACCTCCTACGCACGCGGCTCTGCTCCATACACCTCGTACCCACGCGGCTCTGCTCAGTACACCTCGTACCCATGCGGCTCTGCTCCGTACACCTCGTACCCATGCGGCTCTGCTCCGTACACCTCGTACCCATGCGGCTCTGCTCCGTACACCTCGTACCCATGCGGCTCTGCTCCGTACACCTCGTACCCATGCGGCTCTGCTCCGCACACCTCGTACCCATGCGGCTCTGCTCCGCACACCTCGTACCCATGCGGCTCTGCTCCGTACACCTCGTACCCACGTGGCTCCGCTCCATACACCTCGTACCCACGCGGCTCCGCTCCGTACACCTCGTACCCACACGCTCCGCTCCGTACACCTAGTACCCACACGGCTCCACTCCATACCCTCGTACACACACGGCTCCGCTCTGTACACTTAGTACCCACATGGCTCTGCTCCATACCCCTCTTACACACACGGCTCTGCTCCATACACCTAGTACCCACTCGGCTGCGCTCCGTACACCCTCGTACACACACGGCTCCGCTCCGTACACCTAGTACCCACTCGGCTCGGCTCCGTACACCTCGTACACACACGGCTCCGCTCCGTACACCAAGTACCCACTCGGCTCGGCTCCATACACTAGTACACACTCGGCTCCGCTCCGTACACCTAGTACCCACTCGGCTCCGTTCCATACACCTAGTACACACTCGCCTCTGCTACATTCACACTGTAAATCCCTCCTGACCCCACACATAAACTTCACCAAATTGCCATACCCTTAGGACACACTCACCTCTGCTACATTCACACTGTAAATCCCTCCTGACCCCACACATAAACTTCACCAAATTGCCATACCCCTAGTACACACTCACCTCTGCTACATTCACACGGTAAATCCCTCCTGACCCCACACATAAACTTCACCTAATTGCTATGCTGGCCATCATGATGCTCAGAGTTCTGCATACACTGAGGAGCTGGTCATGTGACCCCTGACTCCACCCTCAATTGACATCATCACAGGTCCTGTCAGCCCAGAGTGTGCAGCTCTGTCGGCTCCCACAGAGGGAGATTTCCGGAGCTGCAGGAGGCTGAGTGCACTCTCCCTGCAAATGACCCCCCCAGCTGCCCCCTGGATATGGCCCTGGCTGTGGGGGCAGTGTGCTCAGGGGCCCCTGAGGCTAGGGTCACACTTGCATTGTGACCCTAGCCTGATGTAAGTATTTTCAGCTGCAGCACATAGCTTTTAATGCTATGCGCTGGAGCCCATAGAAACCCGATGTTTACCTTGCCAACCATTGGTTGTCAATGTAATCATCGGGTTTCTATGGGCTCCGTTGCTGGCAATGCATAGCATTAAACGCTCTGCGCTGCAGCAGACAATACTTGCGTCAGGCTAGGGTCACAATGCAAGTGTGACCCTAGCCCTCAGGGACCCGGTGGGCCCCCTCCAAGTAGTCAGGCCCCGGCACTTGCCCGGATGCGCCGGGTGCTGACTCCGGGCCTGGGTACAATGTACATGTGCATGTCAATGAATTAGAATGTCATGAAAGATCAATGCAATATTGTCATGTTTCAGGGCGTTTCTGGGAGTCCTGAAATGCATTGACTAATAAATCAAGATTATATTCACTCTTTGATTTCTCATGGAATATGGCAGTGCAGTTTTTAACCCTTCATTATCCCTACTTTAATTTTCTGAAATAATGACCTTTGGGTTTCCATTGGCTGTAAACCATAATCATCAACATTAACAGAAAAACCTCTTGAAATAGATTACTCTTTGTACGGACTCTATGTATAAATTTTATTTTTTGTATTGAATTACTGAAATAAATTAATGTTTTGATGATATTCTAACTCATCAAGATGCATTTGTATATAATAGTAATTTACAGTATATACTCGTGTATAAGCCGAGTTTTTCAGCACAAAAATTGTGCTGAAAAGTGCCCCCCTCGGCTTATGCACGAGTCAGTGACAGCTCCCCCCCCCTGTGGTAGTATACAGCAGCCCACCCCCACCCCCTGTGCTATATACAGGGCCCCCGTTGCTGCCGCCGCACACCTGTAAAAGAAGAGCTTGCATAGTTACCCTCCTGTGACTGCGCGCGCATCCCCCGCTCTCCTTCCTGCTTCTACCCGCCGTCCATGCACGTGACCGCGTGCCTATAATGACGTCATTATTTGTGCGCGGTCATATGGATGGACGCCGAGTACAAGCAGGAAGGAGAGCGGGGGATGCGCACGCGGTCACAGGAGGGTAACTATGAAAGCTCTTCTTTTGGAGGTGTGCGGCGGCAGCAACGGGGCCCTGTATATAGCACAGGGGGGGCGGGCTGCTGTATACTACCACAGGGGGGCCTGTATATACCACAGGGGGAGGGCTGCTGTATACTACCACAGGGGGCCTGTATATACCACAGGGGGGAGGGCTGCTGTATACTACCACAGGGGGCCTGTATATACCACAGGGGGAATGCTGCTGTATACTACCACAGGGGGCCTGTATATACCACAGGGGGGAGGGCTGCTGTATACTACCACAGGGGGCCTGTATATACCACAGGGGGAGGACTGCTGTATACTACCACAGGGGGCCTGTATATACCACAGGCGGGAGGGCTGCTGTATACTACCACAGGGGGCCTGTATATACCACAGGGGGGAGGGCTGCTGTATACTACCACAGGGGTCTTGTATATACCACAGGGGGAGGGCTGCTGTATACTACCACAGGGGCCTGTATATACCACAGGGGGGAGGGCTGCTGTATACTACCACAGGGGGCCTGTATATACCACAGGGGGAAGGCTGCTGTATACTACCACAGGGGGCCTGTATATACCACAGGGGGGAGGACTTCTGTATACTACCACAGGGGTGCCTGTATATACCACAGGGGGGGAGGGCTGCTGTATACTACCACAGGGGGCCTGTATATACCACAGGGGGGAGGGCTGCTGTATACTACCACAGGGGGCCTGTATGTACCACAGGGGGAGGGCTGCTGTATACTACCACAGGGGCCTGTATATACCACAGTGGGGAGGGCTGCTGTATACAACCACAGGGGGGCCTGTATATACCACAGGGGGGGGGACTGCTGTATACTACCACAGGGGGAGACTGCTGTATACTACCACTGGGGAGACTGCTGTATACTACCACTGGGGAGACTGCTGTATACTACCACTGCGGTGGCTGATGTAAACTACCAATGGGGAGGCCTGTATACCACTGGGGGGGCCTGTATACCTGTGCTGGGGTCCACCCTGGCTTATACACGAGTCAATAAGTTTTCCCAGGTTTTGGGGGCAAAAGTAGGGGGGTCGGCTTATACACGGGTCGGCTTATACACGAGTATATACGGTATATACTTTTTTTGCTACATAAAGGAAACTTGCAAAAAATATATTGGCTCAAATCACCATTAGATTTGAGCACATTGATTCCATGCAAATTAGATTAATCACAAATATCATGGAAAACATGGATTAGCCAGAATCCAAATCTCTCATGAAGTGATTTAAAAGAATCAAACCTAAAATCAAGTTCTTGAAAAATATTAACAGTTCAGCTGCGGTATATACGAACAATGGTTGGCTACCATATTGCACCCAGTGTAAATCACTATACAGTCATCGTCAAGCAGACACATGGAGTCACCCTTGTTTATCCACAAGAGCACTATAGTATATCCAGTTCTTAAAGGTGACTATTAACTACACAGGTTTTAAGGTTGCCTACTCATATGTTGTAAGGCGGCACCCACAGTGTCATGGAGGAGTATATACCAAAGGTGAACTGTTAACATTTTTGTATCCCAACTATATATATATATATATTGTGACATTACCATGATTGTAAATTTACCCATTATTGTTTTTGGTATATCCTCGCACCTCCTGTGACTACCTTAATCTGTCTGGTCCATCCCATGTAACTTGATTGAACAATGTGTTGGATCCTGTGTCTCTTATGCTGATTTGTGTATTAACATTGTGTATAAACATTTATTATTGCATGGGAACACCAGTTTCCTTCCATATTTTTTTGGTGTACTGCTACACTTAAATTTGGGTTTGTGTTTGTTCAGTGATATATTGAGTGTTGTACCCCTTAGGCTAGGGTCACACTTGTGCATTGGAAGTGGTAAAAGCTAGTGCTTTTCACAAGTGCAAAATGTGAAAAATGATAGCGTTAACGCCCCCATAGGCTCCCATGCTAAAAATGCATTGCAAATGTGCAATGTGTTTGACGCTAGGCATCTTTGCAAAAGCATCCAAAAATGCGGTAAGCAGCAGTTTTGGGGGCGTTTGCAAAAATGTATGCATTCTTTCAACATGGGAGTTTATGGGAAACGCATGCGTTAACGCTAGCGCTAAAAAGGGAAAAAGTGCCATAAAAATGGCAAGGGAAAAAACTGCTTCCTTTAATGCATCCTTGCAAAGGATGCACCCTCCCAAATGTGACCCTAGCCTTACCGATGAGGACCGGTATACCCCCTCTAAACTGCGTCCAAGATGCAGTGTCAGTGTCTCTGGATTGTGGGAATATAGCCTTAATTTATTATGTTTTAGGGATTGGAGAAACCTAAATACAATAAGCACATTTTTAGGGCACAAATTCATTTTTGCCAATTTGGACAAAGTCAACCTGATTCACATTTTTCAAAACTCGTATTTATTACCGTATTTGCCATATATTAAGAGGGATAACTTTTCGATTTTTCAGTTTTCAATTGTTTTGTGCTTTGGAGGGCGACCTATACATTTTGTTGATACCATTTTGAAGTCTATTTTACTTTCTGATCTCTTTACTTTCTAAGTTATGGAAAGGCCATACAACCACATTGAGCTTTCTTGCATATTTATTTTCTTTGTTTCTTTAACCATCCAAATCTTTTGCTTAATTTTTTTTATCATTTTTCATTGGTATGTTTTGAGCTTTAAATCTCCAACTACCTGTAGCATTGCACTTCATTTTATATTTGTCATTCTCCTATGAAGCCTAATGCTAGGTTTCAAAGATGTACCAACCTGACAGGTACAGAGACGTCAGTAGGACAATAGTTGCCATAACAATGCAGATCAAAGGTAGAAGGGCTGATGGGTGTTCAAAGTGAGTATATCGGTAGGAGGTTAATTTAAGAATAATAATGTTCACTAAATATAAAATCAGACTGTAGTTTCAAATCATTGACATGAGTTGTATTTGGAACAAAAACATATACATGATTGCATATATATATAATACAGGAAAACAGAATAAATAACGCAGACACATCAAGCAAAGTTTAGCGGTCTGTCATCAAATGTCACATTCTGACAGGATCAGAGACCATGTCATGACAATATTATATGACACTGTCTATTGTAGGGAAGTTTTGCTAAATTATTTGAAATGCAGAATGAGGATTCCAGTTAAACTGCAGGGAGAAATCCAAGTTGTTTTTTGTTTTGACAAAGGACATTTTAGAGGAGCTGTCAGGTCACATCAGCATTTGCTGGCATGGACACAATGAGAGCGATAAACTGCCCAGAAGCCGAACAGCAAATTTATTGTGAAAACTTCCAGGTTGTTTGAAATTGTTTGATTCTGATATATCTATTTCAGTTTACTATAAGATCCTTAATATTTCATTTTTTATATTGTTTTCCTATGTGAAAATTTAAACAGACTTTATTATTTCTACATTAATCTGTAAAATGTAAAAAATATAGAGCTCACCATCTCATCGTCTGAGATCCAATTTTTCTCTTAGGCATCCACTAATGTCCATATGAGATTTGCTTCAGATGGACCTAATTAGCAGAGATGATAATAATCTATAGATTCGCTGTTCAGTCTCCAGATCTCAGAAGATAGGCTTAGAGAGTACCTTACACCCAATATTTTGTGTTAATCTGGAAATACAACATAACACAGGAAGCAGAACGGAGAATAATTGTTGTTGTTGTGACGATAGCAGCAGAGTATTTGACCCCTAATAAGTTCATTTTGTAAACTACAAGTTGCCGTTATATAATTTTCATTGCCGTAATGAACTTCTTGTCCTTATATGATGAAGCAGGAGCAATACACATGAGAAAAATAACACAAACCCACAATAGCATAGAGCAGGTATCTTACTGTGTGAGATGTAATAAGAAGGCTCTGATCTCCTAGTCCAAATCCCCACATGAGTCAGTGTGTGGAAGGGACAGCACAGCTGACTTTAGTTGCGTCACATTGCAATCAATTTTATCAGCTCTCCTTCTCTCCCAGGCTGGTTACCCCTGTGGTACTGCTCCTCACCCTGTACAGCCTCTCCAGATCTGAGAGCTCATAGTGTCAGTGTCACACTGATATCTGGTGTGCTTAACTTGTAATCACTCTGCAGTGAGATCAGAGGAGGGTATCAAGATATCTCACACATAAGTAGTGCAGAACATGGACATTTCTCCTTTATGAAACATGTAATGACAGCCTGATCCTATAGTAGAGACATTGCAAGTTGCCTAAGCACAGCGATGTGATGTGATTACTGATGCATCTCTGGACAGGTATTTTGTGGGAGGGGAACTACAGCAGAGGTATAAGTGTTATAACAGGAGTAGAGCTGATAAAGGGATTGTAATACGATAGAGATAAACTGATATGCACTGCCCCTCCCCCCACTCTAACTCATTCAGGAGGTAAGACCAGGAGATGAGAGCTTTATCATGAGATTTCACACACTGAGAAACTTGCCCTAGGCTATTAAACTATGGTAGGGGAATGTTCTTCTTTCCTTCCAGTTTTGCTGTCTGCTTAGTGGTCAGTATCTTACAGAGAAAAGAAGTAGCGTACATGCACCCTGTTAGGATTGTGTGATGACACCCACTTGGACTTAACAAGTATAAACTCATTAGGATGAGCTCATTAGGGGGCAAGTACCTTGATTGCTAATATATCTGCAATGGAGACTCATAATAAAAAAATGTATTCTGCTCTGAAGCCATTATTAAATCACATGTCCAACTCAACATAAAACATGTAGTAAAGGTCTCCTTTAAAAAGTGATAGAAGATGAAGTTATTATTAATCAATTTGCCAATGGTATTCTGATAAATATTCTGGTTTTAGATCCTCAGCCCACACTAACAAGTAATGTGTTACCGGATTCTGTACGGGTTATTATGTAAAAAATTGGAAGACCATGCACATTTTAAGGGATACACCTAGAAGATAAAAATGTATTGCCATTTAAATTCTGTCTAAAACTATTAAGGCTCATAACCTTCTCTCTAAACTGAAATGTAACTTCATGTGATTTTACTACTTTTTATTGTGCTCTCATGTCTTATTTTGCTCCTAAGTGCTTCCCCTTTGATCTGAGACATTACTTAAGGGGGTTTGGTTAGCATACAGCTGATAATGAACCACATTTTCTGCGCAAGGCTTATCACAGTCTATGCAAGTGTGATATCACTCCTTTCCCTCTCTCATTCTGCACTGACTGATACACCTTAACAGCTTGTATATAACCTGATCTCTGCTTATTCCTGCTTCTCCAACTCTCTTTCCACATTCCTTGAGAGGTCATATACAAGCTATGTAAGAAAAGAAAAGCCGCACTTATCCTGCTGTAATATGGAGGTTTCATATGATTAAAAGAAGCATTTTTCTGGAAGTATCCGCTGTCTTTCATCTTTTCTTCAATATTATTCCGGCACCAGGGCGGTTTCCTTGTGGATAACATTCCAGACCGGACAAGATCTAATACACCAGTGAGCTGCTCCAACCCCTCTCCCCTTTACTATACGAATGTATACAAGCTATATAGGTGCAAGCTTGCAATGGAGATTTTGAGAATAGGGGTGGAGGGATATTACGCACAGTTTTTTCAAGCCTTGGGTGCCTGGAGTATAATTAACAGGGTGAGCAGTTCTCTCATCTCTGAGATAACCTTTGTCTTCCCAGATCAACTCTTTAAATGACTCATTCTGGAATTCTGGAAGCTAAGAAATCTGCAGTGCCCTCTTTGGGTGGTCCATATTTCAATCTGAGACTCATTATATATATATTATTATTACTTATTTTTAGAGCACTATTGATTCCATGGTGCTGTACATAAGAAAGGGTTACAAACATACAAGTTAAAAATACAACAAACATGCTAATAGTGACAGACTGATACAGAGGTTAGAGAGGACCCTGTCCTTGCGGGTTTACATTCTACAGGGCAATGGGAAGAGAGACAATAGGTCGGGTCTGCTCTGGTTGTGGTGGAGCGCCAGGGCCAATAGTGGTGGAGCACCAGGTCCAGTGAAGGTGGAGCACTGGGTCCAGTGGTGGTGAGGTGGGACTGCGGTCATTGCAGGCTGTAGGCTGTTATGAAGAGATAGGTTTTCAGGTTCCACTTGAAGATTTCGAGTGTAGGGGACAGTCGGACGTTTTGGGGTGAAGAATTCCAGAGAATGGGGGTTGCTTGGGCGAAGTCCTGCAGGTGGTTAGATGATGAATGTACAAGTGAGGAGGAAAGGAGGAGGTACAGTGGAAGATCAAAGATTACGAGTTGGATGATATCAGGAGATTAGTTCAGAGATATATGGGGAGGACAAATTGTGGATGGTTTTGTAAATCAATGTTAGTTGTTAATTGGATACGCTGGTGAATTGAGAGCCAATGGAGGGATTTGCAGAGGGGAGAAATATAGGAATTGTGAGGAGAGTGGTGGATTAGTCAGGCAGTAGAGTTAAGGACAGATTGGAGAGGTGCAAGAGTGTTAGCAGAGAGGCCACAGGAGGAGGTTGTAGTAGTTGAGACAGGAGATTATGAGGGCATGCACTAGTAGTTTAATAGATTGAGGGTTGAGGTTGATGATAGCTGAAATGTAAGGGAAAAGATGTGAGCTCAGTGTCAGAGCTCACATCAAAGGGAGGGAGCCGACACATGACGTACTGGGTACATCAAATGTTGGAAAGAGGTTAAAATGCTTGGACACAGCACTCCTTAAATAGCCAGCTTCTTTAGCAATGACCTTTTGTGGCTTACCCTTCTTGTGGAGTGTGTCAATAACTGCCTTCTGGACATCTGTCAAGTTAGCAGTCTTCCCCATGATTGTGTAGCCTACAGAACCAGATGAAAGGACAATTTAAATGATTAGTAAGCTTTTGTATGTGTTTTTTGTTAATTATTTTAATTTTTTGAGATGATGACTTTTGGGTATGCAGTGGCTGTAAGACATAATCATCAACATTAACAGAAATAAACACTTGAAATAGATCACTCTGTTTGTAATGACTCTACATAATATATGTCTTTCACTTTTTGTATTGAATTATTGAAATAAATTATCTTTTTGATTATATTCTAATTTATTGAGATGCACTTGTATATAGATAGATCGATAGATAGTATGATTTCTATAATGAAGCACTTAGATTTATGTGAACTTTTTTCTGCACCAAAAGACAACCGAGCTGGACCTTCAAATTGAAATCGAGATCTAATGTCCGCTGGAAGAACATTTGGAGCTTTATCAGAAGATTGTATTTACAGTTGTCAATATAATCCTATTTTGAATAGTGTAAGCTCTTTAATATCACTGAAAGTGTGTAAATTCAGAAGAGGTGTTGTTTCCTTTATGTAGCTATGCTTATTTTTGAAAATAAAGCAATTTCACAATCCAATTTCAAGAGTCACTTACAATAAATAAGCACAATAAAAAGAGGAGATGTAGAGGTTCCACTTTGAATAGCTCATCTCCTTGAAAAGTATAAAATATGTATGAAGAGGTAGCTGATGACCAGTTCTTGCTGAACATATTTTACAGGAAGATAAATATAATAATGCAATAAACTATTTCAGGAAAAATGATTTTGGAATATTTCTAAGAAGATAAAGCACATTCAATCACTCTCGTAACAATATACATATGGAAAGGTATTATTATGTATTGGCTAGGTATGATGAAATAGTAATGTATGGATTTCAAAACCTTGCATTATAATAAATTCACTTAATTAAAGCAGTATATAAAATTACAGTTTGAAGCCGAAAAAATATTTTTTTACTAACCATGTGATTAAATTTCCCAATTATTTTGGCTTGAACAAGTATAAAACATTTATGTTTTATTAAATATTCCCCCTAATAAAATGAACATTCACAAATAGGGTTTTCTATTATACAAATTTATGACATTATCTGTCTGATACCTACCTAGAAGGACACAGGTGTCGGACTGAGATTTGCACAAACTTCTTCAACTGACAAGACAGTGTTTTGTCCTGTTTAGATTGTAGATTCCGACGATCTGCCTGATGGCTCCTCTGGTGTCTTGAATCAACACAGGCAGAGTCAGGCATTGCCCTGCTATGTGCTGATAGGCTAGCAAGAGTTTATCTCTAATGGTCTGCTTGCTTTGTTATCACATGTTGTGGGGAGTCCCATCACAGCCTCTCCCCTCTTAATTATGCTGGAGGAGCCATCTAGCCATGCCAGTTGTAGTTTATCCTATGTAGGTTGATCTGTTAGGTTTTATGTCCCAGACTTTGTAGAGAAAGTTTTGTAATGTATTTGGTGCTCTTGTGGAAGTTCTCCCCTAACGTTTTTACCTATGTGTGTGCTTGCTTTGTTACTAAGTTTTAGTATTCTCTTGTCTGTCTTTATCTGTGGGTTACTTTACTTCCCTGCTCTGGGAATGGGGAGTAGGAATCAAATCAGTTCAGTGCTGGACAGAAGCAGGGCCGTGATAGGAGACTCAGGCCTCTCCACAATCAGAAATGTCCCTGAGATAGGGATAGTTCAGGGCTCCCTAGCTTGGGGGTCAGATCAGACTCCCTAGTTCCCCATTTGCCCATAGTCATCAGGACAACAGTGATCCAGGTGGCAATTAAATGTAGAGAACATCCCACATGTGAATTGATGTCTCAATTCTTCTTCATGAACTTCACAAATGTTATTAAAATAGAAAAATTGTTGAAGTATGTTAAATCTAACAATGAACAGTTCTGCTTGCATTAGACAGTGAAATTTGATTCAAATTAAACTGATTTGATGTGAATTGAATTAGAGATGAGCGGATCAGACAACATTCTAATTTACTTATTAGTGCAGATTTCCTTGAGAAATCCAATACCCAAAGAAGGTAATAAACATTATATGTACAAATGAAAAAAACATACTTATACTCACCTCATTGTTCATATCTCCAAACCCTCCACTCCTTGCCATTACCCAACAAGATGTGATTATTGTCATATCTTTTGATTCCTGATGCTCGAGTTTAAATTGCCAGTCTCTCACATTAAGCCAGGGCTTATGAGTCTTTTGAATCGCAGGAGAACTTTGTTAAAGAATGAGAAAACTCACAAAAGTATGTCACAAAGTGCTCGTTCACTTAACTGCCTGATTTGGTCTGGAAAGGCCCGAGGATTTCTGTGCTCAAACAAAGTTCAGAGGATGCAAGAATCCAAACGGGTGACAGCTAGGAATGGAGGTGACAAATTGATGACCAGTAAGGTAAGTATAAGTACTATGGAGACAATAATAACACATACCCACATACAATAATTAAGTCAAACACAAAACTCCATTGGTAAAACCCAAGAAAAAGACCTCAATTGCGTCTTTTAGACTTAGAAATTTAATGCAGTAAACTTTGCATTGACTTATCCAGCAGAGGAGAATGAAAAGCAGCAACTCACCGGTAGATGATTAAAGTCTTCTTTTTAATGGGCAAAAGTATATATGTATATACATTGTGGAAGTGAAAAAGCCCCACAAGCCCGGTTTGTTCGTTTTCCGGGATGTTCGACGGTGTTCGTCGAGCATTCGACGAACATTCGTCGAACACCCTGTCGATTTGGCGAATCGAATCGAATTCGAACACCGGGGTGGTGGCTCATCTCTAGCCTTCAGTTTCAGTTTCACAGCAGCACAGACAGAGAGAGGGTGGATCATTCAGGCTGCAAAACAAAACCCCCTGGTGACTAAAGAATATGGCCCATGCTAATTATAATCACTAATGAGTGAGTATTAAAACGTTTTTATGCACTTTCACAGGATGATTTTAGGAGATAAAAGGAGTGTGAGATTAGTGATGGGATGCTGCAGGGACATGTTTTGATAGCTTAGTAGGTATTTTGGAGGTGACAAGATCCCTTTAAAATGTGATAAAAATGCAATGTGTGAGAGCGATCTTAATATATTGTTTATATCAATTGGCAATATGAAGGTTAACAAATTAAAAATGTATACCAAGTCAATATTAGGTGTGATGACCCTTTGCCATCAAGATGTCCTCAATTCTTCTAGATACACCATTTGGTAGACTTAGTTTTAATAACACTTAGAAGGCTGGATGTGCCAAACAATCTGGAGAACGAAGAGAGAATAGGAAATCCTGAATTATCACATGCTCTGTTCATCAATTTCCGGCAATGTGCTACATTTCCACCTGTATAGTCATGCATGTTATGACTCTACTAATAAATCTCTATTAGTATAAATATTAGATTCTTCATGCTCAGATGAGATTCTAACTGATTTCATGCACAATATTTTTTACAGTGATACATGCAAAATTATCATCCATGTGGAACATAATCTCTGCACTGTACAATACTGTAACACTCCCTGGAAACAGGTCCCAGAAGTACATTTTCTTTTCTTAATACAGTGAAATATTTATCAAGGTTAATGCTGAAGAAGAATGAACACTCAGGCTTGAATCTTTCATAGTTGTTTCCTTTATATTGCCAACAAATGCCTGTCTTTTTTCTTGCCAGCTGCTTTTTTTTCTGATTTAATGTCCCTAACCGCAGACTGAAAGAATGACAGTCTCAAGGTTGTCATCAACAGCAACCATAAATTAATTTCATTATTTCCCTTTGCCTTTTTACTTTATGTGTTTCCATTTACTGACAAAGCTATTTGTCGTTTGTCAATATAACTGAAACCTAAAGATTTAGAGGCGGTACTGCACTGCCATGCCAGTGAAATAGAGCTAAATTATTATAAGGTGATACAGTTATATGATATCCTAAATGTTGGCCTACTTAATTGCTGACATGTGAGATTCTGATATATGTCCATCTAACTGCTTATATATAAACAAATCACTTTAAGGTCTCATTATCATCATCATTAGTTATCTAAACTGTTGACCCTTGTCTTAGCTGCCATAGGGGGCCTTTCTAAAGAAATAATATCAACATTTCATAAAAATAGCTTCCCAAACTTTGTTATAAATATTAAAGTACAACAACGAAGACCAGAACAGAGCAGAACTTTAATTCACTACAGTACAATCTGTCTATTATCCTGTTTTGTACTCCTATGAAAAAAATGATAATTCTGTCTATGAACCATTTCTGGCTGTATTTTTCCTATGGTGCCTTAATAAAAATTGATATGTGATTTTGCCAACTTCAATGAATTAAAAAAAAAACTATTTGCAGCTAATAAACTTGTTTGTATCTTAATACTGGAAAGCTTGTAATTGACAGAAAATACACGTAAGAGATAGAAAGAACCCAACTGAACATAACAGCTTACGCTCTACCATAGAGAGGGAACCCCACTGACATAATTGTTTATACTCGAGAGAATAAGAGTTGTCCAGTGACTTTTAGGTTGGAAAATATTTGTACTCTACAAACTGCTCTACTGAGAACAAATGGCCCAGGAACTGACAACCGCTGTAGAAGGTATGATAGTATTCTTGATGTCAAAGCTGCAGGTCATTATAGGAAGTTCAATGCGACAATGAAATATGACATTGATGCCTCATTATTGTAGGAAATAATACAAGGCAAGTTTTTTATTTTAGAAACTCAAATTTCAAATTTTTTTAATTAATAAAAATTGATTTTCAAGAAATTTGTTGACTCAAACTTGATCCTCTGAAGATCAATCTGCTCATCATTTGTATCTTATTATTTTCTGGTCTGATGACTGAATTTAGTTTACATTAACATATTTTGGTCAAATTGTACAAAGTCTACATTATTTGGCCCCTTATGCCGGTATGTAGACATGTAAATATATTTTCTGTGCAGTACATTGCTGTATACTGTGACTCCTCATGATGACCTCAAACAACTTTGCCTGAGGAGAATACAGTGTAATACATTTTTTTGCTCAAAATTCTTTTAAATAAGCTATAAAATGAGAAGTGTACATCTGGCCTTTCTGAACTTTCCTCTTGACTCGACCTAACCCAGGTTGAGCTGACAGTTTAAATA